>UESW01003852.1:1518188-1592257 GCA_900491605.1 Calamus simplicifolius | reverse complement strand
ACAGCATCAACCAAGGAGCCATCACCAATCATCCAAGAGATGTTGTTCAAGATATCCGGAGCATGACGACAAACCTCCTTCCAGAAGAAAGAGTGACCCCGAGTGGACTGAAAATCCGTAGAGGGATTCCAATCTCCATATTTGGCACGCATAAAAGAGCTCCATAGAGAATGTGGATCAAGAAGGAACCGAGTAGCATGCCTTGCCATCAGAGCCTCCCTCCTGACAATCAACGACTGAATGCCAAGGCCACCATCTACAATTGGCAAGCAAACCGTATCCCAAGCAAGCAAATGGATACCATGCCTATCCTGACTGGATGCCCAAAGAAAATCTCTGAAATATATCTCTATCCTCCTCAGGCACGATAGAGGGACAGCGGAGTTAGAAAGGAGATAAAGAGGTAGAGAGGTAAGTACAGTCCGAAGGAGAGTAATCCTGGCCATCATGGATAGCCCAGAGACCTGCCATCTATCCAAACGATCACGGACCCAACGCTCAAGATCAACATAGTCACTGCACCTAGGCCGCCTTCCCGTGATAGGGATCCCCAGATAAAACAGGCGGTCAGTCTGTTTAGTAATGCTCAAAATACGGATAATGGTCCGCTTTAGTATTACCCGTAATCCTTGGGCTGAAGCAGATAGAAGATTTCTGAAGATTAATCTTTTGACCAGAGCCTGACAGTAATGCTGAAAGATGGAAGCAAAGGTAAATGCATTATGAACAGTAGCCTTTCCTAGGAGAATGCAATCATCAGCAAAAAGAAGGTGGAAATGTAAAACAACCAATAACGTGCCTAATGTGATTTAGATCAACATGGCACTTCAAAATAAAGTAAGCAGCGAAAATAGTATTAAGAATTACCTCCCGCCATCGTTCCGGCCTCAGGATAAAATAATAAAAAGGGAAGAAGCTTTGAATTCTGGTTCTTCTGATCCTTTCTCTACCAAATCGATGGTATGTGGTTTTCTCTTATCGTAGAGCAGGTATCAGGGACCAATTTTATATACACAAAACTCTCCAAAAATTTCTGCCATCATAGAGATTTTCGGAGCACGTTCGGGCGATAGTTACGGAGCTATTTTGCACGTTCAAATTTTAAAAATACATAAACCATAAAATTAGGAGTTGGTTATTCCCCTGGCCAGTAGGAATCTAAATTAACCAACATTCTCCCACTTGGTCTATGTATTTTCACCATGCACGATATTAACATACGGATCATGGCGACAGTTCCTCTAAATGTGAGTATTATCTTCCATGTATCACAATATGTTACACTTCCCAACATAGCCCAAATAACTTAATGAATAAACCCTATGTTTATTCGTGGTCCAAACATAATGATATTCCTCAAAACAAACAAATATGTATACAACTTAAAGGAGAAATATCCAAACTGAATAAGAGTTTCATTAAAGAACAAGTATATACAATGACATTACATCACGGAACTAAGTCCATTCGCGCTACATGATCCTTGAAACCTTTTGGTGGCATGCCTTTAGTCAGAGGATCCGCAATCATCAATTCAGTGCTGATGTGTTCAATAACCACTTTCTTTTCTTTAACACGCTCTCTTATGGCTAAGTACTTAATGTCGATATATTTACTACGACTACCACTCCTATTGTTCTTAGCCATAAAAACAGCAGCTGAATTATCACAGTACAATGTCAAGGGCCTCGAAATAGAGTCCACAACTTTAAGCCCAGATACGAAACTCTTCAACCATACACCGTGTGAGGTAGCTTCAAAACAAGAGACGAACTCAGCCTCCATAGTGGAAGTAGCAGTCAAGGTCTGCTTGGCACTCTTCCATGATACAGCTCCATCAGCTAACATAAACACGTAACCTGACGTTGATTTACGTGAATCAATACAGCCAGCAAAGTCTGCATCACTATATCCAATGACTTCCAACTTCTCAGTCCGTCTATACATGAGCATGTAATCCTTGGTTCCTTGAAGGTATCTCATAACCTTCTTTGCAGCCCGCCAGTGGTCAACACCTGGATTACTCTGATATCTCCCAAGCATTCCAACAACAAATGCAATGTCAGGCCTGGTACAAACCTGAGCATACATAAGGCTTCCAATAGCTGAAGCATATGGAATGGTCTCATCTGTTCGCGTTCGAACTCATTTTTGGGACACTGATTCAAGCTGAATCTATCACCTTTCACAATGGGTGCTACACTCGGTGAACAATCTTTCATGCGAAACCTTTCTAGAACCTTGTTGATATAGGTCTCTTGAGACAAGCCCAAAATGCCTCTAGATCTATCTCTATGGATCTTTATGCCAATGACATAAGATGCCTCACCCATATCCTTCATATCAAAGTTCTTTGAGAGAAATTGTTTCACCTCATATAGCAAACCCTTGTCATTAGTCGCAAGCAAAATGTCATCCACATATAACACAAGAAAGCAAATCTTGCTCCCACTGACCTTTTGGTATATACAAACATCCATGATGTTTTCTTCAAAGCCAAATGAAGTAATAACATCATGAAATTTCAAATACCATTGACGGAAGGCTTGCTTTAATCCATATATGGACTTATTAGCTTACAGACTAAATTCTCACCACTACTAGAGGAAAATCCTTCTAGTTGTTTCATATAAACCTCTTCCTCTAGATCACCATTGAGGAACGCCGTTTTCACATCCATCTGGTGTAACTCTAAATCAAAATGAGCCACCAATGCCATGATTACACGGAAGGAGTCCTTTTTAGATACAGGAGAAAAGGTCTCCGTGTAATCTATTCCTTCCCTCTGAGTAAATCCTTTGGCAACAAGTCTAGCCTTATGTCTCTCAATGTTGCCTTCTGAGTCTTTCTTAGTTTTAAAGACCCACTTACAACCAATGGCTTTTACACCATCAGGCAACTTGACAAGATCCCAGACTTTGTTAGATGCCATAGAATCCATCTCTTCTTTCATGGCTTTGTACCACAAGTCAGATACATTAGAACTCATGGCCAGTGAAAATGTTTCAGGATCATTTTCGGCTCCAATATTGTAGTCACATTCTTGCAGATACACAACATAATCACTAGGAATTGCTGGTCTCCTAGTCCTAGTAGACCTCCTCAATGTTGCCTCAACATTCTCCTGTGAAATAGGATCATGTTGCTCAACAGATTGTTCAACAATTTCGGTATTTGCTGAACTTCAAGGTCTACTGGATTTGGATCAGCAGTTTGTGGAATCTCTTGGACCTGTTGCTCAACATGTGCACGAACACAAGGCGCACTGTGAACTACAACAATCGGTCCACTACTTGAAGTGGAGCATTGAGCATCTTGATGACCTTTCCCAAGACCAAGGTCTTGAAAATGATCGCTCCCACTAATTAAGTCGTTTTCAAGAAATTGGCATTTCTTGATTCCACAAATCTAGTGCTATGAGAAGGACAATAAAATCTATATCCCTTGGATCTTTCGGCATAACCAACAAAATATGCACTTAAGGTCCTCGGGTCCAACTTCCTTTCATGTGGATTATAAATCCTCACCTCAGCTGGGCAACCCCAAACGCGTACATGTCGCAAACTCGGTTTCCAACCTTTAAACAACTCAAAAGGTATCTTTTGGACAGCCTTGGTTGGAACCCGGTTTAATATGTACACCGTGTCTTAAGGGCTTCAGTCCATAAGGACCGAGGAAGTTTGGAGCTGGCAAGCATGCTCCTTACCATGTCCATTAATGTTCGGTTTCTTCTTTCAGCTACACCATTCTGATCTGGAGAACCAGGTAAGGTGTATTGGGCAACAATCCCACAATCTTGAAGAAACTTTGCAAATGGACCGGTAGCTTGTCCACTCTCAGTGTATCTACCGTAGTATTCTCCTCCCTATCAGATCTTACGATCTTGATTCGTTTGTCACATTGTTTCTCTACTTCAGCCTTAAAAATTTTGAAAGCATCAAGTGCCTCACTTTTGCTGTTCAATAAGTAGAGATACATGTAACGCGAATAATCATCAATAAAGGAGATGAAATACTTATTACGGTATGCATCTATATCAGGACTACAAATGTCTGTATGAATTATTTCTAACAATTGAGAACTCCTCTTTGCACCTTTCTTTGACTTGTTAGTCTGCTTACCTTTAATGCAGTCCTATACAAGTACTAAAGTCAGTCCAATCAAGAGTACTAAGTACTCCATCATGTACCAACCTCTTGATTCTATCAATGGAGATATGACCTAATCTCCTATGCCACAAATTAGACGAATTCTCATTAACGACATCTTTTAACACCAACATGCATAGAAGAATAGTGATTGTCATTTTCTAAATTAAGACGAAAAAGACCATCAGACAATGTACCACATCCAATAATCTCAGATCCATAAGAAATACTGAAAGATGAATCCAAAAATTTAAAGGAATATCCACAAGATACAAGTCTTGAAACAGAAACTAAATTCCTAGCAAAACCAGGAATATAAAATGTCTTTTCCAAACTTAAAATAAAACCACTATCTAAAACAAGTTTGCAAGTTCCAATGGCTTCCACATGTGATGACATCTTGTTTCCAGAATAGATGCAGCATTCACTTCCCACTGGTTTCGCAGGTCTTGCAATCCTGCAAGGAGTTGGTAACATGGATTGAAGAACCAGAGTCAATCCACCATGTGTCTTGAGTAACATTAATCATGTTAGATTCATAACAGACAAAAGAGAGTTGAGTACCTTTTTGTCAAGCCACTGTTTAACTTGGCACAATCCTTCCTCAATGCCTTTCTTCTTGCAGAAGAAACATTTGGAACTTTTTTGAATGTCCCCTTTGGCAGGAATCTTGCCCTTGTCCTTTGCTTGAAATTTCTTTTTCTTTCCTGGTGTTGTCAAATTTACCTTCTCACCCTCTTCCACAGCAAGTCTACCCTCCTCTTGAACACACATGGTCATAAGTTTATTAATTGACCATTTATCCTTATGTGTGTTATAAGAGATCTTAAATGGGGCATATTGCGGTGGTAGAGTGTTGAGAATGTAATGCACTAGAAAAGAGTCAGACATCTCAACTTCAAGTCTCTTCAATTGAGCCGCAATGCCCTCATCCTCATAATGTGGTCACGTACACCGCGTATACCACTCAGTTTTATGGATGAGAACTGTGAATTAGGGTGCTAGCTAAAGCCTTGTCTGAAGATACAAATTGATCATCGATCACCTTCAGCAAGTCACGGACATTGTCATAATGCTCAAGGGAACCCCTGATGCCATCTGAGATCTTGGTCTTTATGAACATTATTGAGAGACGATTAGATCGCTCCCATTTTTCATAAAGAACAGAATCTTCAGAAGACGGTTCATCCTTCCTTATGGCGTAATCAATGTTGTTGCACCCTAGATGAAGGAGAGTTCTCTCCTTCCAAATTTTATAATTGTCCCTTCTGAGCTCAGGAACATCACAAATCATATCAGAGAAATTAACAGGCTGACAAACTGCAAAAATTAATAACCATACTCATGTTACAAAACTTTGAAGCTCTTTAAACAATATGACATATCCACCAATGTAAAATACGTTAAAATATGAATCTACTGACATAAAACTTGCCTGTGGGCTGAAGTATTAATTCAATTAGATTCACATTTAAACTATATGATAAAATTATCAAATTATGCCCTTAATTTCTAATCCCTGTGGGTAAATTAGAAAAATATAATTTGATATTTTATCCTAATTAATTATATAAATATAACAAAATTTTTCTGTAGAATAAATTTTATTATATCAATATAATTAATTATAATTAATGTCTATTATTTATGTGATTTATTAACTTTATTATATAATTTTATAATTAAGGATGTTGTGGCTACTCCTTAATTATTCAATTGTATTTATCACTTAGACATTATTTAAATTTTATGCTCAATTATGTCACTTAAGATGCATGCATAATTCACAAAATTTACACACAAATTCTAAATATAATTGAATATAAATATGCCAGCTAATGGCCCATCACTTATGAACGAGCCAACAGCCCGTCATCCTCACCCAATTTCAATAGTTTAATTTAACCAAAAATATCTCAATCACCTCAAAATTTTGGATCAGATGTGTCCAGACTGCTGCAATTCAGCCTGCTATAGTTCAGATTGTGTGCATGGCCCAGCCTCACTGCTGGCCCAGACAACAGAGCCAATCAAACGCTGGACTAGCCTTGATTGGGCCAGACGTCCGTTGGGCCAGCCTGGCCCAGGCTGGGCAGCGCCTGGCCCACCTAGGCGCTACCAGCGCCTGGGCGTTGCCCAGCGCTGGTTGGCAACCAGTGCTGGCGCTTGGGCACTGGCAGGCAGCCAGCGCCCAGCCAGCCAGCGCCCGGGCACTGGCAGTCAACCAGTGCCCAGCCAGCCAGCCAGCGCCTAGCGCTGGCGTCAATTTTTTTTTAATAATGCCACAGCCCTTTTTTTTTGTATTGCCTGCACGTTTTTAGTAAGAAATGTTTTTCATCCGTCCTTATCCCATGTGCACATATCTGAAGCAAGGAAACCCACGCTTCCTCTTTTTATGATGATTTGATTGTGAGATATTTGGATTTATCTTTATTCAAACTATATCCAAAAAGGTGAGTGAACAGATAAATGCATGCTTCATGGCATAAGTCTTATCGATCAATCTCTTAAATAAAACTGAATTAAATAACCTGAATATTTAGAGTTTATCGGATCTAATGCCCTTTTAGATGATTCTTGATGATCTATTAACTCTCCCACGCAGGTAGTTGGGTCAAACGCACTAAGGTACTACAACAGCCTCCCTTATTGGTACGTCCCTAATATCCCTACCGTACGCCCGTTGGGTAAAATAATCCAGGGTACTACCAGTAGCCTCCCCTTTGGACTATCTCTAAAATGAGAGAAATAGAAATCAAGAACATCTTGCCCCTCTTTATTTTTGATCAGGATAAAATTTTAAATAGATCTTTTCCAAGATTTAAAACAAAATCCAACATAAAGAAGAGCCCAAAAGCATAAAGCATTCGGCCAAAACGAGACAGAGGCGTCATGGCTCTGATACCAAATATAAAACAACCAATAACGTGTCTAATGTGATTTAGATCAACATTGCACTTCAAAATAAAGTAAAGCAGCGGAAATAGTATTGAGAATTACCTCCCGCCATCGTTCCGACCTCAGGATAAAATAATAAAAAGGGAAGAAGCTTTGAATTCTGGTTCTTCTGATCCTTTCTCTACCCAAATCGATGGTGTGTGATTTTCTCTTATCGTAGAGCAGGTATCAGGGACCAATTTTATATACACAAAACTCTTCAAAAATTTCTGCCATCATAGAGATTTTCGGAGCACGTTCGGGCGATGGTTACGGAGCTATTTTGCACGTTCAAATTTTAAAAATACATAAACCACAAAATTAGGAGTTGGTTATTTCCCTGGCCAGTAGGAATCTAAATTAACCAACAGGAAATCGAATGACCTTGGGGTCCCGCAGAGAAAGGGGCTAGACGTAAATCATACCAAGCCTGAGAGAGCGAGCGGGATAGGTCATCTGCAGCTAAGATGAACAGAAAAGAAGAGAGAGTGCATCCCTGTAGTTGAATAAGTATATGTTGGTTGATATGGACCAAACAAGGGGTGGGAGAAATAGAAAGGCTATCAGGGCGGGGTCCGCCCACTTATTTTTTCCTTTTTTTGTTTTGTTTTTTAACCTACTCACTGCACTTCTTAGAAGAATAAACCTACCTCCTTCCCAACTTTAGGATCAGATTTTTGTAGCAAAGAGAAGAGATATATGATCATCAATTAATTAATGATGCGGCTTGTAATCATACGTTCATGATTTTTTTTAATGAAATATATATATATTTTCGTAGTAACGGTGAAGGAAGGGGGATTCCCTCATGATATTTTATTCAATCCACAGAGTTTACGTAGAGGCAGAGGGTGAAGAAATTCAAGATATATTAAAAAATTTTGACGGAAGTCTAGATGCTTGTCAGTGCGAAGGTTACCCTATGGAATAAGAATTATAGTATGAAGTATGGAAGCCATGAAATATTTTTTCTATTTAAAAATTCTTAAATTTCTCTCTCATCACATGTTTCATATGAATGTTATAATAATCTGATGTTGTCATTTTCTTTAAATGATCTTCGTATGTTTCCTTATGTACATAGATCAAAGCCAAATAATGCTAGAAGAATGTCAGCTCAAACCTACTGCATCTACCAAGGCCTTTAGGATCTTTCATAAAAATAGGATTGGTATCCAAGTCTCTGACGTTGATACTTTTCGCCTCCAAAGGCTCTAATGGCAGATTGATACTCTACCATTGACTTATATCCCTTTTTGATCCCATTCATAAAATATGGATTCGCATCTAAGATGTTTCTATGGATAATTAGTGTATCATCTTATATGGTTATATTCTCTTCGTTGATGAAATTCTATGAAGTAAATGACTAAGTACACTAAATGTGTTAATCCGAAAGCCTTTTCTTCATATGAGACCAGACTAATAACTTTTATATCCACTACTTACCTTACAACCTTTCTTAACCAAGATATTAACTGCATGTGTGGAACTTATTTTGGAGAGCTATATGAAGAAAGACTTAAACTTTCTTCAAGAATACATGCTTTTCACATAGTGAAATAGAAGGAGTAAATAATTTCATGATGATTGATGAATTCATAAAAAAAATTTAAGCTAAACTTGTTGTCATAGTTGAGCTTCTAAACCGAGAGATCACATGATGGTGAAGGATGGATAACAAAAAAAGGGCTTAAAAACTACTTAAGTTGTAATAACGTAACTTTGAGATTGATAGGAAACCATGCAACTGTACTTTCCATTATTGTGCTCCATAATTTTAGAACAACACTATGGAAGAATATTTCTTAGTAGTATAACTATTCAAAAAAACTTTAGCCCTTTTTTTACTACCTCTTATGCCCTTAGTTGTTCATTTGTTTACGATGTTGTCTACCTACAGTGGAAAGCATAATAGAATTTGCCTTCTCTTAAACATGCATATATGATACTAAATTTGATACTATAGTATTATTTTAAAGGTTTCCATGTATTTGAAAAAAAAAAAAAGGCTTAGATGAGTTGAGTTGAGTTGAGTATTATTTAAAGATGATGAGAAAGGATTGAAAATACATTAAAAAAATAAAATGGGTACCACCTGCTGTCTTATTTGAAGCTTAGATGATATGTTGTAATAATCCAGTTGATTGATGCATTCGCGAAACAATGCTGTAGATCATACTTTACTTTCATGATGCATCGAGTTTTCTTTCTTATAGAAGGAAAGTTGGAATGGTGGACACCTTGCTTTATCTTTTCCATACCAAAGCAATAATTGAAAACTTTAAATTCATTATAAAAATTAACATTTCATATCATTAAACAGTCTCGGTATTGATCACTTCAAAAAAGGATGGAATTTGATTTTGGTTATAGTTTTCAAGCAATAGAATAAAGAATAGGATAGAAAGATAAGGATCATTCTTTCCTAATTTGTTTTTTTTTTTTTTAAATAAATATCATAAACACGCATACCAGTGGAAAGGAACTGATGCTTGCCTGACATGTGGTGCCTTAGCTTTTAATCAGACAATCCCCAAGAATCGAGAACCCAAAGTTCTTCCAGCTGCACTGGCCGGCCCCTTCTGGTACAAAATCACACACCTTTAGGCCTTTAAACAAGTTGATTCATTAATAGTTTATTTAAAAATTAACTGCCCTTATACTAAAGCAAAAGACCAGAATTTCCGTCTAGCCCCATACTGCAAGATATTCATTCCTTTTAAAGCTTTAAAACTAGCACTTGCTTTGGAATCAAAGCGGAATTCTAAGCAATCATCTTTTGCTCTTTAACATGGTTATTACAAAAATAAAGTCATGCATGAAAGCGTGAAAACAAATCCCTCATAATTGATCGGAATTTGGTATTAAGAACCAGCCGTCAGCCGTTAAGTATTTGTTAATGAAGTATTAATTTGATTGAATTATTGTTACCGTTGCTATTAAAGTATTAATAATTAATATATATATATATATATATGTTTAATATATATTTTTTTTTTATCATTCCTTATTCAATAAATTATATATTTTTTAAAAAATTAAAATACTAATTGATAAATAAGTAATCTTATATCTTAAAAAAAAAAATATTCTGATTTTAAACTCTTATTTTTATGAAACTAAAAGCGATCTTATCCATAAAGTGGAGGTCCATAAATATATATATAATGAAAATAAAGAAGATAGCGAAAAATAAAATGTAATATCTTAAAAATAGACTCACATAAGATAAAAAAGAAAATTTAAAATGCTTATAACTTAAGTTTATCTCCTGCTAATTAATTTTTACTTAAATTTTTATGACCATATGATTTCAACTCATTAACAGGTTAATTGAGTTGGTAGATGAACTTAGGGCATAAGTTTAGAGAATTATAAGTAGTATTAAAACTAATTCAAGTGTGCAGAATTTGATAAGCAAAAGAAAGGGCTACTTATAATCGGTAATAGAATTTTGCAATAATGTAAACCATTAATGATTCCATTTAGGATAGACTCTGTTCAATTTGTGGTGTACGATAAGAGAATTTTAAAAATATTTCTGCATCAAATAGGATTATAAAGAGGATCTCAAAAATAAACTCACATCAAATGAAAAACAAGAATTTTAAAGTGCTTATAACTAAAGTTAATTTGTTGTCGTTTATTTTTTATTTAAATTTTTAAGATTAATTGGATGGGCTTAAGGTTAAAAAAAAAACTCTTTGTAAAAGAAAAAAAAAATTAATTAATAAGAATGTTAACTTCAATAACTATGTTAACTAGTTGATTCAAACGGTTAATGTTTGGAAGACCAATGGCCATCAGTTGGTGAACGTACATTCACCAACTAGCTGATAAATATTTTTACGTTAACTGTTGCGGGTCAACACAGACAGCCAAACAGAGCTCCTGTTTTGGCTTCGAATGGACGGCCGAGAAGAGGGAGAGAGCGTATGGACGCGGAACGACAGCGGGTTTCCACTGCGATGTAACCCACCGTCGCGAATTAAAATTCCTCGGCTGCCTCGCTCTGCGGCCGTGTGGGAGCCACCGATGACTCATCGCCTTGGAAGCTTGCGCTCCGCCGGCGTGCTCGCGCCAACCACCACGCGCCGTGCACAGCACATGTAAGGAAGCGTTGGCCTCCGCTAATTAGCTGGAAAAGTACGTACAGTGGGGATGGCGCATGATTTACTGAACGATTTCTAGCGTGAAATATATTCATTTATTCTTGCAGCATGCAGCGTTCACTCGATTCAATCTTTTATATAATCTATTCAATCGATTCATCCGTTCAGTCTAATTTTATTATTAAAATTAATTTTTATATAATTTAATAAAAATTAAAAAATTTATTAAACCAATAAAATTTCGAATTGATTCAATTTGATTTTTAAATTTTTTATTTAAATTATATTTATATTTTATTATATTATTATATTAAAAATTAATTATAATATTATTTGATTCGATTAAATCAATTCATTCGATCAAATTAATTGACTCACGTTTTAAATGTTAAATTGATTCGTTGTTCGATCAGTTTTTCAAAAACACTGGTCATCAGGGAAAAGAATATTAATTAAAATGCTGAGAACGTTTACAAAGAAAAAAAAAAAAAAAAAAAGCCTTTGGACTCGACGGCCACTTTGACCGTTTGACTACGTAAAATCCAAGGCATTATTGCCATGTCCTCATGGACTGCTCGCATGTCCTGCTTCATCAATGAACTGATGTACCATACCATGCATCAATACTTCTTTCCTTGTTTTAAGTGAGTATGAGTTCTAGAACCTCCTTGTATTTATAATTATCGGATAGATTATCTTGAGCAATTGTTGAAGAATGATGTCTCTAATTGAAATGAATAAATAATTAAAAATTAATATTATTTGATTTAAAACATCCTTTAATATTTTTTTAAATAAAATTCATTTTGCCAAAATGCATGCAATTGATAGTTATGGACTTTTAAAGATAAAACATCTTCTTGAAAGAGAATTAAGATGAGAGTATTCGAGATAGATATGCTCTATCAGTTTTTATGATTCATGGATCGAATGGTGCAATGTTGACGGTGGAAGGATTTGACCTTCTTGACTCCTCAGTATCTTTTGCTGAACTGTATGCGATATGAATGGATATTTTCTATGCCATTCACAGCCTGAGCGCCAACAGCCTTATTATTGAGAGGAATTCTATTACTGTTATTCGTTGGTTCCGTCAGAAATCCAGCGATCACTTGCTAACCATTCTCTTGATTGACGATATTCGATCTATACTTTAGTGAGCCTATAGCCCCTAGATTCGGCATATCTATTGAAAAGCCAATTCAGCGGCTGATTGGATCGCAGTTAGGGTAGCCTATTATTCTGGTTTTTAGAGTTGAAAGCAGGATGATCCTTGCTCTTTTGTCCTTACCCAAATTTTGTATTCTGATACATCGGATTCGACTTACCCTATATTGGTATGATCATTTGTACCAAGAGAGAGAGAGAGAGAATTAAGATGGACCCAAATCAGTTAAATTTAAAAGTAACTAAATCAGTAAAAGAATTTAATAAAAATCTTTTTCTTTATGTAGACTTAATTTTCTGTTTAAATGCTCAAGGATGCATTTGAACCCACCCAATCTTAAATGCAACGGAATGCACTAAAATTTACTCAATTTACTCAATTCTCTTCTTTTGTGTTGAGCTGTTTCGGATGAATACAAATTCCTATTTATGTATACAAAAAGATTTTTTATAAATGAATGTTTAGGCATTCTTTAATTGGATGCATCCATTTACTATATCATCAATGGTGGTTACGTCCCCTAGATTTGATCCACTCAATTGAAAGATACTTTTTTTTTTTTTTGATAAAGACGGGCGATCACACTAGTCTAGTATGAGTCAGCCCAGATACATCAGATTATAAAATTTGAAATAACACAGGAGGACATGGTTCACCCATTGTCCATATCCTATATCCTACATGCTGAGCCACGGTCGTCGCTGCCCAGTCAGCAGCCGTGTTGGCTTCACGGAATACATGACATATCTGGGCAGTTTCCAACTCCTGAAGCATGGTCCAGATATCTCTTAAAATCGGATTGGTAGATACATCAGAAGCACTCTCTTTCCGCATCCACTGTATGACAGTCATAGAGTCTCCCTCAATAACAATCCTCTGAGCTCGAAGATTCTGCACCGCATAAGAAATACCAGCCCATGCAGCGCAAAGCTCAGCCATGGGAACAGAGAAGTCCAGAGACCCAAATCCACCCGCCGCTATCATCATACCCTGTGGACCGCGTATGATGAAGGCCGAATCAGCTAGTCTACCGTGAACACTTCCATCAAAGTTGATTTTGACAAAGCCTGGAGGAGGGGGCTCCCATAAATAAATACCGTACGACGGTTCGCTGCCGAAGCAGCAGAGGAACCCCAGAGGCCAGAGGTGTCAAAACCAACAGAATGAAGAGCACGGGCACAATCCGCAGACAATGATCTGATTTTCCTTATTAGTTGATGTGAAGAAATACGATCCTCCGAAAAGATAATCTGGTTCCTTGATAGCCAAATCTGGTATGCCGTGATTGCTCAAAGACCACTTATATGCTGAGGAGCCATCCGGAGATCCTGGAGAAAGATAGGACGAGGAGAATCATAGACATCCACTCTGTACTCATAGCCCATCAAATGCCAAATCCATCTAGCTCTAGGGCATTTGAAAGATACATTTATTCGTTAGGGTCGATCAAACTTGATGGATGGACGCATCTCTACATTATGTGATGCCTATTTGAGAAGAGGAAGAAGCGAGGCATCACTTCTATTCAAGATACGTTGATATTATTTAAAAAATATGATCTATATTTTATTAATAATTAATTGTGAGAGTAAGGTTTTAAATTACTTTAACAAATATCTAACTTCTAATTAATATCCTCTTCTTCTTTTTGTACAAGCGGGCGATCATACAACACGAGTACAAATCAGCCCATAAAGGTCAGAATACATTAATTGCTGTAATATACTAGGGCAGTGATCACCTTGCCTCCAGCACCAAAACCCTGAATGGTGAGCCATACTCGAAGCCACCCAATCGGCCGTCGAGTTAGCTTTGCGATAAATGTGATGGATATGAACTCCCTGGAGCTCCCTCAAAATAACCCAGATATCCTGCAGGAGAGGATTGGTCGCGGGTTGGGAATCACTATCCCCCGCAACCACTAAATAACAGTCATAGCGTCGCCCTCAATAATGAGGTTGTAAACATGCAGAGTCCTGACAACGAAGGAGATACCCGCCCAAGCTGCATATAGCTCTGATATAGGGACCGAGGAGTCCAGACTACCAAAGCCACCAGCCGCCAAAAGGACTCCCTTCGGCCCATGAATGACAAAAGCAGAGCCAGCTGATCGCCCACGGACACTTCCGTCAAAGTTGATTTTGACAAACCCTAAAGGAGGGGGCTCCCAAGATATAAAAACCGTGTGCCGATTCGCTGCCGAAGCAGCAGGGGAGCTCCAGAGTCCAGCGGAGTCAAAATCACCAGAGACGAGGCCACGGCCACAATCCGCTAATAGAGATCGGATATTTCTCAAAATCCTATGGAGAGGTATAGAAGCATCATCAAAGATAATCTAGTTTCTAGACAACCAGATCTGGTAAGCGGTAGAAGCCCAGAGAGCACTTTTGAAGTGAGGAGCCTTCCTGAGGTCATCCAAGAAAAAAGAGCACTAAGAATCCCCATGATCTGGTCTACACTGATAGCCTACAGACATCCATATCCGCCCCACTCTTGGGCAAGAGAAGATGGCATGCGCCGTGGTCTCCGCCTCCAATCCGCATAACGGGCAAGTCGGCTGTATAGGCAAACCCCTCCTCCCAAGCAAAGCACAAGTAGGAAGGCATTCCCACAGAATCTTCCAAATGAAGAGCTGGATCCTGGGAAGAATGGGAAGCCTCCAAATCCACCCAGCCTCCAGCGACCAGTGCGACAGAGGCCTAAATAACTTCACAAGATCCTTGGTGGGGGCCCTAGCTAGATAAGATCTCCTCCAGAGTCTGAAGTCCGAAGATATGCCCGGGGTGAGCAGAATGGACAGGATCCAATGAGAAAGCTCCGCGCCAAATAATGAGTCACCATCGGGATATCCCAGGAGGAAGGATCAGTAGAGATCAGCTTATCAACTGTCATGCTACTTGGGATATCAATACTAAAGAAGGAAGGCCAACGAGAAAGAGGTATGTCAGAAACCCAGGTGTCTTGAAGAACATCAATGGAAGATCCATTGCCAATCATCCAGGAGGTGTTTTTCAGAATGGAGCTACTGAAGCGACACACCTCCTTCCAGAAGGGAGAATAACGCCAAGATGCCTGAATATGCTTGGAGGAAGACCAGTCTCCATATCTCGCGTGTATAAAAGAACTCTAAAGGCAATGCGGCTCCAGAATGAACCGCGAGGCATGCTTGGCGAAAAGGACCTCCCTTCTGACAGCCAGAGACTGAATCCCAAGACCGCCCTCCTGAATCGGCATACAAACCCTCTTCCAAGACATCAGGTGAATACCATGCCCATCCTGCATAGAAGCCCAAAGGAAGTCCCTGAAGCATCTCTCGATCCTCCTAAGACAAGATAACGGGATGGCAGCACTGGAGAGGAGATACAAAGGAAGAGAGGAGAGGACCGACCGGATAATAGTTACCCTAGCCATCATAGATAAACATGTGACCTGTCACCCCTCAATGCGCTGATGAACCCGCAACTCCAGGGCTGAATAGTCTGCACAGCGAGGTTGACGACCAGTCATAGGAACTCCCAAATACTGTAATCGGTCAGCCTGCGAAGAAATACCCATTATTTGGGCTATAGTAGCTCTGGTCGCTCTAGAAGTCTTTGGGCTAAAACAAATAGAAGATTTGTCAACATTGACTTTCTGACCCGAAGCCTGACAGTACTGCATAATAATGTCCGAAAAGGAAGAAGCGTTGTCAGTGGAAGCCTGGCCCAGCAAAATACAATCATCCGTAAAAAGGAGATGGGAGACCGCAGGACCCCTGGGGCTGGCCATAAAAGGGGCAATGCTATACTCAGCCTGAGCCTTATAGAAGGCACGAGACAAATCGTTCGCCGCCAGAATAAACAGAAGGGGGGATAAAGGGCATCCCTGACGCAACCCTACGGAAGAGTGAAAAAATTCAGTCAGACTCTCATTAATGATCAGCGAGAAGGAAGGCCTCTGAATGCAAGCGATAATCCATACAATGAACTGATCGTCAAAACCAAACTCCTGAAGGGAGTGATGCAGAAAGGCCCAACTAAGCCGATCATAGGCCCTTTCCATATCCAGCTTAACCGCCATAAGGCACTGTCTAGTCGGGGCTCGCTGAAGATCATACATAAACTCCTGAGCAATAAGGACGTTATCCAAAATGCAGCACCCACGAATAAACGCCCCCTGTTCCATTGCTATAAGGCGGGGAATCACCAAGCGAAGACGGCCAGCCAGAAGACGAGCACATATCTTATACAGAGTAGTGCAGAGACTAATAGGCCAAAATGCTAAGGGAGAGAAGCATCATTGCATTTGGGCACAAGAGTAATAAGAGTCCGGTTCCACTCTTCAGGGATGGCCTTGGCTTGAAAGACAAGATGAATAGCCTGAGCCACCTCCGGACCCACAATGTCCCAGTAATGACGAAAGAAGAATGGCTGAAAACCGTCAGGCCCCGGGGCCTTATCCGACCCAAGCTCCCATAAAGCCATACGGATCTTATTATCAGTGACAGGTCGGGTAAGCATTTCATTATCCAGAGAAGAGACCTTTCTTGACACAGGGACCTGAACGACCGGAGAACCTACTCCAGAGGAATCCGACCATCTGGCCTAAAAGAACCGAAGAAACTGGTCCCGAATAGAAGGCAAATCCTCATGATAGTGGCCGAAATCATCAGCAACTCTACGAATTCTGTTAGCTGCACGACGCTTCAGAGTGGCCTGATGAAAAAATCTGGTGTTGCAATCCCTTTCACGGATCCACTGGATCCTAGACCGCTGCCTCCAATAGATCTCCTGCTGGGAGAGAAGAGAGTGGTGTAGAGCAAGTTTGGCTCGAAGAGCAGAAATGTCAGAGTCTAGAAGAACACCCTCCTGATCCTCCTTAGCCTGCAGAGAACTAATATCAGCTTCAAGTAATTCCACCTGCCTAGTCAAATCACCAACCTCCATTCTATTCCATCTGACCAACCTTCGTTTAGTCAGCAGCAGACGGCGAGAAAGACGATAAACAACATTACCCCTGATGGGAATGTGCCAGATCTGAGAGATGATAGCCCGGGCCGCCGAATAATTAGACCAAAACTTCTCAAAGCTGAACTGCCTCCGTTGATAATGAACAAACTCAGTAGAGATAAGAACGGGGCAATGGTCCGAAGCAATCCTCGGGAAATGAGTAACAGAGGCAGCAGGGAATCTCTGAAGCCATCGATCCGAAGCCAATGCTCTATCAAGTCTCTCCCAAACACGCGTCGAGCCCTGACGATTGTTACACCAGGTGAATTGTGGGCCGGAGAATCCCAGGTCCATAAGACCAGCAGAACTGATAAAAGCCCTGAATTCATAAATATCAGCTGAGCCTGTGACCCTTCTACCCCTCGTTTTTCACTAGCATCAGTGATATAGTTGAAATCACCAGCAACAATGGTAGGAATACCCTGGGCTAGGAGAGGAAGAAGATCTGACCATAAACTTCGTCTAATCGGTAATCATTACTGGCATAAATAGCCAAAAGAAGCCAAGGGTCATCAGACCCCTCTGAAACAACAAGGCCAAGATGCTGGTTACTTTGATGAGCAACATCAACCGTAACAGCAGAGGGACGCCAGATGGCAATAATACCTCCTGATAGACCCACAGCCTCAACCGCAAACAATAACCAAGCACGAACAATCTGTCTCCGAAACCAGGCCAAACCATCCCCCAACAACCTGTTTCTAAAAGAATACAGATATCAAAGCTATGAATTTGCATCAATCTGCCAAAAGAGGATCGAAACGACGGCTTTTGAGCTCCTCTTACATTCCATACAAGAATCTTCATTTAATAGAAAGAGGAAGCTGGGTCCCTCCCTGGTCATCTATCATCTCACTATCAGGAAGGCACCCGGAAGGAGTGACAACCTTAGGGATCTGTGGAGAGCAATTCATCGAACCTTGAACCTCATCAGACCGAGGTGATATATCAGAGGACCTCAATCCTATACCCTGACCTCGGATATCCAAGTCGGAAGAGGAGCCTGTAGTCCTGATAGCCTGGACCTTCTCACCGACCAGACCGTATCCGGATTCAGACCTGATGGCCCAAGAGCATCAGTCGAATGGACCGGAGCCTCCGATCTCACTTGTTTAAGTTTGGAGGAAGAAACACCTCCTTTACCTTTCTTTATACCCTTCTTGGTGATTAGCCTAGGGGCCTGGTACTCCGTCGGACGAGCCCTCTTAAGGGGACCCGAACAAGCATCCCTCCTCCCCGATGGACTAGCATCTCCACACTCATTAGCAAGAGTAGCAAAGGGATTTTTGGACAGCATGAAATGGGGAAATTCAGCCACATAATGCTGAATTTCTGAGACAGCCGGGCTAAAACCTCCATCAGCCAAACCGGCACGCTCAGCTGACTTCGTCAAACCAGCACGCTCAGCTGACTTCATCAAACCCACCGAAGGCTCCTTCATCAAACTCCCTGGAACCTGACCCAACTCCTCATTAAGTGTCTCAGCTGCCTCTGACCACGAGCAAACCGCCGACGACCCTGCTTCGAAGGAGCGGACCACCCCTCCACCAACGCCGACGTAACAGAAGCCGATGAAGAAATTTTGGAACAAGGAGCAGGTGACACCGGGACAGCATTCTTCAACACCTTCCCCCTGGTTTCCGCTCGGGAGCCCTGAGGCTCGATGCGCTGCCTGATTGCTGACATCCAGGAACCAAAACGAAGGGTGTTCAACGACGACTCAGAGGCAGGGATGTCTGCTGAAGAACAGCCACCAGAGAGATGCAACGAGCCATATTGCTGGCAAATCCCATCCAATCCCTCGAAAATGTACTATTGCCAGAACGGCCCTGCCAAGCCCCTCAGCCGAGCCCCCAGACGAAGAGGAGAACAGAGCTCGACACGGGCACAAACTCGGGCAAAGGCTCCTCTGTTCCTTGCCAGAGTCGCAGCATCAGCAAACAGAAATTGGCCAGCCGGGGCGACGACCTCCCTAAGGATTTCCTCCCTCCAGAATTCAATCGAGAGGTTAGGCAACCTAATCCAGAGGAGCGCCGACGAGACCGCATCAAGCGCCGGGAAGAACTCCGGTCTCCACCCTTCAGCAGCAACAGACTGTCCGTTGACGATCCAAGGTCGGTTCAGCACCATGTCACGAGCATTAGAGTCGGCAAACCGGAAAATGTGGCATCGGAATGTCAAGCTCAGATGGGAGATCTCATCGGGAAGACCTCCTCGCTGGAACTCATGGAGAAAAGCCTCCGGTGGAACCCAACGGTGAAAAGTTCTCACCAACACAATTCGATGAGGCCAATCCTCTGATTCAGCCTCCAGCTCCACCACCGGGACCTGGACCACATCAGGAAATCGGGCTTCAAGCATCGCTACCTCGTCCGGCATCGGAGAAGAGGAGACCTAGTGGAATCCCGAGTTTGCAGCCCGTCGCCCAGGAATCTAGCCATCGGAACCACCATCCGAAGCCATTGGATAGACGAGGGAGGGCAGGGGAGTCTAGAGCAGAGAGCAAGAGCTCGAAGACGCCGAAGATCACCGGAGATCAGCTCTGCAATGGGCGATGCACCAATCTTAAAGCAGACAAAACAGAATGCCTAGCTCTGGTGCCGTTCAAGGACTAACAAAGATTTTGATATCCTCTTATTCTTTACTTGTTAAATGAATACAGAAGAGAAAATTCTACCCCCTCTAAATTTAGAAAATTTAAAAAATTTATAAATATTAAGTACAAGATGTTATAAATTTCAATCATTTGGATCCCTCTTACCTTGAAAGTGAATTACAAAGAGATTCACTCTTTTCTTGCATAATATCTTAGATTACCGTCTATCATAGAAAAATACCTTTTATTTTCACATTATAAGATTCCAATCCGTTATGATAGTTTCATTGATATTAGAAAAGATCTAGCTCTCTTTCCTCGTTCGTCAACTGTTGGTCTCAATAGTTAAATTTGAACATTAAAATTAGTTTCTAATGAAATGCTAGCTTTTTATTTCATAATGTTATTACGAATTTCAATCATAATAATTGATAAAATAAAAAATTTAGGATAACTATTTGTTTTGAGATGATTACGCCTCTAAATAATCGCTATGAGAGAGTTATATTTTCAAATAACCACTTTGAAGAAATTAAGCCTCTAAATAAAAGGATTTATAACTTATAATTAAAAAATTATTAGGTTAAAATCTTAATTATTTAAAAAAATATAATATCATTCGTGGCAGATCAGCTGTATCAGGTTATGTCATTGGGAGTTCTGATGGAACTCTGATTTTCGCTGGCGGATTTGGTCTCCTCGATTCTCGGTGCCGCTTGCGGAGCTTTATGTTGCTTGGGCTGGAGTTTCCTGTGCTATTCGCAGTCTTGGCATCCGTCGTATTATCCTCGAGGGTGATGCCCTCACGGTGATTCGGTGGCTTCGCCAGGATCATTGTAACTAGCTGTCGATCAATCCTTTGATCTCTGATATTCGTTCTCTCCTACAGGGGGTTCATAGTATAAAGATCAGCCATATTTTCAGGGAAGCCAACTCAGCGGCTGATTGGATCGCCGCTAGGGTGGCTGACCATTTTGAATTCTGGTGCTAGAAGCCCGATAATTATTGTCTTCATATTCCGAACCTACTCTTGTATTATGATAGTTTGGGATTGAGTCACCCTAGAATGATGTGATCTTCCGTTTGTACCAAAAAAAAAATAATTATGTAAAGAAATTATTTTAATATAATCAATTTATAAAAAATAAATAAATTATTAAGTGAGATTAAAATTTTTTAATAAATAAATTCTTCAAAGAAAGAAAATTTTATAACTTGAAAATATCTTTAAAATTAAAGAATCATATCATTGATGATATGCATCTTTTATAAATCAATGCTAGACTAATGAAAAATGTTTTTGATTGTGAAAGTAGTCTACAGTGCTATTCGTTCAATTTGGCTTATGCTTGAGCAATAATTTCATCATTATTAACTTTCACATCATGCAACTAAAATCTATTTTTTTAAGGATAAAGAAGGATCGAGACTACATGTCTATTAATTATCTCCAACACACGAAAAACCTTGCTGATAATCTTGTCACCATACAAAAAAAAACTGACTGGCATTGACTTAGGTAATGTTTGATAGAAAAAATATTATTCATGGATAAATGTATGAGACAGAGTTTATCCTCTAGCTATCCCTAGGGATATCCCTTGGCTATCTCATTGATCATATCAAATGCAAAAAGATAAATTCATAGGATAACTTTTCTTTACTCTTATTTGGAGGGATAACCAGCTATTCCTGCATTCTCTAGGAAATAAATTGAGGAGATATCCCATAGTTAACCATGGATTATTCCTTTGGTTAACTTTATTCCCAGCTATCCCTTATAGTTATAGCTTTTAAAAAAAAGAGAAAATATCCAGGGGATATCCTCTCTTATCTTCTATTTTAAACACTACCTTAATATTGTACACTTCAAATGGATTGAGCAGTGAGCACTGCTAGTCAAAACAACTATACCTATTCACAATCAACTTGTTTCAACTGGGAACTGCATGCACCCCACCTCATTAAAGAACTACATTCTTTTAGAATGGTTTCAATTGTAACTTCAATTGATCTTGACCATAGAACTCATCTTTCATATAAAACATAAAACAAAGAGAATTCATGCTTTCACGAATCTTTGGCTCCCATATTTGTACTTGCAACTACTCGCGTTGTGGTCATTCTATTCTAACCAATAATTTTGAGCTTCATGCTTCTAATCTTTCTGGCTCAAACCATTCCATTATGTGTCGGATTTGTAATAAGTACAAACATACTATGATTAGTTGAATGAATTATGTTAATCAAGACCACATTCCTTCTATAAGTGACTTCAAGTCATGATCATTTATCACTTATAAACTATACCGTAATCAATCTGAATAATCTTTTGCTGCCTTTCTTGCATAATAGAAGTGATAATATCATTATTAGTAATGTCCAATTTAAAAATCTTAAACACAAATTCCTCCGCCTCTCTTTTAATAATATTTCTTTTAATCAGAAACAAGATTTGACAAAGTTATTATTGATAATAGCCAAGGTTTGAAAACAAGTGCCTATATGAGCAATAATCCAGAACAAAGTCATGCCATTTTGTGCATTGTTTTCTTAATACTCTGCTAAAAAAAGCTCTATTGTAATTAACTTTTATTATTTTTTTCTTGAAAACTACATAAAAAACCACTATGAAAAATAGTGTTTTTTTTTTTTTATTTATATTTTATATTTTTCTTATTTTATATATCTCTTATTAGAAATTTATTTCTATTTTCTTATTTTTATATATTATCAAAAAAATTATAATTATTCCATCATTCAATTTATCTCATGCAATAATTGTAAAAAAAAATTAATAACTTTAAAACTTTTTTTTATTTTCTCTTACATCATAGAATACTTATTCCTAGTTATTTATTTATAATATAAAGTTTTATTTATTTATTTATTTATTTTTTTTTTTTTTGTTAAAGCCAGTCAAATTCAACGGAAACAAAAAAAAAAAAAGGTAAAAAATACATTGGGTTGGTGAGTGGCAAGATGGAGGACCGCAATTCTCAAGCGGCCCTTTTCAATGCTCTTATAACCCTCCGCTCGGCGCTTCAGACGCCCTCTCCCCATATCTTCTTTCCCATGATTCCTCTCACTGTGCCAACCACTGCCTGCTCTCATCCACCCGAAAAGAAGAGAGAGAATAAATTATAAATTAGGCAAAAGCTCTTCTTCCCGGAAAAGGGAGCGAGCGAGCGAGCGAGAGAGAGAATTATAAATTAGATAAAAGCCAGCAAGCTAAGGAAAGCGAGGAACTAAAGGAGAGAGAAGACAAAGGCGAGGAGGAAAATAAGAGAGAGAGAGAGAGAGAGAGGCGCCGCGGAGCCCAGCTGTGATCCTCGCTTCGATGATTCTTCTCTCTCCAGGCCCCTCTCTCTTCTCGCATTCCTTTGAAGTTAAGAAAACGTTTATAGTCTAAATCAGGGAGACGGGGAGCAGAGGGGGTGAAAAAGGCGCCACCTTTCATGGGCTTGAGGCCAGTGTCTCCCGCCGACAGCGGGCTCCCGGCGCTTCTCTTACTGGCGGCGGCGTTGCTGCTGTCGCCGGTCGTCTCCGCCACAGTGGCCTACGACCACAAGGCCATCATCGTGAACGGGCAGCGGAGGATCCTCATCTCCGGCTCCATTCACTACCCGAGGAGCACTCCCGAGGTCCGCCCCTTTTCTCTTCTAGCTCTCTTCCAAGAAATGTGGCTCCTTGTCTTTCCCTGTTTCAGGCATCCTCTGAGCGATTCTGTTCTCTTTTTTTTCCCCCCCCCTCTCTCTCTCTCTCTTATTGCTATCTAGATGTGGCCGGATCTCATCCAGAAGGCTAAAGATGGGGGCTTGGACGTCATCCAGACCTATGTGTTTTGGAATGGGCACGAGCCTTCTCCTGGAGAGGTGTGAGAGCTTGAAGAATCTTTCATTTTAATTTCTTTTTCTCCTTTCTCCCCCCTCTTCTTGCAATCCGATTCAGCTGCGTTCTTGAAATTTGTTCATCAATTGGCTTCAAGATCCCATCGTTTTGCCCCTTTTATTTTGTTGTTGATTTTGGCAGTACCATTTCGAAGGGAGGTATGATCTGGTTCGCTTCATCAAGCTGGTACAGCAGGCCGGACTCTATGTTAATCTCCGCATTGGCCCCTATGTTTGTGCCGAATGGAATTTTGGGTCAAGATTCTAGTCCTTCCAACAAAATTCTTCTCCATTTCTATAAAAATAAGGACTACTCAAATGCAGTTTATGTGAGTTAAAATGGCTCTCTAAACAAATGACTTCTCCGTTTGTTGCACAGGGGATTCCCTGTTTGGCTGAAATATGTTCCTGGAATCAGTTTTAGAACAGATAATGAGCCTTTCAAGGTAGGAATCTTTAAAAGAAGTAAAGGAAAAATATATATACTCATCACCCAGTTGATTGCTTCATCTCAAATCCTTTCATTGATTCCCAAAAGGCGGCGATGGGGAAATTCACGGAGAAGATCGTGAGCATGATGAAGTCGGAAGGGCTATTTGAGTGGCAGGGTGGTCCTATCATCCTTTCTCAGGTTGTCTCCATTGTTTGCTACTTTGCTTACTGTTTGATCTGTTTCACAGAAGGAGCAAGAAAGCTAATGAACCTCCATTGGCATCTCTCTCTCTCTCTGTTCGTTTTCTTGCTCGATTGCGCAGATTGAGAACGAGTTTGGGCCACTGGAGTATGATCAGGGAGAGCCCGCGAAGGCGTATACTGCCTGGGCTGCTAACATGGCGGTTGGTCTCGACACCGGGGTCCCCTGGGTCATGTGCAAACAAGATGATGCCCCTGATCCAATTGTAAGCTCACTCCTTTCTTCGTGAATAAGTTTTATTTTGTGCCTTCTCATTGAGGACCCACTGCACGTGCCTCAAGCTTCCCGTTTTCTTTTTGCGCCCATTCTTCCATTTTCCCATTCTTCCATTTTTTAATGTTGTCAACAGTCTCCCGTTTGTTTTCATCTCCCAATTCATTTCATGATCCTATCATTTAAACATCATTTCCTCTGCTTTGTAATGACCTTTCAATTCTGAGGCATACTATATATTTATATATATATTCTGCTTAACTCTTTGATAACCAACTGCTTGTTAATGGAGGTTGTTCTTGAACCATGTTGCAACACAGGACATTCATAACTGCTTGAATATTTCTCTAACATTTTTGTATGATTTTTGACCTGGACCTGAGAAAACAGATCAACACCTGGAATGGGTTCTACTCTGATGATTTCTATCCAAACCAACCTTACAAGCCCATGATGTGGACCGAAGCTTGGACTGCTTGGTAATTGCTTGTTGTTGCTAATAATTTCAGCTAAAGTTCATCTTGGCCTTCATTTGCTTGTTCCACCTAGATTTTAGATGGAAATAGTTTTTCATTAGGTTTTCTGTTGTCTAAGTGCTTGTGCTTTAATTTGCTTGTGTTATTGCAGGTTTACAGGATTCGGTTTACCGGTTCCTTACCGACCTGTTGAGGACCTGGCCTTTGCTGTTGCAAGATTTATACAGAAAGGTGGATCTTTTGTTAACTACTATATGGTAAGTAGCCTTAGCATGCTATCTTGATTCCTTCAAGTTGTAGCATCTGTCAAACCTTTGGCTTAGAAGTAACTCAGTCATTATTTTTATTTTTATTTTTGTCCCATCCAGTACCATGGAGGAACAAACTTTGGCCGGACAGCTGGTGGCCCCTTCATTGCAACTAGTTATGACTATGATGCTCCAATTGATGAATATGGTAGGCAGAACTTGCTCTTCTATCACAGACATGCTATTCTAGGTTTTTTTGCCTGCTGGTCCCATAATTTATAACACTGAAACATTGCTTTCTAGATTTGATGATCATATAAAAGTATTCTTGTTTCTGAAAACACAAATTGAGGGAACTTATTTTCAAGATTAAGTTATTTATAAAAGACACCATCATCTATTGCCACCATGCTTGTTGGTGTGTGCATAGTGGCACTACCAAGGAAATTTCCTCCAGCTTGTCAAGTCATTCTTTGGATACATCTTAAGGTACTTGACAAAGCGATAAACCATTATGAAGTGATCACTGGATCTCAATATGCTTACAAGTACTAACTGAACTGGTCGACATCTCTCCCCTAAAGGCTTGCCCTTGGAGATGGTCTAGGGTTCAAAGCTTAGGTATTGCTTAAAAAATAGATCATTGTGTTTCAATATGCCCCTCCATGATTTGTTGATGTATTGGATGCCTCATGAGTACCATGCAATGCCATGCCTAAATTATAGTTCATTTCCTGGTTTGGAAAGTACTGAGTTTTTCCTTTTCTTCTTTTTCTTTATTTTTGGTTCCTAGGTCTATTAAGACAACCAAAATGGGGCCATTTGAAAGACCTGCATAAAGCAATCAAGTTGTGTGAAGCAGCTTTGGTGTCAGGTGATCCTGTGGTTGCTTCACTAGGAAATTCTCAGCAGGTTTTATCTTTCCCGACCTCTTCCTTATGCAGTAGAATTCCTTGGGAGTGGTATGGAACTAATGACTTCCAATTTCTGTCCAGTCCTATGTCTTCAGGTCACAGTCAGGAGATTGTGCTGCTTTCCTTGCTAACTTTGACTCAGGGTCTTATGCAAGGGTAGCTTTCAATGGAATGCATTATGATCTCCCTCCTTGGTCCACAAGCATACTTCCTGACTGCAAAACAGCGGTTTTCAACACTGCAATGGTGAGAAAGACTTCAGCTCGACCATGTTCAGTTGTTACACTTTGCATATCAAATTTTCTGTTGTGAAACTCTAAGCTAGTCATTCTTTAGTAATGAATCTTGTGATCTTTATGTTGCGATGTGGTTAGCCAATCTTATAGTGCTTATAGTTTTTTCTTCTCTGCTTATTTTCCATCATCAGCTAGTTTTTCCCAGATTTTTCATATCACCTTCCCTTACTAAAATAGTGGCCATGTTTTTCTGTAGGTTCTATATAAATTTTGTTGCATCATGATTTAAACCGTGTTATATCTACCGCATTGTTGGGTTTTGAGTGGATCATTTACATATAACTTGATCCTCACAAACAGGTAGGTTACCAGTCGTCACTGATGAAAATGGAATGGGTTGGAGGTTTTTCATTACAGTCATACAGTGAAGAGACGACCTCCTACAATGATGACTCGTTCACAATGATTGGGTTGTTGGAGCAGGTAAATGTGACGAGAGATAATACGGACTACCTCTGGTACACAACATAGTAAGTATCTAATGTATCATGGCTTTGTTTTTTTGATTTTCATTTTTGAGCTGTTGTTCCATTGAAACTCCTCTCTCCAGTGTTGATATAGACCAGAATGAACAGTTTCTGAAGAATGGACAGGATCCTGTGCTCACAGTGATGTCAGCTGGTCATTCTTTACATGTTTTTATCAATGGGCAACTGGCAGGTTAGTCATGGGGCCAGTAGGCAAATTAAAAACCATGAACAGTTAGGAGAATCTTTCTGTTAGAAGTATTTTCAGTTGACTGTTTGTAAACTGGGGCTTGTTTCTTGTTTGGCAGGTACTGCTTATGGTAGTCTAGAGAACCCAAAATTGACTTATACAGGCAATGTGAAGCTGTGGCAAGGCAGCAACACTATTTCCATTCTAAGTGTATCTGTTGGACTCCCAGTAAGTTAATTCTAACTGCTCAAATCATGATCTCGAACACCATAACTTCAGGAGAGCTAAGACATTGTGTTTACCTTTCTAATGCATTATAGAACGTGGGAGAGCATTTTGAGACATGGAATGCTGGTGTTCTTGGTCCTGTGACATTAAATGGTCTTAATGAGGGAACTAGGGACCTCACATGGCAGAAGTGGACTTACCAGGTTGGTCAGCATAACTCCTTTCTTCAGTACAATGTATATTGCGGCTTGGTAATTTTGGTGGTGTTGTCTAGATTGGTTTGAAAGGTGAAGCTTTGAGTCTTAATTCACTCAGTGGAAGTTCCTCTGTTGAGTGGGGTGAAGCATCCCAAAATCAGCCCCTAACGTGGTACAAGGTTTGGATTGTAAACATAATTCAGCTCTCATTTTATTTTTGAGAGATGTTAATGTAAAGCTGTAGCCAGTTACCTTCCTGCTAGCAATGGGACAATTTTACATCTCTATTGGGTTCTCCTCAGGCTTTCTTCAATGCACCGGAAGGCAATGAGCCATTGGCTTTGGATATGAGTAGCATGGGTAAAGGTCAAATATGGATCAATGGACAAAGCATTGGTCGATACTGGCCTGCTTACAAAGCATATGGCACTTGTGGCAATTGTGATTATCGTGGAGAGTACAATGAGAAAAAATGCCAGACTAACTGTGGAGACTCCTCTCAAAAATGGTGAGTGTCCTTTCTAGATGGTGCATCCATGATGTTAGTTGGTTCTATGACTTGTCATGATAAATTTCAGGTATCATGTTCCTCGGTCCTGGCTGAACCCCACCGGGAACCTGTTGGTGGTATTTGAAGAGTGGGGTGGTGACCCAGCAGGCATTTCCATAGTGAAGAGAACCGTAGGAAGTGTTTGTGCTGATATTTCTGAATGGCAACCAGCAATGAAAAATTGGCATACCAAAGACTATGGGAGATCGAAGGTCCATCTATCCTGTGAACCTGGTCAGAACATAACAGAGATAAAGTTTGCTAGCTTTGGTACTCCGCAAGGAGTGTGTGGAAGCTTTTCAGAGGGAACCTGCCATGCCCATGAGTCATATGATGCTTTTGAGAAGGTAAATTGCCCCCATGTTAAGTGATTGAAGCATTTGTTTTTCTAATACTCTTGAAGATCTAAATCTGGAGCATATTTCAGAAATGTGTCGGCGTGGAAAGGTGCTCGGTAACCATAGTTCCTGAGGTTTTTGGAGGTGACCCATGTCCCGGAACTATGAAGAGGATTGCTGTTGAGGCTATATGTGCATAACAGCTTACAGGAAAGCTAGAAGAAGATTAGATCAGAATCTGAATTTCTACATATAGACCATTGAGTACAAATTTTCAGTTTCCATCTTAACCATGCAAAGATGAGAACTAGAGGCCATCACTTTTTGCCCGAGACAATGAAGTTGCGGAAAAAACATGCTGGTGGACAGAAGCAGCACATATGGTTTGCTGAACATTGGAGTAGCTATTTGTGTACATCTAATTTAGCTGTTGTTGTCAACCAAACGGAGAAAATTGGTGGTGCTTCGGAATAGAGTGCACATGAGGCTCTGCATATACTTGAGTCCATCTGCAAAACTCCAGGCAACTAGGAGGCTTGAGGAGTAGAGTCCAAACCATTGGTTAGAGGGAAAACTGTGATTTTTCATTCATGTCAAAAGCAATTAGTGGATGAAATTTGAACTGGTAACTATTTCTTTATTTGTCCTCTCAACAAACAAAAATCATACATCATGCTCATGCTGTTTCAACTTGGATTTTCAATAAAAAGGTTGGATCAGAAGCCAAAGTTTGCAGTGGTTCCTGCTGCTTATTTTCTGGTGGTCTGTGCTTTTGATCTTAGAGACCATTAAATGTTTAACTGCAACATTCATCATCTGGAAAATCCGAGACTTCTATAGGCCATGTTCAAGTGAAATTGTGAAGATCACCTCATCTGTCTGAAACTTTAAAATAAATGGTTTTTATAAGGTCACATTCCTAGTGCTAGCAACCAAATTGCGAAGTGGAAGGTGAAACAGTTACAAGCTAGAGGCTAATAGATACCAGAGGACCTCAGCAACTTTAGATGAAGTTTTTGAGTTAGCCGACCCAAGTGCAAGCTATCCCCTCAAGTCTAGCTTCAATCTCAAGTATTCCTTTTAGCTAGAAAACAATTTTTAAAGGCAATGAAAGTAGGCAATTATCAACCTTCTATCGTGAGGATATTTATCTATGCATTCCAAACCATTACTAGATATCATAGATGAAAGCATTATGCATAGAATTATCATGACAAACTGACTTTAGGCTTCTGGCCAGCTAAAGACTCATAATGGGGCAATTATGGCCAGCTTAAATAATCGACTGGGCGGTAGCAGTATTTATGGGGATGGCTTTTCAGTTCCCAATGAACAAGCTAGCAAAACTCCTAGCTGTTCCCCAGTGCTGGAAAGCAACTCACCAACCAGTAACCACCTGAACCTCACCAACATCAGTGCTCTAGAAAACAACGAGAAGCTTGTGGAGGAACTGGACTCCACCTATTCTTCTTCTACTAGTCATCCATGTGCTTTCTCTTTTGTGGATCTCTCAACTACCAAAAGAAGACTTTTGTTATTGTGCACTTGTGCTTCCTTTAGGATTAGAAGGACTTTGTGCTTGTCTCATTCAAAGTAATAATGCGTTGCACCATGAAATTATGTGAACTTTTCATGCACCTAACTTGGCATGAAGCCTTTTATGCTAAAGTGGCAGCTGGTCCTAGTGATGGACCAAAAAGTTCTAATAGTCCTTCGGAGGCCTCCATCTTGAAGCCCTGCTACCTTTTCGTAGTGGCCCATGATTTCATATTTATAATGGAAAAGTCTTTGTACACCGTCCCCGGTGTAGCAAGGCCTACGTAGGCTGCACCGCCTCTTCTGATTAGTCCACGTGAAGCCTACGTGGATGACGTGCCGGACGGTATGACTCTGCTACGATGTAACGTTCTGAACGTGACGGCCATTTAAAGTGCTTCGCTTTTTTTTAAAATTAGCGTTCAGACGAAAATGCCCTTTCCCTCCATTTTATCGCCATTTTACGTTGGATTTCATCTGTGCAAGAAAAAACTCTTTCTTTCCCATCGCTCTGGCTTTCGGCACGATCCTACGCCCTCGCTCTGAGAATCTGATCGAAAGAAAATATTTCAGCTTCGAGGCTGGAATACCTGGCTACTGGAGTCTTTGTACAAAAACTTTTGGAGGAAATGTCGTCCGCAGCACGAAACATTCTTTCGTTATGAGGTTGTTGTGGTTTATGAGCTTGACGATAGGGTTTTCAACTAGGGTGTCGTGGGTTTTCAACTAATGCTTTGTCTTAACGTTTTGAACTATGGTGTCGTGGGTTTTGAACTAGGGTGTCGTGGGTTTTTCTGCAAGGGTGTCGTGGGTTTTGAACTAATGCTGCTTTGTCTTAACGTTTTGAACTAGGGTGTCGTGGGTTTTGAACTAGGGTGTCGTGTGTTTTCAACTAGGGTGTCATAGGTTTTGAACTAATGCTTTGTCTTAATGTTTTGAACTAGGGTGTCGTGGGTTTTGAACTAGGGTGTCGTGGGTTTCAACATGATAAGAGCGAATGACAGTAAACACCCCAGGAGGAATTTGCCCCTCTCGTGAATAGAAACCATTAATGAAGAGAGTGTGGGGAAGACAAATACTGCGACACCCTAGTACCAATGCTGCGATACCCATGCTTAAAACTGACCACGGTGAGAATCTCCGTGACACCCCTATGGAATTCGGCCGAAAATCCTTTGCGACACCCCAGTTGAAATCTCACGACACCCTAGCTTTAAGGTGACGACACCCATGCTTAAAACTAACCACGGAGAGAATCCCAGCGACACCCCTGGTCGAATTCGGCCGAAAATTCTTCTCGACACCCCAGTTGAAATCTCACGACACTTTAGCTTTAAAGCAACGACACCCGTGCTTAAAACTGACCACGAGAGAATCCCAGCGACACCCCTGGTGGAATTCAGCTGTTTGAATTCGACCGAAAATCCTTCGCGACACCCCAGTTGAAATCTCACGACACCCTAGCTTTAAGGCGACGACACTGTGCTTAAAACTGACCACCGAGAGAATCCCCGCGACACCCTAGTTCGAATTCGGCCGAAAAATCCTTCGCGACACTCCAGTTGAAATCTCACGATACCCTAGCTCTAAGGCGACGACACCCGTGCTTAAAACTGACCATGGAGAGAATCCCAGCGACACTCTAGTTCGAATTCGGCCGAAAATCCTTCGCGACACCCTAGTTGAAATATCACGACAATATCACGACACCCTAGCTTTAAGGAGACAACACCCTTGCTTAAAACTGACCACGGAGAGAATCCCCGCGAAACCCTAGTTCGAATTCGGCTGAAAATCTTTTGCGACACCCCAGTTGAAATCTCACGACACCCTAGCTTTAAGGCGACGAAACCCATGCTTGAACAAGGTGGGAATTTTGATGTCACCCTAGTACTAATTCGACGACACCCTAGTAACTCAGCTATGCCATCTTTTTAAAAAAAGTTGCAAAATGTGGGCAGTTCCTATGGGATTGCGGGTCAGTGTGATGTGATCGTGGCGATCCTGGTGTCCTTTCATATTTCTCTAAGGTCGGCATAAACCCTAGAGGTCCTTCGTCTGTTGCTCGAGAAGCCATCCTTTTGCTCGAGAAGCCATCCTTCGTTTCTTGCTCGAGAAGCCACTGGTCTCCTAAATTTCTTCCATAGTTCTTTCTTCCCTATACTTCATTCATGGAGATGAGTGCTTTCGTTTGTGGACGAAGACCGCGAACAAGGAAGAACCAGACGGAGAAAATGGTGGAACAATGCAAGGACATCGTTCTTCATTCGAATGAGGATGCGGCTCCTTCAGGTATGTTTATCACTATGTTAAAATATTATGACATCATCTCTTAAAATTTCATGACAAGTATGTCTTATGTCTTACCCCCTGTTTCAGTTGACATGAAAATTGTTCCAGTCCCCCCAGTGAAGGCTTTCCAGATGTTTAAGAATAGTTGCAGGCCGGCCGTATACGTTCAGAAGGTTTGGAGGATGGGGTTCACTAGACGGCATACAAAACTTATTCGAAGGACCCCATTTAGTGCCTTCGTCGACATGCAGACGTTCACAGTCGACGGGCGACTGCTAGCATACATCATAAGATGTCACAATGGAGGCGACGAGTTCATTTTCTGCGAAAAGCCAGTTTTATTCAGTGCCGACGAAGTCGCACTCATTCTGGGTCTTCCAGCTCATGGGAAGAAGATCGACACGTCCAACCAATTGTTCAACGGAAGGTTGTTCAGACGGGTTGGCCAGGGTTTAGATCTTTGCCAAGAAGGTTTGGAGAAGTTAATATTTCAACTCCAATCATCTAAGGCACAGGAGGATGTTGAGGATACCGTTCGACTTTGGATCGCATACATATTGGCCATGTTTTTGGCTCCAAAGTCTAATCAGAGATGTCCACGATATCTCATCCAGCACTTGGTTGACTTAAGTCAACTGGATAGCATCAACTGCGCTTCGGCATTGAAGGTGTTGATTGTTCTGGCTCTCCCAGAAATAGCTGCTTGCTTGCGTTCCGAGGTGCCGGTCCACTCAAAGAATGCAAAAAAAGTTAGGAGGCAGCCTACCCTATTTGGATGCTCGGCAGCACTGGTGGTAAGGATTATTGAGATGCAGAAATAGTGTTCTTAATATAATTTCTTTGTTAATATTATATTATTTAATATCCAAAAAATATCATGTTCAAGCATAGTTCCTCGAGTATACATCAATGCGAGCACCAGCATATCCTGATAAACTGCCCCGGCTATTGAAGTGGTATGACCACCAAATGAAGATCCAGTCGGTTCGGGTTGCCGACTTGCAGCCTCACGACTTGGTAAGCTAATACATTGCTCCATTGCTCTGACCATATTTTTCAACTTAATGTGTCAATATGTTCACTTAATATTAATTTGTTATCATCTTGCGTTGCAGATGGAGGGAGCTACTGTACCACTGTCAGAAGAGCGCTGGCTTCTCACTCAGCAGAATGTAGCATCCCCTCAACCAACAGATAGCTGCGCCCCTCAACCAACGGATAGCTGCACAGGATGTGCCGAGTTGAGGACTGAATTGGAGTGCGTTAAGGATCAACTCAATGATGTCAGGCACAGGCTGTCCATTGCTGAGAGCCTCCTCAGTTCACTTCTCAGAAAGGAAAGTAATGCAAGAAATGAGGAGGACAAGGGAGACGGAAAAACAGAGAAGGTGCATTCCCTGGAGTTGGTCCTCTGTGAGCCTGGTAATGGAAATAGTGAGGAGAAGAAGATGGAGGAGGACCATTCATCCGAGTGTCCAACTGAGACGGGGAATGCAAAAGCAGAGGAGAAGAGATTGGAGGGGGATTCATTGGATAATAAAACAGAGTATGGGAATGAAAATAAAGAGGAGTCTAAATCCGATAATAAACTTGGCACCCCTGCGCCAAAGGGTGATGATATGGACATAGAAATCGTTGGAGTGCCTTCGCTTGTTAGGAGGGTTAAAAAAGAGCCGAGGAAGCGTAAGGCATCCAAGGTCATCGGAGATTGTTATGAGACAACCCGTCCTAAAAAGTCGGCGAAGACAGTGGGCACGTCAAAGCCCAACACAACGGTCGAAGATGACCAAATTATTATTCAAAATTTTTTGAGCGAACGACTAACCGACGAGATCGTCTACACCAATATGTTTTCTGGCGTTGTAACAAGGAAAAATCTTCAAGATCTCATTAACAATAAAATGATAATAGATGATGTAAGTATATCAAGAAACCTGTTCTAGTTGTTGATTTTAGAATTATATTAATTGGTTTACATTGCATTGGCAAATAATTGATGCCGGCTAGGAGTTTCTGATGCGCAACTAGACAGAGCATCCGGACCGATACCATAAGTGCATATTTGCATCAGTTTTCGTATCTGCTCTGTGTCTGACTTCTTCATCGATGGACATGGGGCCTCGATATTTGACATTATATCCGATGAAGATAAGGATCAATTTCGGTTTCTTTTCACCATAATAAACTCCGATAACTCGCACTGGCATTTGGTTGCTATCGACATGGAAAGAAAGGTGTTCATGCACCTGAATTCAATGAAACGCAACCCCAAGTACAAGGCCAATGCAAAGAAATGGCATACAATTCTTAGCCACATATTCCATATCTACTGCGATAAGAAGGAAGCAATGACTTGGCCGATGGAAGAGATTTTGGATTGCCCAAGCCAACCGATCGGATCGCTGGATTGCAGCATATACTGTCTGAGATACATGGAATGTCTTGCTCGACGGGACAATCCTGATATGAAGATGGATTCATATATGAGGAAGTCAGAGATTACCGACGACACTTAGCTGCGACGATATTGAGAGAGGGCCTGAACAAAAAGATCAGCGACATTGTCGAAAAATGTTCTTAATTTTTTAATTTTTCTTTGAATGAAAATTGAATGTAATTTATTCATATTAACACTGATTCAGATTTAATGCAAATGCATAAATTTTATATTGAGAACAGGGGTGTCCTCGATTTATTCATATTTTTGCCTTTTCTACTTCATAATTTCTTAAGTTTTCATATATGATGTCGTAAATTGAACACTACAGTATCGTAAATTGAGCACTGGGATGTCGAAGGATTTCGCCTTTCAAGTGTCGCCGCGCTAGAGCTAGGGAGTTGTTAGCCAAGACCTGAGGTGTCATCATGCTAAAAGCTTCGGTGTCCTTTCATGAGTACTGGGATGTCGAAGGATTTTACCTTTCGGGTGTCGCCGCGCTAGAGCTATGGAGTCGTTAGCCAATTGCTGATCTCTGCCTTCTCTGGTGTGCTGATCCTCCTATGCGACCGTAGATAACTAGTTGATGTTATGGACATCCCATGGTTATGTTCTAGAGAAACCTCATCCAATATCCACTTACCACTTATAGCATTCAGTCTTGCTTTTATGGATGCCATACAATCAACTTTCCCAGTATCCCTATGATTCATACTCTTCTCTGTTTTTCTAGATTTTCCTTGCCTCCAACACGCCAGGTGCTTGAAGCAAAGTTGTTTTTTGTTGTTGGCCTTGCTACACACTGTTGTGATTCCAAAACCAACTCATTTCGCGTATCTATTGTAGAACGTATATACATCATCTGCTGAATTGAATTCCATTCCAGTTTGAGGAACTACAGTATCATCCACTGCATTTGGAGCGACGGGTGAAGGTGCACGGCCGGAAGTATTATCGATTTCTTTCCGATCTTTAATTTCAGCATCGTCTATGGAAATATAGGCACACAGTCATGAACAATGATATCCATATATTTAGTTGTCAATATATCCTGACAAAGGATTAGGACACGAAGTTAAAACAATACGACACCTATGATCTGAATTTAGAAGTCATGACACCCCAGTTTACAAAAAATGACACCGAAGCTGTAAAATTACGACACCAATTAATAACACATTAACAAAGGGCCTAACGACACCATCCCCGACTCATGCTGTTACCGACACCGCAGTTCTCATCCGACGATACCCTAGCTTTAAGGCGACGACACCCGTGCGTTGATTGTTAAGGCGGGTTGGTCGTCGCCTTAAAGCAATAAGCACGGGTGTCGTAGCATTGGTGCTACGGTGTCGTGATGTTTCAACTGGGGTGTCGTGAAGGATTTTCGGCCGAAATCCAATCCACCTGGGGTGTCGCGGGGATTCTCTCCGTGGTCAGTTATAAACACGGGTGTCATAGCATTGGTGCTACGGTGTCGTGAGGTTTCTACTGGGGTGTCGCGAAGGATTTTCGGCCGAATTCCACCAGGGGGTGTTGCGGGGATTCTCTCCGTGGTCAGTTTTAAGCACGGGTATCGTCGCCTTAAAGCTAGGGTGTCATGAGATTTCAACTGGGGTGTCACGAATGATTTTCGGCCGAATTCCACTAGGGGGTGTCGCGGGGATTCTCTCCGTGGTCAGTTTTAAGCACGGGTGTCATTGCCTTAAAGCTAGGGTGTCGTGAGATTTCAACTGGGGTGTCTCGAAGGATTTTCGGCCGAATTCCACCAGGGGTGTCGCTGGGATTCTCTCAGTGGTCAGTTTTAAGCACGTGTGTCATCGCCTTAAATCTACGATGTCATGAGGTTTCTACTGGGGTGTCATGAAGGATTTACGGCCGAATTCCACCGGGGGTGTCGCTGGGATTCTCTCCATGGTCATTTGTAAGCACTGGTGTCGTCGCCTTAAATCTAGGGTATCGTGAGATTTCAAATGGGGTGTCGCGAATGATTTTCGGCCGAATTCCACCAGGGGTGTCGCGGGGATTCTCTCCGTGGTCAGTTATAAGCACGGGTGTCGTAGCATTGGTGCTACGGTGTCGTGAGGTTTCTACTGGGGTGTCGCGAAGGATTTTCGGCCGAATTCCACTAGGGGGTGTTGCGGGGATTCTCTCCGTGGTTAGTTTTAAGCACGGGTGTCGTTGCCTTAAAGCTAGGGTGTCGTGAGATTTCAACTGGGGTGTCGCGAATGATTTTTGGCTGAATTCCATCAGGGGGTGTCGCGGGAATTCTCTTCGTGGTCAGTTTTAAGCACGGGTGTCGTTGCCTTAAAGCTAGGGTGTCGTGAGATTTCAACTGGGGTATTGCGAAGGATTTTCGGTCGAATTCCACCAGGGGTGTCGCTGGATTCTCTCCGTGGTCAGTTTTAAGCACATGTGTCGTAAAGCTACGTGTCGTGAGGTTTCTACTGGGGTGTCGCAAAGGATTTACGGCCGAATTCCACCGGGGGTGTCACTGGGATTCTCTTCGTGGTCATTTGTAAGCACGGGTGTAGTCGCCTTAAAGCTAGGGTATCGTGAGATTTCAACTGGAGTGTCGCGAATGATTTTCGGCTGAATTCCACCAGGGGTGTCACGGGGATTCTCTCCATGGTCAGTTTTAAGCACGGGTGTCGTCGCCTTAAAGCTAGGGTGTCGTGAGATTTCAACTGGGGTGTCGCGAAGGATTTTCGGCCGAATTCCACCAGGAGTGTCACGGGAAATCTCTCCGTCGTCAGTTTAAGCACGGGTATCGAAGAATTGGTACTAGGGTGTCATAGTATTTGGCTTCCCCATACTCTCTTCATTCTTCATTAATGGTTTCTGTTCACGAGGGAGGCGAATTCCTCCTAGGGTGTTTGCTGCCATTCGCTCTTATCTTGTTGAAACCCACAGCACCCTTGTTCAAAACTCATTCGTTTCCTTTGACCGCCCACTGAGATGATGGCACATGGCGAGTTTCCACGATAGGGGCGCCGGAGCTGATAGCTCGGGCAATCGAAACACCCACAAGGAGTACCTTAAATATGGATGAGGGAATGCGATCGTTAATCACCTTTTCAGCTGATCTTCCAAAATTTTGGATACTGAGATGGCTTCTAGAGGCGAGGGGTGATCGACTGGCACCCATGGGAGCCGCCGCACAATGGTAACCGTTGATGCGGAGGTCTTTGCGTCGTCGCTCGCAAACAACGAGCGACTCCACAGGGCAGCCGAGCAATACCTGGCCGTTTCAACGAGAGAGATCGAGGTCCTGCGTCGGGCCAATAGCCAGCTGGAGGGGCAAGTAGCGTCCCTCCAGCGCCAGATCGCCGAGTTAGCCCCGCAGCGTGGGGGGAGCTCGGCAGCGCCCGGAGAAAATGACAAGCCCCAATGAGGGCTAATGTACTTTTTTTCTCTTCTTTTCTTCTTGTCTTTATTTGTGTGATGAATAAAAAGAAATTTTAGTGACTTTTGTATTTGCTGCCAGACCGAAGGATAAGGGAGCTTGGATATCGTAACTGTTTTCCAACCGATTTCATCCTGGGATGTGCTAAAGTTTTCTCCTAAGCGTGAACGGGTGTCTTAGGTTTGTAACTTGGGTGTCGCGGGCCTTCTCTCCGTGGTCAGTTATAAGCACGGGTGTCGTAGAATTGGTGCTAGGGTGTCGTCAGGTTTCAACTGGGGTGCCGCGAACGACGACATCACCGACTCAGGCTGTTAACGACACCCTAGTTCTCATCTGACGACACCCTAGCTTTAAGGCGACGACACCGATGACGTGACTGTTAAAGCGGGGTGTCACGGGGATTGTTCTCCATACGGGGTGTCGTAGCGTTGACGCTTGGGTGTCTTAATGTTTCACCTACAGCGTCGTAGATCTTTTTTTGGGTGAACATAACTTGGGTGTCATGGGCCTGCTCTCCAGGGTCAGTTATAAGCACGACACACCCTTTAGCATTTAAAGACACCCCATAGAAACGCTACAACACCCCGGAAAGTAACATACGAAGAACGCGAAGGTTATAAGCATGGGTGTCGTAGCGTTAACGCTAGGGTATCATAACGTTTCAACTGCGGTATCACCAATGATTTTAGGCCGAATTCCTCCTTGGGTGTCGTAAGGTTTTAAGCATGGGTGTCGTAGCGTTGTCGCTAGGGTGTCGTGATGTTTGAACTGCAGTATCACGAAGGATTTTCGGCAGAGCATGACGACACTAGAGCTATATGGACAGAAAAATAATGGGGAATATAGGCCGAAACACTCTGACGACACCCCAGTTCATGAGGTATAACATCCTAGTTAAAAGAGTATGACATTCGTGCTTACAAAACAGTAAACTCTAAACAGTTATGACTGCCAGAATGTCATAACTGTTTTGTTCTAAGGAAGTTACATTCATTAAACGGTTTGGTCACGCATTAACTACCTCTAACGAGAAAAAACAGTTGGTGTAATAAAGGAGCTTTACAAAGAAGTGGGAAGAAGGACTTTTTACTTTGTGTTGCGGCCGACATTTCCTCCAGAAGTTTTTGTACAAAGACTCCAGTAGCCAGGTATTCCAGCCTCGAAGCTGAAATATTTTCTTTCGACGGACTCTCAGAGCGAGGGCGTAGGATCGTGCCGAAAGCCAGAGCGAGGGTGTAGGATCGTGCCGAAAGCCAGAGGGAGGGGGAAGAAAGTTTTTCTTGTACAGATGAAATCCAACATAAAATGGCGATAGAATGGAGGGAAAGGGCATTTTCGTCTGAACGCTAATTTTAAAAAAAAAGCGAAGCGCTTTAAATGGTCATCACGTTCAGAACGTTACATCGTAGCAGAGCCATACTGTCCGGCACGTCATCCATGTAGGCTCCACGTGGACCAATCAGAAGAGGTGGTGCAGCCCACGTAGGCCTTGCTGCACCGAGGGCGGTGTACAAAGACTTTTCCATTTCTAATAGCCAGCTTCCCAAACTTTGCCTTGAAGCAACAAACCTCATTGTTACACATAAAGTATGTTTATTGAATGATTTTTCCTTTTCCTATCAAGACAATCAACGTTTTCTTTTCTTTTCTTTTTTTTCCCCTTCTTTGCCGTAATGGGCTGGATACAATGGGGCCAGATTAACAGACCAAACCTCATAAACTAGCCCAACTAGGCACATGTCGAGAGACCCGTAACATTTGAGACAAAATTTGAGTTGAAGAATTCCTACACCAAAATAGTGTACCTGTCTAACAATATGGTTGAGGTAAAAAGGTTTATTTTGAAATACCTTCTCATTCCTTCCTCTCGGGATAGCCCAACAAGGGTTTCTTTTGACTCACTCCCTTAAAAACATCACTACAATTTGGGAACTCGTAAGCATCATAAATTGATTGAAGATGAGCAAACACCCCATTACCCCAATGTTCCCTCCTGTATTATTCTGGGCTTGCTACATAGAAAAAACAGCAGATTTAAAGTTTCAATATTATTTTCAGTTTCTGTTGGAAACACTTCCCGATCCCCAGTATGTCCTTATTTCCCTAATGATTGAGATCTTGCATCTTTTAATTCCTGCATCTGTAATTTAACTATTCTATTAAATTGATTTCATAATTTCTCCAACCATTTTTACTACTTTATCCTCTAGTTGTGTAATTGTCACCGTCCGACCCAGGCAGCAGCGTGGCCCAGCCGGATGTACGGCCCAGCCGGGTGCGCGGCCCAAACCGGATGCGCCAGGCATGGAGATACGTTGGTCACCAGCCTGGCAGCACCCAGGCGGTTAGCCAGCCAGCTAGGAGCGTCATATTTATCTTGGAGAGCTCTTTTGGGCGTGTATTGGACCAATCACAGCCCTCCATCAAGACATCCAAGCTCAAGAAGGAAGCACACTTGGAGAGGACTTTGAGACGGTGATTTCATAGGGATTTCTATGCGGATTTGACACAGGATGGGCAGTGGCTTTTCACCTATAAAAGAAAGGCAGCGGGTCTTTATAGGATGCAATTCAGCGAGCACCTAGCGTGCAGTCTTAATCATACGGCTTGACCAGTGAAGATCAAGGCAGTGCAGAGATCTAGGCCAGGCGGGCTTGGACGCAAACGAGACTAGGTCGATACGCATAGGAGGTGCGCGGATGTGAGGCGCCAAGGTTAGTTTCGCATTTTTAAGTAAGGTTGGGGCGGGCACTTTGAGTGATCTTTGTAAGGGACAGAGAGAAGTGTTTGGCCTACGGGCAACCTCATTGTATCCAAAGTTATTTAGTAAAATATTCTTTGGTTGGGAAGGCTTTGCTTCCCGTATATCGTTGTGTTTGTGAAAACTTATCTTTGGGGTTTTATTTTATTATTATGGGGTCTAGGCTGGTTAGGAGAGGGACCTTCTAACACCATCATTGGTAGACGCAAGGACCTAGTGACCATAGGGAGCGCTTGCACGTGCCGATTGAAAGCTCGATGGCAATTGGTATCAGAGCCCAGTTTAAGCAAGTTTCAAGCATAAGATATGTTAACGACTATTGATAGTGTGATCCGTTTGGAGGGGATTGTCAGAGATCCAGGAGATGGATCAACCATAAATTTGGTAGCTATATGCACGGAGTTGAGCATGCAGTTGACCGAGTTGCGGACTTTATACAATCAGCTAATGGAGGCGCATGAGGGGCTGATTCGTAACCTCAAGCATCGACATTTGCAATAACAACGTTCAGATCTAGCCATGGAGGAGAGATTGGAGCTTCGGATCCATGCTTTGGAGGAGGAGTTGATCCGACAAAAGTAGGAGGCGCGGAGTCCAATTAACATGGTCGGCGCTCTAGAAAAGGAAGCGAAGGTCCAGAAGCCTAAGGCCTTCGACGGAGTCAGAAGCGCGATGGAGGTTGAGAACTTCATATGGGATATGGAAGTCTACTTCTATGCAGCGAAGATCCCAGCGGTCGATCAGGTGGATCATGCCTCGACGTATTTGAAAGGCAACGTCAAACTCTGGTGGAGAACTAGGATGGCCGAGGATGACTGTGCAGGCATCCCAAGATCTAGGCATGAGAGATCTTCAAGAGGAAGCTGAAGGGTTAGTTCCAGCCGAGCAATGCGGGTTGGCTTGCTCGAGAGAATCTACGGAAACTGCGACAAACAGGGAGCATCCGGAAGTATGTGGCACAATTCAGCATGCTACTTTTGGAGGTGTCCAACATGCCGGAGGAGGATAAGCTTTTTAACTTCCTCACAGGCCTACAAGGGTGGGCATAGGCCGAGCTTTGCGGGAAGGAGGTGAGGGATATTCCTTCAGCCTTCGTAGCAGCAGAGGCGCTGGTGGACTTTCGCAGTAGTACAACTTTGGGTAGTGGTGGCTAGGGTAAGGACAAGTGCAAGAGTACGTCACCACCGTTGGGTCGAGCAGGCAAGAAAGAGGACGTGCCAGCATATGCAGCAGCAAGACCAAAGGTACGAGCAAATTTCACCAGATGCTTCATATGCGGAGGACCGCATCTGGCACAAGAGTGTCCAAGAAAAGTGATGACAGTAGCCGCTGTTACTAACCAAGAAGACAAGGCATCTAAGAGTTCAAAGGAAGGGCCAATAGTGAGGTTATTCCCACTAATAGCAATCGAAACCTTGATTGCGATGGAGTAGAGCCAAGATCTGATGCACGTAAGGGCTCGGGTCAACGAGAGGACAGTACGGGCCTTGGTTGATACTGATGCGATGCACAATTTCGTAAGCCAAGGAGCGGCACACAGATTGGGTCTAGGAGCGCTTTCCAAGCCTTGTTAGGTGAAGCTCATAAACTCCGAGGAGATGGAGTCTTTGGGCCAAGCAGAGGCCACATTGGAGGTGGGCTTATGGCAAGGGCATTGCAGCATGAAGGTTCTGCCACTCGACAATCTTGACATGGTGTTGGGCATGTATTATTTCATCAACGCCAAGGCTGAGGTTATGCCTTATCGCGGAGGCATCTTGATCCGAAGATGTAGACGCCCTTGTTTTGTGCCAATGAAGGGGCGAGGAAAGACGGCGAAGGGCTGGAGCGGAGTGCCCCACCATCAGGCTTGAGGTTGCGCAGCAACCTCGTGCCTAGGCGGCGGCGCACGCAGACACTGAGGTGGTGCATGCGCAGCAGGCTTAGGCATGTCAGCCTGCAGCAAGAGGCAGCAGGCGGGATGGCTCGGCGAGAGGGCTATCCAACCAGGGAGGCATCAGTGGGTATACATGGTAGGTGGCCGTGTTGGGATCTGGAAGACTTAAGTCAGGAGGGTCAAGGTGTGCGGCGACGAGGTGCACCAGGAGGGTGCACGGCGTGGCAGTATCGAGCTCCGGCATGGCTCGACGAGGGCGTCGAGACTTCAGCGGGGGAGGATTATCACCGCCCGGCCCAAGTGGTAGCGCGGCCTAGGCAAGTGTGCGAGGTAGGCGTGCGACCCAGCCAGGAGTGCGGCCCAAACCGGGCGTGCCAGGCACGGGGACACCCTGGCCACTAGCCTGGCAGCGTCCAGGTGGTTAGCCAGCCAGCTAGCAGCGTCGTATTCCTCTTGGAGAGCTCTTTTGGGTGGTGTATTGGGCCAATCACAGCCCTCCATCAAGACATCCAACGGCCAAGAAGGAAGCACACTTGGAGAGGACTTTGAGGCGGTGATTTCATGGGGATTTCTATGTGGATTTGATATGGGATGGGTAGCGGCTTTCCACCTATAAAAGAAAGGCAACGGGTCTTTATAGGAGACAATTCAGCAAGCACCTAGCATGCAGTCTTGATCATATGACTTGATCAGCGAAGATCAAGGCAGTGCAGAGGTAGGCCGGTACATACAGGAGGTGCGTGGGTGCGAGGCGCCAAGGTCAGTTTCGTATTTTTAAGTGAGGTTGGGGCGGGCACTTTGAGTGATCTTTGTAAGGGACAGAGAGAAGTGTTTGGCCTACGGGCAACCTCATTGTATCCAAAGTTATTTAGTGAAATATTCTTTGGTTGGGAAGGCTTTGCTTCTAGTATATCGTTGTGTTTGTGGGAACTTATCTTTGGGGTTTTATTTTATTACTATGGGGTCTAGGCTGGTTAGGAGAGGGACCTTCTAACGCCATCACCGGTAGACGCAAGGACCTAGTGGCTATAGGGAGCGCTTGCACATGCCGATTGAAAGCCCGATGACATAATGCATCAAGCCCACCTGTTGGCCCATCTAATTAAGTCGTTAGTGGCCAAAACTACTTCGGCCTAAAAATTCAAGTAAAATTTAATTGATAGTAGGTGAACTTGAGTTATAAGTACTTTAAACCTTTCTTTTCCATCTTATGTAGAATTATTTTTAAAGCATTACAATTTTGTTCTATTATAATGCGATGTTATCATCGCACACCATAAGCTAGCCATAATTTACCCTAAGTTGGGTCATTGATATTGCAAGGATGGCTTCATGTCATGGAAAACTTTACCATCATTGCATTGATAGTTTTTTTCTCATGCCTACCAATTTCAGCACACTCAGATCAGCTCTAATATCATTTATAATACTCTAAGCCTACTAGCTAATCTAATTAATCTATTAGCAAGTTGAAACCATGTGGCCCCAAAAAATTGAATGAAAATTAATTATAGCAGATGAACTTAAGTTACAAGCACTTCAAACTTTTCTTTTCCATCTAATATGGAATTATTTGTAGGGTATTATAATCTCTTTTTTTATAATGCAACGTTCTTGTTGCATGTCACAAACTAGTCAGATTTACATTGAGCTAGATCGTTGATATTGTAAGGATACCTCCACGCCATAATGAGACTCTATTACTATCATATGAGTAGCACTTTCCTTCTGCTAACCAACTTTTGCACACTCAAATTGATTCTGATATCATTTGTGACACTCCAAACCCATTTGTTGGTCCGATTAACTTATTAATAGATTAAAATCATAAGGTCTTAAAAATTTAAGTAAAAAATAATTGATGATTTATGAACTTAAATTATAAGTACTTTAAATTTTTTATTTAATATAAAACTATTTTTAGGGTATTAAAAGCCGCAATCAAGAATAATGCTCAAATATTACTTTGTTTGAGTGCTTCTTTCGCAACTGCCTCCATAAGATCCTTTTTTTTTGGGTACAGGTGGGTGATCATACCATTTTAGCACGAGTCAAACCCGATATGTCAGAAAATAAAATTTGTTTAAGTATAATAAGGCAAGGGTCTCTCTGCTTCCAGCTCCAGAATCCGAAGTGATAGGCCACTGAGGCAGCAACCCAATCGACTACCGAGTTGGCTTTCTGGTAGACATGTTTAATTTGAACTCTGAATGCCTCCTGAAGGATAGACCGGATGTCATGGATCAAGGGGTTAGTTGGCAAGTGGTCATAGGAGTCCCATCTGAGCCATCGAATGATAGTAAGAAAATCACCCTCAATGAAGAGATAGCGGGCACCAAGGATGCGAGTGGCGTAAGAGGTGCCTGCCCAAGCCGCATAAAGCTCGACCAGAGGAGCAAAAGAGTCAAGAAGACCGAATCCTCTCACCGTCAACATAGCTCCATCAAACCCATGAATAACAAAGGTCAAACCTGCAAATCTACCCTAAATACTCCCATCTAAGTTGATTTTGACAAATCTTGGAGGTGAGGGCTTTCAAAAGATGAAAATCGTATGACGATGCGCTGTCGAGGCAGTAGAAAAACCCCAGAGGTCAGGACTATCAGAATCAAGAACAGTATAATAGAGTATGTACTTAGCAGATAAAGAGATAGCTTTTCTGACTATCCTATGAGGAGAAACATCCTCGTTAGTGAAAATAAGCAGGTTCCAAAATAACCAGATCTGATAAGCTATGTAGGCCAAAGTAGCACCCTGGTGCTGGATACCCCTCCAAATATCCCGACGAAGAAAGTGCAAGAAAGATATCCACGAGGACCAATACCATCCTCCCAAAGGTGGTATCCCATAATCCGCCATATCTGTGTTGTTCTGGGGTAGGTAAAGATGGTATAGTCAGTAATTTCCTCCTTCAGACCGCATAATGGAAAAGTAAGTTGGATGGTTAGACTCCCTCCAGAGAGCAGAGAGCAAGTAGGAAAACAATCTCACTCAAGCTTCCAAATAAAGAGCCTAATCTTGGGATAGGTGGAAAGATGGTAAATCCATGCCGCATCCTTCATGTACTGAGGGTGTAGCCTATAAATGTCCATGAGGTCCCTGGTAGGAGCACTAGACATACAAGATCTCCTCTATAATTTGGTGTTAGAGGTATGACCAAGTATGAGAAGAATAAAGAGGATCCGACGAGAGAGTTCCTCACTAAAGAAATGGAACACCGTGGATGTATGCCAGGCAGAGTGATCCTGAGTAATCATATCAGTAACTCTCATTTTGCTGGGTACATTAATGCTAACAAATATAGGCCAGCAGGACAGGAGAATATCTGCAATCCATGTATTCTGAACAACATCAATAGAGAAACCATCGCTAATCATCCATGAGATGTTGTCCAGGATAACTAGAGCGTGCCGACAAATTTCTTTCCAAAAGAAAGAATAGCCATGGGTAGACTAAAAATTCCTGGTAGGAGTCCAATCACTGTATCTGACACACATAAAGGAGCTCCACATACAGTATGGATCAAGTAAAAAATGAGTAGCATGCCAAGCAATCAAAGCCTCATTCCTGACAGTCAGTGATTAGATCCCAAGCCCCCTATCTCTAATTGGCAAACAGACAGTGTCCCAAGCCAGCAAATAAATACCATGGCCATCCTGCATAAAGGCCCAAAGAAAATCCTAAAAATATATTTCAATCTTCCTCAGACAAGTCATCAGGATAGCAATATTGGTTAGGATATAAATAGGAAGAGAATTGAGGACCGAGTGCAAAAGGGTGATCCTAGTCATTATGGATAGGCCTGTGACCTGCAAATAATCAAGACGGTCATGGACTCATGACTCTAGGTCACTGAAATCATAGCTCCATCACCATCTCCCTGTAATAGGAATCCCCAGGTAAGATAGTCGGTTAGCCTAAGCCATGATGTCCAAAGTTTGCATGATAGCCTCCCTTGTTGAAGGATTAGTCTTTGGATTGAAGCAGATTATAGATTTATGCAGATTAACCTTCTGACCAAAGGCCCGACAATAAGACTAAATGATGGATACGAAGATTGTAGCATTGTGAATGGTTGCATGGCCTAGCAATACACAATCATCAGCAAAGAAGAGGTGAGAAAGCGAGGGGTCGTGTGGGCCCGAAGTGTAGGGGCAAGACGTGAGTCATGCTGTGCTAGGTAGAAAGCACAAGACAAATCATCAACATAAAGGATAAACAAAAAATGGGATAGAGGACATCCCTGATGCAGTCCCATAGTAGAGTAGAAGAACTCCTTTTGACTACCATTAATAATGAGAGAGAATGATAGCTTATGGACGCAAGCCATGATCCAATCAATAAAGAGGTCTGTAAAGCCGAACTCATGGAGTGTACGACACAGAAATGCCCAGCTCAGTCTATCATAAGCTCTTTCCATATCCATCTTGACATCCATAAGGTACTAACAAGTTGAGGATCGCTGAAGATCATGCATGAATTCCTGGACTATTAACACATTATCAGTGAAATTGCGCCCTTTAATAAAAGTCTCCTACTCCATAGAAATAAGGCAAGGAACCACATTTTGGAGGTGGGTGACTAAGAGTCTTGCACAGACCTTGTATAAGGTGGTGCACAGGCTGATGGATCGATAGTGCTGAGGATTGAAAGCATCAGGACATTTGGGCACAAGAGTAATGAATGTTTGGTTCCGGTCAGAGGGAATAGATTTAGATTGGAAAACAAGCTGAATTGTTTGCACAACATCTTATCCCACAATACCCCAATAGTGGCAAAAGAAAAAGGACGAGAACCCATCAGGCCCAGGGCCTTATCAGGACCAAGATCCTATAAAGCCAACTAAATCTCATCATCTATAATCGGCCTGATAAGAAGGTCATTCTTAGCAGCTAAGACCTTATTAGAGGTTGAAATGGGATGGACTGGAAACCCATTCTTAGTCCAATCAGTCCATCTGGATTGAAAAAAAGTAATATAACTGATCCTTGATGACTTGGATATGCTTCTGGTAGTGCCCCTCATCATCAGCTAAGCATCGAATCCGGTTCGCTGCTCGACGCTTCAAAGTGGCATGGTGAAAGAATTTAGTGTTACGGTCCCCTTTCCGAATTTAATGAATTTGAGATCGCTGCCTTCAAAAAATCTCTTGCTGCTGAAGAAGAGAGTGATGAAGAGCTAGATTATTGCAGAGGTATTTGATATCAGAATCAGGGAGACTGCCTTCCTAGTCTTCTCTGGCTTGGAGAGTAGTAATATTAGTTTCAACCTGCTCTACTTTCCTAACAATGTCACCAATCTCCATTCTATTCCATCTGAAAAGTCTGCATCTTGCTATCTCAAGACACCTCGATAATCAATAGGTAGCGCTACCTCTCACTGGTAAGCATCATACCTGAGAGATAATAGTTTGAGTAGCAGAGTAGTAAGTTCAAAATTGCTCCAATATGAACTGCCTCCTCTGCTGAGCAGCCTCTTCGATGGTGATAAGAATAGGACAGTGGTTAGAGGCAATCCTGGACAGGTGAGTAATAGTGGCAGAAGGATATAGTTGAAGCCATCGGGTCGTGGCCATAGCCCTATCGAGTCTCTCTCATACTCTAGCAGACCCCTAACAATTATTACATCAAGTGAATTGTGGACCCAAAAAACCCATATCCAGTAGACCAACAGAGGATATGAAGGTCCTGAACTCATATGTGTCCGTGGAACCAACAAACTATCTACCCTCTTTCTTCTCATTAGCCCCCATAATACAGTTAAAATCACCTGTGATGAGGGAGGGAAAGCACTGAGCAAGCAGAGCAAAAATCTCAGCCCAAAGCATACACCATTCCAGAAAATCTATGCTGGTATAGACATCCGAGAGGAGCCAAGGATCAGACATCTTCTAAGAAATAACAAAAGCAACCTTCTGGTTGCAACGATGAAAGGCATCCACTCTAATGGAGGCATTTTGCCAGAGGATCAAAATACCTCTAGATAAATTCACATACTCCATGGCATAAGAAGACCAAGATCTAGAGACCTGCCTCGTAAAGCAAGCTAGGCTAGCACCCGACAAGCGGGTTTCCAGCAATACACAGATATCAAAATTATGAAGCTGCATCAACCTTTCAAAAGAGGAGCGAAATGAAGGTTCCTGGGCTCCTCTAACATTCCAGTTAAGAATCTTCATTTAATATCTGGGGAGGTTGAGCCCATCTTGGTCCCTCAATATTTTCTCATCAAAAAGACATCCGTTTGGAGAGATACCATCCAGAGGATCATGTTCTGTGTTGTCCAACATCTGGGTAGTCACCATATCCACTTTAGTCACTTTCAGCTTGGGGGACAAGCCAGTGGCCAAGTGAACCAGGCCATGCCCCTGAATGGCCTCCTTAAGGAGAGAGATAATAGAGTCATGACATCGTCCCTCCAACTGGGGTTGCTGGGTAGCTCCTGACCCTTCCCTTGAGTGAATCACACTCTGGCTATGGGTGTTCTTAGGGCCAATGCCAGCCTGAGCAGCAGGCCCTTAGATGTGTTAGTGGATGCAAAAAAGGTAAAGTTGTTCTGTGAGCTATCTGGGCCTGAGAGGAGCAATTTTCCTTTTCCTTTAGTGGGTTTGAAGACAACTTGCTGGGAAAGAGGCTTCGCAGCTGAGCCCTCTTCATTGGTCCAGGGTTGGTAATCTTGCGGGCCTTGGGACGCCCGGCCCATCTATCAGAACCAAGGAGGGCAAAGGGATTCATATCATGTTTTAGAAAACCCTCTGAACCCTTGGTTTTAGTCTGGGCTACAGGCCCTGGACTTGTGTCAATCAGCACGCTTCCTTCCTCCCGGCACGTCCCCTGCAGCAGCACTATCCCCTGATCTAGCACAGAAACAGAGAGAGAAGAAGACAGAGGGAGCTGCTTACAGAAGGACATCACTGAAACTTGCCATCCGTCCGATGAAACTTGGAGAGGAGCGGTCGTGGCACTGCCCATAGCAGCTGGGGCCTTCCTTCTAGGCTCCTGGACTTGGCCTTGGGGGGGTTTCCACTGCCAAAACGCAACCATCCAGGGCCTAAACCTGGAGCCAGCTGAAGAGGTGGTAGAGTCTGGCGAGAAGGAGCAAGGGCCAGCAAGATGAAGAGATCCACATTTTCCACATATTCCATTCAAGTGTTCATAAGCAAATTGTTGCCAGAACAGAGATCAACTTCCACGAATCCTTGCCCTTGGATGGAGGGGTTTGCTCAGATCAACCCGAACGCAAGCACGAGCAAACCCTCCCCATCGTTTCTCTTTGGTGAAGGGATCAGAGAAGACAAATTGGCCAGCTATTGAGAGAATGGACAGTAGGATTTCATCAACCCAAAACTCAATCGGCAGGTTGGGCAAGCGAATCCAAAGGAGAGCAAAGACAATGGCATCTTTCGCCAGCACAGACTCTGCTCTCCATTCATCAACAGCAATCGGTCGGCCATTAGCTACCCATGGCCGACCCAACACAATTTGTTGGCCCAGATGGCAACCCAAGAGGGAGGATGAATTGGGTTCTTAAAAATTTTAGCACTTAAAAATAATTTCACAAAGTGATAGTGCACAAGAATATATGTAATGAGTGTGGTGCTAAGAATGCAAAGCAATGTATAAAGATAGAGTAGAGAGAAAGAGAGACAAGCACAACAAACATAAGAAATTTATAGTGGTTCGGTGTTAGTTACACCTGCATCCACTTTCAAACAACTCTTAGGCCCACACTATAATCATCCTGATTACAACCGAGTTATTTTACAAGCTCACAACTCAAATTTATTGTTTTACAACGGGATCACAACGAACCCAGCCGGTTTTTACAGGTTCATCAGCACAAAACCTATCCTAAGCTTTCTAGCTTGAACAAGGCTAATCTGCCTCCCCTGATTCAATCACCTGATTGAATCGGTAACCAAATGTAATAAGAGTAAGGTTACAATAGATATAAGACTCTTCAAATGAGCAAATAAGCAATATAAACAAGATAGAATTAGAAGAGCTTGATTTAGAAGATTTCTAAAGTTGGGCTTTTCTTCTTTTCTTCTAAAATTATCTTTCTCAAGTTGGGCTTGAAGCTTTGGAAGAATCGTTGAGGTAGAGGCTCTTGAAGAATTAGGGCTCTTTTCTTCTCCTTTTGATTTGATAGAAATCCTTCAAAATTGGTTTTTGAATACTTTAGATTTCTCTAAACTCAGTTTTGAACAAAGGACTTTGGATTTGAACTTTTTCTTTTTGATTTGTTTACTTCTATTTTCTTTCTTTTTTCTCTTCAAAACGGTTGGATGGCTCCCCTTTTATAATCTCCTTTAAATTTACTTTTAGATAAAAACTAGCCGTTAAAAGTATTTGAGAAGGTGTTTAGCACAAAAGAGAAAAGAGCCATTAAGATTTGTTGAAGAAAAGACAAGTTTGGGAATCGTCTCTGACACTTCTAAAATTCGTCTCTGATAGGTTAGAGTTAGCTCTAATAAGACCTGGAGTCGGCTCTAACTCAGGATGTTCAAAATGGAAACTTTGTTTGTTGCAAAGTCGGCTCTGGCTTTTTGAGGGGTCGACACTTCTCTTGCAGGAGTTGGCTCTAATGATGCCCTAAAAAACTACTCTCTGTATAACCATTAGAGTCGGCTCTAGTTCTCTGCAGGAATCAGCTCTAATTGAATACAAAAATGAGACTCTTTGCCTTTCGATTAGAGCCAGCTCTAATCTTTGTAGGAGTCGGCTCTAATCAATGCCGAAAGTGCCAAACTATTCTGATACGCTCCAGAATCAGCTCTAATATTTCTAGAGTTGACTCTAATAACTAAAACTTGATACTTAACACAAGACAAGGATTCAAACTCAATTTTCTTAAATTTTAATTAAATAAACATTTAGATTCCTAAAATACTTAATCAAAATCATTAGTAACATAAGAAATATACTCATGTAGTTTTTGTTATTCATCAAAATCAATAATTGGGTGAACAATCTCCTTCTTTTTGATGATGACAAAAACACTGAGTATAAGCATATAAAATTAAAATTTTAAACTTCAGCTTAAATACCTTTTCAATCAGAGTGATAGTAAACATAATTTCAACATGATTAACTTGAACAATAACTTCATTCCAAATATTTAGCTCAATTTTTCCATGAATTCAAAATTTTGTTAATGATTTATACAATTCAAATTAATCAATTCTAAGTATCAATTCAAGTCATTCAAATTAAATAAACTTCCCCCGAGTAATTGCTCCACCTATATATGTGCATGCATTATATGCATATACAACTCTCCCCGTTTTTTTTCATCAACAAAAAATTAAGGAAGCATAGGGTAGTCCTTGCTCAGGATGAGATACAAATTATTCAATTTAGAATCAAGCATCACAGAATGTAAAAAAGATCAAAGGAATTTTATTGGTTGAAATACAACATTTCATATATTTTCATTGATTATAAAAGATCAAGTACCAGTCAAGTGAAGTACAAACAAAATGTGAAGTAACCATAAAATAACATAACTTTCAATCCTAAGTACAAACTAAGCTTTCTATGAGAATCTAAAAGTAGATTTCTAAACATAAACTAAGATAAGTTGATTGGTTGGTTGAATTGGATTGGCATGGCTTGGCTTGGATCAGTAGGAAAGGAATGAAGACATTACTTCAAAACTTCAAATGTCTTTTTAATTCTACCAATATCTGTCCCATTCCATCCTTTCGTGTCTTCAAAAATTCATTCAATAATTTCTTAACAGTGGAAGCAGCTGAATCAATTCTTCCTTGAAGCTTTGCATTACATTTGGAGTAAGTATCTAAATCATTACCAATACCTCTGATTTTGTCAAAAATGATTTGCAATTTTGATTTCAGACCATCAGCCGAAGCAACGATTGATTTTTCAATCTTCTCTACCTTCTTCTTCAAAATGTAAACAAGTTGCCTTATACCCAGAAGCTGATCCTGAAAGTTTTTTTTAATTCTCTCCTCTTGCTTGGCAAGTGCAACATTCATTATCTCTTTAAATTGTGCAACTTGCTCAGCAGAAAAAGCAGAGGAGGGTCCAAAAGATGCTATCGATGGTGGAGCTGATGAAGAACTTGGTCCAGATGGAGGAATAGATGATCCAAAAGTAGAGGGTCCATGTGCAGAAGCCCAAAGACCTTCTTAATGTCATCATCAACATCCTTGACTCCTCTAATTGGCTCTGGCATGTTAGTCTGTCTCCACCTTTGCCACTGACCATTTATTTTTTTGAATCCCATGCGATAAAGAGTAGAAATATTGTAATAATCAGTGTGCCTTAATTTCTTTTGAGGCTCATTTTCTAAGATATTTACCCTTTGGCTCCAAAAAAATCAATGTTAATATCATTCCATAGGGTAGTGTGGATCTTTTCTTTGTTCCAGCCTCAGCCATATATCCAATCATCATCTCAGCTAAATTGATTGGATGACCATTAAGCACACAATCCATAATAGCAGCCTCCCTTTCCGAAACATATTCAAATCTATCAGTTTTCGGAAATAAAATCCTGCTGCAGATGTTATGCAATAGCCTCAATTCTAAACTTAATTGATTTGCAAAGATTTCTTCAAGTTCAGTGACCTCCCTCCCCAACATTCTTGATAAAGCTTCACAACGGTCAAAAGAGTATGTGGCAGTCATTCCAGCAGTAGGCATTTCTAAAGTGTTTTCCAAAATTTCTATAGTTATGTGGACTCAGGTACCTCTCATATAACTAACTAATCCACCATCTTCTCTACCAACATTATTATAAAACTCTCTCACAAGTGCAGGATAGGTAGGAACATCCAGTGAACTTCTTTCTCCCAACCCATATTTCTCAAGAATCTCCCAATCTCAAAACCTTCAAAGTCAAGAAAGTGAAAATATACCTTTCTTCCCATTGTGATTGCCTTTCTAGCCACAAAATCGATCTGAGGCAAGGGTGGAGATGGAATGGCATTCGGAGTGGAGGAAGAGAAAATCGACGACATGCTCGAAGAGGGTTGTGGTGCGGGCACCAGGATCAAGCAAAGGATTCTTAACCCTCTGTGGATATCTGATTAGTTATAATTCAAGTCTTGAGTTGAAAAATAAAGTTTAGTCTATTTTGAGTCCCATCCAGTTCATTTTATTCTAAATTGAGTCTTATCTAGTTTAGTTTATTTTAATGTGAGTCATGTAGTAAGTTCATCAGCTTACAAGAGGAGACATCAGTATTGGAGCAGAAGACAAGGCCATCACAGTCAGACATAGCAGCTGCTAAATTTAAGTTGGTGCCACACCTACTTCAAGCAGCCCACATGCCACCTAGTAGAGAAAGCAACCTTTCCGATCTGGATGATCATTTTTCTTATCTGGCCGATGCTGATTTCATCCCAAATTAAGCTGCCGCTGATTGCATCTAGAAGATCACCTTCCTCATCTGGACGCTGCAGATTTCATGCCAAATTAAGCTATCATTGATTGCATCTAGAAGATCACCTTCCTCATCTGGACGCTGCAGATTTCATGCCAAATTTGATTAGGGTGCCTTGTTTTTATTTTCTCTCTTTCCATATCTCTATTTTCTTGGGCCCCAAGTCTCTTGCTCTATAAAAGAGACCCTCTTGTATGAATGATGTATCTTTTATTATTAATCAATCAATCTAAGTTTTGAGTTATTGTGATTTTTGTTAATTGGTTCTCTGGTGCTCTTGTTTCCCTCCTCCTGCGCGTGCCAACATCCCAAGTTTCCAGGAGAAACCCTGGCCACCACCTTTGTCTTCTAATAGTGGACGCCCAAGAGCCCTTGGCCGGCCTCCTCTTTTCTCTACTCCTTCCTTGTCTCTTTGCCTCTATTCTAAATTTTCTCTATTATTCTTTAACCCTTGTATGGTGATCTTCTAGATCCCTCAGTAGCCACAAATCCAGGATTCAAGGTAATCATCATCTAGGTCAGCGGATACTTGGCTACAGATCCGTGGGCTCAAGGCTTGATCATCTAGGGTGGATCCGTCAGGCAGAGCAACCCCTTCAACACTTTGATCTTTTTTCTCTTACCAGGTACACCTCTTTAATCTACTAGTAACTTTATTATAAGAGAGCAAGCCCTACTGGGGCTTCTTAACCTCGGCGGTCCTTCTTCCTTATTTTTTAGGAATTATTTTGTGTGCAGATTTACTGTAAATTTTTTTGAATCCCTCTTAGGCTATTACTTTGGGAGAATAATCAATTGCAATTATTAATCATTAAAAAAGAAAAAAAATTACTTGCATGCGAATCGGTCCTGCATCAGTTTGGTATTAGAGCATAGTTAGGGCTTAATTTTAATTCACATTATTATCAGTATATCATCTGTTAATTAAATTGTTTCTGCCTGCATACACATTAAAAAATTATGAAATTTATTTTTCTAGATTCGTTATAATTTAAAGTATTTTTCATTATTTTTTGAGAATTTAATTCGATCTGTGAAAATAAATTCTGAGATTTATTGCTATTTACATATTTCTAAATTAGGGTTTGTGTTTTACATGTCATTCATCTGCATTAAATTACTCTTAAGGGCTTTCATTGATGTCAGATAAGGGAAGGATTGAGATGCCTTCCTTATCCCAAAACAACCATCGGTGCATTCTGATGCTAAGCCTCTAATCTAAAATTGAGTAGCAACTTAATTGACATTTGCCCTAGAGGGCTAGGGACACCAACAGTCAGTTTAGTGTACTGGAGGAGACTAGTACAAATCAATCTGGAGTGTGCTTTAAAATTGGTGTCTAGAAGGGAGGTCAAATGTCAAACGACTTAAGCGAAGTGTTGGGGTTATTCTAATTAGGCACCTGCAATTTGCGGGACGAGCCTCCCCCCTTCCACCTGTCCCAACTGGCCAATTAAAGAGTTACTGTTAGATTGGCTTGCATTAAGCCAAATCCTTTACTCTGGATGACTAGGTCTAGCATACCGTAGTCCGAGTCAGTCTGAGTCTTGTATGCTTGATTGTGCTTGCATGTGCACTAGATCATGGCATCTTTTCGCCCGTCACCACCTCCATTACAGGCTGAACCCATGGCTAATCAAAGCATTGATGATCACTTAAGGATCATCACTGAACAACTAGCCCAAATGAACCAAGACATCAAGCAATCTGAGGCTAGATTAGGGTCCAGGTTCGATCAAGTCGAAACTAGGTTGGGCATCCTAGAAGAAGCCCGTGAGCCCACACTGAGTCTGATCATGAGACCCCACCTCATCCTAGAAGAGCCCAACAGCCTTGCCTCTACATAAGGCCAAACCCTAGGAGACCACTTCGACCTGATCCAGTCCTAGATGTCCTCCCTAGGAGACCCAATCATGAGGCAGTAGACCAAGAAGAAAGAGCCCTTAGAAGTGTCAGACTTGAAGCACCTGCTTTTGATGGCTCTATGGACCCTAAGGACTATCTAGATTGGGAGGAAGGGATGGACCAGTACTTTAACTGGATGAGATGTCTGAAGAGCGTAAGTTTAAGTTTGCCAAGCTCAAGTTAGTACGACAGGCTAGGTTATACTGGGCCACTTTAGAGCGAAGGCAATTATTAGAGGAAAGAGACCCCATAGTCACCTGACACGCCATGAAGGCTAGACTTAGGTCCAATTATGTCCCCACATCGTATGAACAGAGCATATTGGACCAGTGGCAGGGATTAATTTAGGGTAGTAAAACTGTGAATGAATACATTGCTACATTCCAAGAGTATACCATAAGGTGTAATATCGTTCAGTCTGAGGAAGTCACCCTATCCAAGTTTAGGTATGGCCTGAGAGCAGATATTCAAAGAGAACTCTACCTAAGAAGGGTACACGATTTAGAAGAAGCTTACCAAGTTGCTAGGGATTATGAACATTTTCAGAGAGGGTCATCCTATCGTAGATCAGAGGCTACCAAGAGCCTTAGCCCATATCCAGGATCTAGCCAGGTCTATCCTAGTCATCCCAGACCTACCCAGTACTCAGACCCCCGCCAGACTTTCCCGAGTCGACCCAACACTAGCCGACCCAGTACAAGCTGAACTGAGTTGAGTCGACCCCAGAATAGTACCCCTATACTCGAGAGAGAGGATAAGGGCAAATCTGTAGAGGTCCAAAGAAATTCCAACCCCCAGATCAAATGCTTTAGATGCAACAAATCAGGACATATGATCAACCAGTGCCCAGTCAGATCCCTTCATATAGATGAGTTACCTGAGACTAAATCCGAGTCCCTAGTTGAGCCTGAGGGAGAGGTCTATGAGGCTGATACCCATCTGATAGATGAGTACGATGGAGAGGAGGAAACATTTGAGTCTGAAGACCTACTAGGAGTGGTTAAATGTATCTTGACCCAGACTCAAACTAAGGACCAGGAAGATTGGTGTAAGACTAACATCCTACAGACTTTTGTTAAGATATGGGATAAGGTGCTCAAGATCATAATGGATAGCGGGAGTTGTATCAATGTCGTCTCTACCAATACAGTTAAGTCATTAGGATTGACCATAGTTTCCCATCCTAGTCCCTATAAGTTCTTGTGGGTAGATTCCACCTCTATCCCAATCAAGTCCAGATGCCAAATACTAATCAAATTACAAAATTATGAGGAAAAGGTCTGGTGCAATATAATTTCTATGGGTGTTAGTAGTATTATATTAGGTCGACCTTGGCTTTATGATCACGATGCCACCTTGTTTGGTTGATCCAACATCTGCTCTTTTAAACACAATGGGAACAAGTATGTGATACATCCAACTCCACCTAGGGACCCAATCAAGAAAGGATCTAGCAACCTTAAGGATAACAAGCCAAGAGTTAATCTGATTAAAGCTAAGGAATTAGAAAAGGACATCACTGAGGGTAATCCTGTTTGGATTTTGATCACTAAAGAGATCCATGAATCAGTCCAAAAGGAACAACCCTCAGAAGTAATTGAGATCCTAGAGGAGTTTAAGGATGTCTTCCCTGAAGAATTGCCTGATCGGTTACCATCCTTGAGAAACATCTAACATGCCATTGACCTGATCCCAGGATCCACCCTCCCAAATCTTCCCCATTATAGGATGAACCCCAATAAGCATCAAGAACTACAAAAACAAGTGGGAGAATTACTTAGGAAATGTTTCATTAGGGAGAGCTTAAGTCCTTGTGCAGTTCCTGCACTATTAACCCCTAAGAAGGATGGTACCTGGAGAATGTGCATGGACAGTAGAGTCATCAACAAAATCACTATTAAGTATAGGTTCCCTATCTCCAGACTAGATGACATGTTGGACATGTTGGCGGGTGTCACTATCTTTTCCAAAATAGACCTTAAGAGTGGCTACCATCAGGTTAGAATTAGACCAGGGGATGAGTGGAAGACTGCATTTAAGACTAGAGATGGTCTGTTTGAGTGGGTCGTGATGCCTTTTGGGCTGTCAAATGCACCTAGAACATTCATGAGAATCATGACCCAGGTCCTGAAAGAGTACACCGAAAAGTTCTTAGTGGTCTATTTTGATGATATATTAATTTATAGCAAGACCAAAGAGGACCATCTCAGATTAATTTGTCAGACCCTTAGAGAGAATAGCCTATATGCGAACCTTAAGAAGTGTGATTTCATGACGCATAGGGTTATCTTTCTAGGTTTTGTGGTAACTTCAGAAGGTGTTTCAGCGGATCCTAGAAAGGTTAGGTCGGTCGTAGAGTGGCCGGTACCCATGAACGTCCACGATGTCTGCAGCTTCCATGGCCTAGCAACCTTTTACAAGAGATTCATTAGGGGATTTAGCACCATCATTGCACCCATCACTGATTGTATTAGGAAGGATAATTTTGAGTGGACTAAGTCAGCTAATAAGGCCTTCCTAGAGCTTAAGGATAGGATGACTCATGCACCCATACTTAGACTTCCAGACTTTTCTAGGTATTTGAGGTTACCTGCGACGCGTCGGGAGTAGGCATAGGTGGAGTGTTAAGCCAAGAAAATCATCCCATAGCTTTCTTTTCTGATCATGAGGCACTCCGATTTCTGAACTCCCAAAAGAAGCTAAATTCTAGGCATGACAAATGGGTTGAATACATTCAGGCATACACTTTTGTCCTGAAACACCGTGCCAGTATAGAAATTATTGGGGAAATTATTGAGAAATTATTTACCTAATTATTGATTTTGATGATTAACAAAAGTCATGAGTATATTCATTGTGTTTCTGATAAATTTAATAAGTGTTTCAGGTATTTAGATTGATTGTTTATTCAAATGATACTTAAGAATCTATTTTGAATCAAATTTAAATGGAATTTACTTAAGTTCAGAACTTGGAGCTGGCACCTAGAACCTTTAGAGCCGACTCCAGAGTGTATCAGAGCAGTTATATATTTTTGGCATGGTTCGGAGTCGACACCTAGAGTTTCGGAGCCGATACCTGAGGTTTCGGAGCCGACACATGAATAGGTAGAGCCGACTCCAACCTGAGATACAGAGAAGTTGTTTTCTGCTTCAGAAGTCGGAGTCGACACATGGATTTTGGAAGCCAACTCCAACCTGAGAACAAAGACTTGGTTTTTTGAGCATTTCCAGGAGTCGACAGTTTAGTTTTCGGGAGCCGATTCCAGTCTGAGGGGAGTCGACACTTTGTAATGTCGGAGTCAACTCCTCATCGAATCAACTTTTTGCTATTTATGGAAATATGATCTGGAGCCAACACATGAAAAGTTGGAGACGACTCCAACCTGTCAGAAACGATTTTCAAAAGTGTCATATAAGCTCTAATGGTAACTTTTCTTCACCTAACCCCCAACGGATCATCTCCTTGCGTGAGGAAGCAATCCACCAACTCTGTAACGGCTATTTTCCCATCTAATCTCTATATAAAGAAGGGATTCGTCCGTTTGAAAAGAGAGAGAGCAAAAATCAAGAAATAGCGAAAAATCGAGAGAAATTTGAAAAGAAAGAGGGAAAGAAAAATCTTTGAGTCCACGCTCATTCCAAGAGAGATTCAAGAACAATCCAAAAGCTTCAAATAGTTCAAGTTCAAAAGATTCTCAAAGAAGAAAAGGAGAAAAGCCAAGAAGCCCTAATTCCTCAAGTTCTCTTCCAAGCTTCATCCTCAAGAATTAGAGCTACATCTTGATTCAACCAGTCAAAAGAGAGGAGAAAAAGAAGAAAAGAAGAAAAGCTCACATCAATCTTGCTTCAATCAGGCTTTTCCAACCTTTATTCATTTATATTGCTTATTTGCTCATTTAAGGAGCTTTAAATTTACTTTAAAATATTTATTAAATTATTGTTTGCTAATTCAATTAGGGGATTGAATTAGTTGAGGTTGTTAACCTCGGGGTAAGCTAAGTGTAGCTTACATTGGGTTTTGTGCTGGTGAACTCGGGAAAACCAGCTAGGTTCGTTGTGACGCCGTGTAAAATAACAAGTTTAAGTTGTGAGCTTGTAAAACAACTCGACTATAATCTGGGTGATTATAGTGTGGACCCAAGAGTGCTTGGGAATGGACGTAGGTGTTGGTTACACTGAATCACTATAAATTTCTTGTGTTTGCCGTGCTTGCCTCTATCTCTCTATATCTCTCTCATTGTGCTTTACATTGTTGCATTGATTTGCTAGTTAACTTAATTGGTTTTAAGTTTTAATTGTTAAATTGTTTAAAGAACCCAATTCACCCTCCCTCTTGGGTTGTCATCTGGGCCAACAATTGGTATCAGAACTTGTGCTCATTTTAGTTTGATCTAACAATCAAGAGTCAAAGATCCAAATGGCAGCTTAAGCTGGATCTTCATTTGCTGAAGGTCAATCCACAAATAGACCTCCTTTATTTAATGGTTCAAATTATTCTTATTGGAAAGCTAGAATGAGAATTTTTATTCAATCTTTAGATTATGAACTATGGAGTGTAATCATTAATGGACTTAGCACACCCACACACATAGTAGATGGTTCAATAGTTCCTAAACCCGAAAGGGATTGGAATGAGAACGATAGGAAAATGGCTCAGCTTAATGCAAAAGCCATGAATGTTTTATATTGCTCTTTAGATGCAAATAAATTTAATAGAATTTCTACTTGCATTTCTGCTAAAGAAATTTGGGATAGACTAGAAGTTACCCATGAGGGTACTAATCAAGTTAAGGAATCAAAAATTAATATTCTAGTGCACAAATATGAATTGCTTAGCATGGAACAAAATGAAACTATAACATGCATGTACACTAGATATACAAATATTATAAATGGTTTAAAGAGTCTTGGTAAGACTTATACTAACTCTGAATTGGTATGCAAAATACTTAGGTCTCTTCCAAGATCATGGAAAGCAAAAGTAACTACCATCCAAAAAGCCAAAGACCTCAATATTCTACCTTTGGAGTAGCTACTTGGATCCTTGATGACCCATGAACTGACCATGAAATAACATCAAGAGGAAGAGGTCAAAAAGAAAAGAACTATTGCTCTTAAGGCTGCAGAAAAGAAAATAAGCAGCAGCAGAAGAAGAAAAAGATGAGACAACGCTCCTAGCTAAGAAATTTAAGAAATTTATGCAAAGAAGGAAATCCTTCCGTAAGGAAAAGTTTGGAATAAAGTTGGAAGGAGAAAGAGAAAAAGAAAGGGATAAGGATAAAGAAAAAGAACCCCTAACATGTTATAATTGTAAAAAATGGGGCATTTTCGATCTGAATGTCCTTAACTAAAGAAGGGTTACAAGAAGAAGAAGAAGGCATATGTTGCAACATGGAGTGATAGCGAAGAATCCTCTTCTAAGGAGGAATAAAAAGAGGTTGCAAACATTTGCTTCATAGCAAACGATGACAACGAGGTAAGTTTTGAAACCCCCTGCGATGATTTCACGTTTCATGAGTTATATGATTCTTTCAATGAACTAGTCAATGATTTCAAAAGTTTGAGAATTAGAAACAAATCTTTGAAAATAAAAATCTAAACCTTGTCAAAGAAAAGGATAAACTAACTCATGAAATTGAAAAACTAAAATCTGAAAATAAAATTTTGATAAAAGAAAAAGAATCAATTTCCAAAGAAAATATTAGTTTTAAGAAAGAAATTGATAAATATAAAAATATTATTGATAAATTTACATATAGTTTTGAAAAATTGAATTTGCTATTAAGTAATCAAAGAGCTGTATTTGATAAGCAGGATTGGGTTATAGGCCTAACATGAAACAAAAGTTTGTTAAAAATTTCTTTATAAAAGAACAAGTTAAAAATAATGTTTCATGTTATTGCTGTAATAAGAAAGGACATAAAGCTTATGAATGCAATTTTAGAAAGACTAATAAATATTTAAATATTAAAGGAAAGAAAATATGGGTTCCAAAAGGAATAATTTTTATTGCTACTAACCATGAAGGACTCAAGAAAGCTTGGGTACCTAAACAGAAAGTTTGATCATCTTGCAGAAGTATTTTGTGGTCAACGGATCAAAACGAAAGTGGTATCTTGATAGTGGCTGCTCAAGGCACATGACGGGTGACAAAGATCAATTCATCACCCTTGAAGATAAAAGAGGAGGAGTTGTTACCTTTGGAGATAATGACAAAGGCCAAATTATGGAATTTGGTAAAATTTAAATAACTCCATCCACTTTTATAGAAAATATTTATATGTTGTAGGTTTAAAGCATAATCTAATTAGCATTAGCCAATTATGTGATAAAGGTTTTAAAGTTTCCATTGAAGCTTCTATTTGCACTGTTTCTAATCCCATAGACAATAGCATTATATTTGTTGGTAATAGAAATGGCAATGTACACTTAATTGATTTAGATAAGTTGTCTACTAGTAATCATTGCTTAATTGCTGATAATGCTAAAGTAAATGAGATTAGATGGCTATGGCATGGTAGATTAGGTCATGCAAGCACACACCTAATTTCAAAATTAATAAGAATGGATTTAGTTAAAGGACTTCCAAAACTAGATTTTGAAAATAATAGAATTTGTGATGCATGTCAATTTGGAAAACAAACTAGAAACTCTTTCAAATATAAAAATATTGTTTCCACTTCTAGGCCACTAGAGCTACTTCACATGGACCTTTTGGACCTACTATAACCACTAGTCTAGAAGGAAAGAAATATGGTCTTATGATAGTAGATGATTATTCTAGATTCACTTGGGTATTGTTTTGGCTCACAAGGATGAGACTTTCTCGATATTTCTGAAATTTTTCAAGAAAGTCACAAATGAGAAAAACAACACCATAGTGTCTCTTAGAAGTGATCACGGTACAAAATTTGAAAATCATCAATTTAAAAATTTCTGTATTGAAAATGGCATTCATCATAATTTTTCTGCACCTAGAACACCACAACAAAATGGAGTTATAGAAAGAAAAAATAGAACATTAGAAGATATGACCTGTACCATGCTATGTGAAAGCCAACTCCCAAAGTACTTCTAGGCGGAAGCTATAAACACGGCATGTTACATCCTTAATAGAACTAAACACATTATTCCTTTTGAAATTAGATATCATTTTATTAGAGAACATGTAGCTAATAATGACATTTGTCTTGATTATGTTCGTACTGATGAACAATTAGCTGACATTTTTACAAAACCCCTAAATGAATAAAGATTTTGTTATCTTAGAGGAGAATTAGGAGTTTGTGATCCATTGGATTAAATTTCAAATCTCCTAGGAGTGATTATCCAGAATTCAATCATTTTTCCTAATTTTCTTATAATTTTAAGGATTATTTATCTAGATATTTGAACCCCTTGATTCATCACATTCCAAAGATGATTTAGCTAAAATTTGATGTCAATCCGGACAAGTTTTAGTTCCTTTGAAATTCTCTTATTTTTTTCTAAAACTGTCTTGGAGCCGACTCCTCTGGTATCGGAGTCAACTCCAATTTTGTCTGAGACTTTGGAGCCGACACTTGCTTTTTCAAAGTCGACTCCACTTCGGGCGCAAACTGTGTTAGCGATCTGGAGCCGACACCTCGCTTTGCGGGAGTCACCTCCAAATGGTCCCAGGTTGACTATTTAGGGTAGAGTCGACACCTATCTTCTTCTAAATCTCTCCTAACGCTTCCAAACTCTTCCAAACCCATCCCAAAACCCTAAATCTCTCAAATTAGCCTCTCCATAGCACTTAATAGCACCCAAGAGCAGAGGATTGTTGTTTGGAGGAAGAGTGACGATGGGGAAGCGTACGGCAAGGCGTCCGATGCGTGAACCCACTCCAGAGTCATCCTCCAGCTCAACCGCATCCACTCCTAGTGCTATTCCTAGCCTCTTCTCACCACAAATTGATACCCTAGCTAGCCGAATCATTACCATGGGAAGAAAAGTGGATTTTGAATTTTTTGAGGCAGAGGGTTTTGCTATTGGAAGACAAATCAAGGAGCTCAGTTGGGATAAGGTATGTTCCTTAGATGTTCCCACATATCCGGCTCTAGTCAAGGAATTTTACTTCAATTTGTCTAGAGGAGATGGAGGATTGGTCAATATGCTTAGAGGAAGGAGAATACATCTCACATCTGAAATTTTAGGTAATCTTTTGGAAATCCCTATTATAGGATTGATTGCTAACAGTCATAGTGACCAGGCTGGGGCTTTGTCAAGGATGTTAGGAAGAGATTTCACTGAATTTAAGGAAATAAGGGCAAATCAGCTTCCCCTTGAGCTTAGACTTTTGCATAATATATGTGGTAGGATCCTATTTCCTAAAACTGGCAGGTTTGAGTATGTCTCAAAGCGAGACATAGTGATTATGGATAGTATTTTGATGGGTCAGCCAATCAACCTAGCAGGAATGATGATATGGTACATGGCTGAGGCCGGAAACAAGAGGAGATCAACCTTGCCTTACGGAATGGTCCTAACCATGGCATTCAAGAGTCAAGGAGTTGTTATTTCTAAGAGTGAGCTAATGAAAAACCTTACGCACACAGATTATTACAGCTTGGCTACAGTGCATAGAATGGGATTCATAAAGGTAGATGGCAGATGGAAAAAAAGGTCATCTGGATGAGAGAGCAGCCGACATTGGAGCCACTGCACCATCAGGGGCAGGTCCATCAGTGAGGCATCCATCACCAGAGCCTAGCATGTCATCACCACCACCGGCACCTACTCCAGTTCCTGCACCTGTACCACTACCTGTTCCTTCTGCTGGTTTTTCTAGTATTCAGATAGAGCAGCTTAAAGAATTATTTAGTACTCATAAAGAAGAGATGAAGACTAAGTTAAATAACAGTCTTATAAGCTTGAGAGAAATATTTTATTCCCTGGATGAAAGAGTGAGTAAGATTGAATCCACTCTTGGATCTTCTTCAGAAGCTTTGAAGACTAATCTAATGCATATATTTGAGGAGCTCAAAGAATTTGGAGGAGATTTTAAGACATATTCTAGATGCAATGCAGAATTACAGGAGAAAATCACAGTGGCATCTGCATTCTTTGATAGAAGATTAAATGAATTTATCAGAGTTCAAAGTGATGGAATGGGACAACTCTTAGAAGAACTCAGGAAACGTCTTAGAATTTGATACTTGAAGCTTTTGTTGTTTGATTTACTTTTGATGTACTGAAGTTTAGTTTAAATCTTTGACGTAATGAAGTCTTTTGATGTAATTAGAATTCGTTGTAATGAAAGCAACATTTTGTTATAGTTGAATGATGTATGAAAGCAATTATGATGCAATATTTCGATACCCTAATGAATATCATATTTGCTATCTTTGAACTTTGATATTGAGTGACTTGGATTGAATTTTGATTCACTTAATGTTTAATGCATTGATCTATACTATTTGCAACTTCTTAACCTTTTTGTTGATTACAAAAAAGGGGGAGAAGTAAATGATATTTGTATATGCACAAATTTAGGGGTAATTGAATGTATAATGGGGAGAAGATAATAAAGATAATGACATTTAAGAGTAACACTTCAATTATACATTTTGGTCAAATGAATTCAAGATATGTATGAAGATTCAATGAACTTAATATATGCACAAATTTAGGGAGAGCTATCACATTAAGGGGGAGCTTAATCCTAAATGTATAAATTTTAAATATATAAGCTTTGATAATTATGCATATACTCAGTGTTTTTGTCATCATCAAAAAGAGGAAGATTATTGGGGAAATTATTAAGAAATTATTTATCCAATTATTGATTTTGATGATTAACAAAAGCCATGAGTATATGCATTGTGTTTCTGATAAATTTGATAAGTGTTTTAGGTATTTATATTGGTTGTTTATTCAAATGACACTTAAGAACCTATTTTGAATCGAATTTAAATGGAATTTACTTAAGTTTAGAACTTGGAGCCGACATCTAGAACCTTTAGAGCTGACTCCAGAGTGTATCAGAGCAGTTATATATTTTCGGCACGGTTCGGAGTCGACACCTAAGTTTCGGAGCCGACACCTGAGGTTTGGAGCCACACATAAATAGGTGGAGCCGACTCCAACCTGAGATACAGAGAAGCTATTTTCTGCTTCAGAAGTCAGAGTCGACATATGGATTTCGAAAGCCAACTCCAACCTGAGAATAGAGACTTGGTTTTTTTAGCATTTTCAGGAGTCGACACTTCAATTTTTGGGAGCCGACTCCAGTCTGAGGGGAGTCAATACTTTGTAATGTCGGAGCCGACTCCTCATCGAATCAACTTTTTGCTATTTATGGAAATACAATCTGGAGCCGACACATGAAAAGTTGGAGCCGACTCCAACCTATCAGAAACAATTTTCAAAAGTGCCAGATCAGCTCTAATGGTAACTTTTCTTTACCTAACCCCCAACGGATCTATCTCCTTGCGTGAGGAAGCAATCCACCAACTCTGTAACGGCTATTTTCCCATCTAATCTCTATATAAAGAAGGGATTCATCCATTTGAAAAAAAGAGAGAGCAAAAATCAAGAAAATAGCGATAAAATTGAAAGAAATTTGAAAAGAAAGAGGGAAAGAAAAATCTTTGGGTCCACGCTCATTCCAAGAGAGATTCAAGAACAATCCAAAAGCTTCAAATAGTTCAAGTTCAAAGGATTCTCAAAGAAGAAAAGAAGAAAAGCCAAGAAGCCCTAATTCCTCAAGTTCTCTTCCAAGCTTCATCTTCAAGAATCAGAGCTACATATTGATTCAACCAGTCAAAAGAGAGGAGGAAAAGAAGAAAAGAAGAAAAGCTCACATCAATCTTGCTTCAATCAAGCTTTTCCAACCTTTATTCATTTATATTGCTTATTTTCTCATTTAAGGAGCTTTGAATTTGCTGTAAAATTTTTATTGAATTGTTGTTTGCTAATTCAATCAGGGGATTGAATTAGTTGAGGTTGTTAACCTCGAGGTAAGCTAAGTGTAGCTTACATTGGGTTTTATGCTGGTGAACCTAGAAAATCAGCTGGGTTAGTTGTGACCCCGTGTAAAACAATAAGTTTGAGTTGTGAGCTTGTAAAATAACTGAACTGTAATCTGGGTGATTATAGTATGGACCCAAGAGTGCTTGGGAGTGGACGTAGGTGTTGGTTACACTGAACTACTATAAATTTCTTGTGTTTGTCGTGCTTGCCTCTATCTCTCTATATCTCTCTCTCATTGTGCTTTACATTGTTGCATTGATTTGCTAGTCAACTTAATTGGTTTTAAGTTTTAATTGTTAAATTTTTTAAAGAACCCAATTCACCCTCCCTTTTGGGTTGCCATTTGGGCCAACAATTGGTATTAGAGCTTGTGCTCATTTTAGTTTGATCTAACGATCAAGAGTCAAAGATCAAAATGGCAGCTCAAGCTGGATCTTCATTTGCTGAAGGTCAATCCACAAATAGACCTCCTTTATTTAATGGTTCAAATTATTCTTATAGGAAAGCTAGAATGAGAATTTTTATTCAATCTTTAAATTATGAACTATTGAGTGTAATCATTAATGGACCTAGCACACCCACACACGTAGTAGATGGTTCAATAGTTCCTAAACCCGAAAGGGATTGGAATGAGAACGATAGGAAAATGGCTCAGCTTAATGCAAAAGCCATGAATATTTTATATTACTCTTTAGATGCAAATGAATTTAATAGAATTTTCACTTGCATTTCTGCTAAAAAAAATTTGGGATAGACTAGAAGTTACCCATGAGGGTACTAATCAAGTTAAGGAATCAAAAATTAATATTCTAGTGCATAAATATGAATTGTTTAGCATGGAACAAAATGAAACTATAACATGCATGTACACTAGATTTACGGATATTGTAAATGGTTTAAAGAGTCTTGGTAAGACTTATACTAACTCTGAATTGGTATGCAAAATACTTAGGTCTCTTCCAAGATCACTGAAAGCGAAAGTAACTCCCATCCAAGAAGCCAAAGACCTCAATATTCTACCTTTGGAGTAGCTACTTGGATCCTTGATGACCCATGAACTGACCATGAAACAACATTAAGAGGAAGAGGTCAAAAGAAAAGAACTATTGCTCTTAAGGCTGCAGAAAAGAAAACAAGCAGCAGTGAAGAAGAAGAAGATGATGATGAGACAGCACTCCTAGCTAAGAAATTTAATAAATTTATGCAAAGAAGGAGACCATTCCATAAGGAAAAGTTTGGAATAAAGTTGGAAGGAGAAAGAGAAAAAGAAAGGGATAAGGATAAAGAAAAAGAACCCCTAACATGTTATCATTGTAAAAAGCTGGGGCATTTTCGATCTGAATGTCCTCAACTAAAGAAGGGTTACAAGAAGAAGAAGGCATATGTTACAACATGGAGTGATAGCGAAGAATCTCTTCCGAGGAGGAACAAAAAGAGGTTGCAAACATTTGCTTCATGGCAAACGACGATAATGAGGTAAGTTTTGAAACCCCCTGCGATGATTTCACGTTTGATGAGTTATATGATGCTTTCAATGAACTAGTCAATGATTTCAAAAGTTTGAGAATTAGAAACAAATATTTGAAAAATGAAAATCTAAACCTTGTCAAAGAAAAGGATAAACTAACTCATGAAATTAAAAACTGAAATCTGAAAATAAAATTTTGATAAAAGAAAAAGAATCAATTTCCAATGAAAATGTTAGTTTTAAGAAAGAAATTGATAAATATAAAAATATTGTTGATAAATTTACATATAGTTCTGAAAAATTGAATTTGCTATTAAGTAATCAAAGAGCTGTATTTGATAAAAGGATTAGGTTATAGGCCTAACATGAAACAAAAGTTTGTTAAAAATTTCTTTATAAAAGAACAAGTTAAAAATGATGTTTCATGTTATTATTGTAACAAGAAAGGACATAAAGCTTATGAATGCAATTTTAGAAAGACTAATAAATATTTAAATATTAAAGGTAAGAAAATATGGGTTTCAAAAGGAACAATTTTTATTGCTACTAACCATGAAGGACCCAAGAAAGCTTGGGTACTTAAACAGAAAGTTTGATCATCTTGCAGGAGTGTCTTGCAGCCAACAGATCAAAACGAAAGTAGTATCTTGATAGTGGCTGCTCAAGGCACATGACGGGTAACAAAGATCAATTTATCATCCTTGAAGATAAAAGAGGAGGAGTTGCTACTTTTGAAGATAATGGCAAAGGCCAAATTATGAGATTTGGTAAAATTCAAATAACTCCATCCACTTTTATAGAAAATATTTTATATGTTGTAGGTTTAAAGCATAATCTAATTAGCATTAGCCAATTATGTGATAAAGGTTTCAAAGTTTCATTTGAAGCTTCTATTGCACTATTTCTAATCCCATAGACAATAGCATTATATTTGTTGGTAATAGAAATGGTAATGTATACTTAATTGATTTAAACAAGTTGTCTACTAGTAATCATTGCTTAATTGCTGATACTGCTAAAGTAAATGAGATTGGATGGCTATGGCATCGTAGATTAGGTCATGCAAGCACACACCTAATTCAAAATTAATAAGAATGGATTTAGTTAAAGGACTTCCAAAACTAGATTTTGAAAATAATAGAATTTGTGATGCATGTCAATTTGAAAAACAAACTAGAAACTCTTTCAAATATAAAAATATTGTTTTCACTTCTAGGCCACTAGAGCTACTTCACATGGACCTTTTTGGACCTACTAGAACCACTAGTCTAGGAGGAAAGAAATATGGTCTTATGATAGTAATTATTCTAGATTCACTTGGGTATTATTTTTGGCTCACAAGGATGAGACTTTCTCGATATTTCTAAATTTTTTAAAAAGTCACAAATAAGAAAAATAACACCATAGTGTCTCTTAGAAGTGATCATGGCACAGAATTTGAAAATCATCAATTTGAAAATTTCTGTACTGAAAATGGCATTCATCATAATTTTTCTGCACCTAGAACACCACAACAAAATGGAGTTGTAGAAAGAAAAAATAGAACATTAGAAGATATGGCCCGTACCATACTATGTGAAAGCCAACTCCCAAAGTACTTCTGGGCGGAAGCTATAAATACGGTATGTTACGTCCTTAATAGAGCTTTAATTAGGCCAATTCTTCCCTATGAACTATGGCATAATAGGAAACCTAACATTAGTTATTTTCATGCATTTGGTTGTAAATGTTTTATTCATAATAATGGTAAGGACAATCTTAGAAAGTTTGATGCAAAATCTGATGAAGGCATATTTTTAGGATTATTCAACATCTAGTAAAGCATATAGAGTATTTAACAAGAAATATTTAATTGTAGAAGAATCAATTCATGTAGTATTTAATGAATCTTTAGCATCAAGTTCTGAAAAGATTGATGATGAGGAAGATACAATTTTGCTTGAAAGAGATATTGAAAAGTTGAACATAGATGTATCTTCAGATCATGAACAAGAAGCTAAAGATGATGACTCACCTAGGAATGATATTATTGATACTACTCGTAATGATGTAGATCTGCCTAGAGATTGGAGATATGCTTATGGTCATCCTAAGTGTTGGAAGATTATTGAAAAATTATATGCCCCAATCCTTTTGATTTTGATGATTACTAAAAGCCATGAGTATGATAAAAGATGCAATGAGTTTATTTACATGTGCAATAAATTTATTTTGAACAATCAATGAGAATGTTAAAGTTTGACATTAATCACTTTGAAAGAAACTTCAAGCTCAATACTTTAAGCTTTCAAAAAGAAATTTTATAATTCATATTTTAATCAATGAGTTTTTGGAATACTTCTTGAATTAATTCTTAATGTCAATTTTATTGAATTCAAGTCAAAAAAAAAATGAATTAAAATGAATCTGGAATGATTTTAAAGTCAATCAGAAAGTTTCTGATTTTTGATACGTTCCGGAGCCGACTCATGAGTTTCAGAGTCGACTCCCCTCAGAGAACAGAAATATGTATCTGTCTCAAGTCGACCCACATAATTTCTCGAGTCGACCCCCGATTTTGTCGAGCCGACTCCATGACTGTGCGAGTCAACTCCGCTCAGACACCAGAAGAGTGTTTTTCTGAGCACTTCGCGAGTCGACCCCAACTTTCATGAGTCGACCCCCGACTTTCAGGAGTCGACACTTTACTTTTGGTGAGTCGACCCCATGACTTTCTAAACATTTCTATTTTTAGTATCACGAGCTCGAGCCGACTCGGGAAAAGCATGAGTCGACTCCAGCAAATCTGGGCGAAATTTTTACGGATGCCAACTCAGCTCCAACGGTAAGTTTTTTGATTAACGATTATTTTTCTTTGTCTCTAACGGCTATATTCTTGTAGAATCTATAAATAGAGAAGCTGTTTTCAAATCAAAGAGAGACGAATAGAGAGAAATATATTTCAAATAAAAGAAGAGAAAAATTGGAAAAACAGAGCATCAGTTAAAAAAATCCAAGATTCAAAATAGAGTGAAAGAAAGAGTGTGAAATCAAAGGAAGTTCCTTCTGTGTTCAAGCTCAAATCCAAGGAAGCTTCTGAAGAAAATCCAAGTGCTATTCAAGAGTATATCAAGAGATTTTCAACACTCAAAGAAAAGAGGGAAAGCCCAAATCAACTCCAACACATCTTTCGTGAAGAATCCAAGCTGAGGCCTGGTTCTACACCTCAAAGGAGTTGAAGAAAAGAAGAAAAGCTCAAGCCAACCAACTGCAAATCAGGCTTATCTAAACTCTATTCTTACATTTGTTTATCTGCTCATTAAGGAGCCATTGTAACTAAAAACATATTTCTATTCTTTGTGACTAGCTCAATCTGGGGGATTGAACTAGAGGAGGTAGTCTTACCTCAGTTCAAGCTTGGTTAAGCTTGGGTTTAGGGTTTTTATGCTGGTGAGCCCTTGAAAACCAGCTGGATTCGTTGTGCGCCCGGGAAAATAACAAGTTCGAGTTGTGAGCTTGTAAAACAACTCTGCTGTAATCTAGGGTGATTATAGTGTGGACCCAAGTGAATCTTGGGAGTGGACGTAGGTGTTGGATACACCGAACCACTATAAACTCTTTGTGTTTGCCGTGTTCTATTGTCTCTCTCTCTCTCTGTTTTATTCACTGCAATTTATATTTACTTTGCATTTGCCTTCATTCATCTCAAGCTAAATAATTTAAAAGGCTAAATTTTAAAGAACCCAATTCACCCCCCCCCCCCTCTTGGGTTGTCATCTGGGCCAACAATTGGTATCAGAGCTAGTGCTCATTAGATTTTGATCACACGATCAAGAGCTAAAGTTCCAAATGGCAACACAAGTTGGTTCATTTGCTGAAGGTCATTCTACGAATAGACCTCCACTATTTAATGGCTCAAACTATTCTTATTGAAAAGCTAGAATGAGGATATTCATTCAAACTTCTGATTATGAGCTATGGGGTGTTATAATCAATGGACCTAGTACACCCACACATGTTATTGATGGCACTATTGTTCCTAAGCCCGAAAGGGACTGGAATGATAATGATAGAAAAATGGCACAGCTTAATGCTAAGGCCATGAATGTTTTATATTGCTCCTTAGATGCTAATGAATTCAATAGAATCTCCACTTGTAATTCCGCAAAGGAGATTTGGGATAGATTAGAGGTTACCCATGAGGGTACCAACCAAGTAAAAGAATCTAAAATCAATATTCTTGTTCATAAATATGAATTATTTAGCATGGAACAATCTGAAACCATTGCATGCATGTACACTAGATTCACTGATATTGTAAATGGTTTGAAAAGTCTTGGTAAGACATATACTAACTTGAACTTGTTCGGAAAATTCTCAGGTCTTTACCAAGATCATGGGAAGCAAAAATGACTGCAATCCAAGAAGCTAAGGACCTCAACACTTACCCTTAGAGGAGCTTCTAGGATCCCTTATGACCCATGAGCTGACGATGAGGCAGCATGTTGAGGAGGATTCAAAGAAAAAAAAAAAATTGCCCTCAAAGCTGCAAAAGAAGAAGAGAGCAGCAGTGATGATGATGATGATAATGATGAGGAGACTACTCTCTTGGCAAAGAAATTCAAGAGATTTATGAGAAGAAAGAAACCCTTCCACAAGAAAAAATTTGGAGCTAAGTGGGAAGGAGAAAGGATAAGATTAAGGACAAGGACAAGGAAAAAGAGAAAGATCCCTTGACGTGCTATGAATGTAATAAACCGGGGCACTTTAGAATGAATGTCCAAGATTGAAGAAAGCCTACAAAAGAAAAAGAAGGCTTATATGACGACATGGAGTGACAGCGAGGAATCTTCTTCCAAAGAAGAAGAGCAAAAGGAAGTCGTAAACGTATGCTTTATGGCGGACGACAATGACGAGGTATGTTCCGACAACCCTTGCGAACTTGCTTTCGATGAACTTTTTGATGCCTTTAATGATCTTGTTGGGGATTTTAAAATCTTGAAAAAGAAATACAAGTTTTTGAAAAATGAAAACTTAGCCTTCATTCATGAAAAAGAAAATCTTAACAATGAAATTAAGAAACTTAAATCTGAAAATAAAATTTTAATGAATGAAAAGGAATCAATCTCAAATGAAAAAGATAAACTAAAGATTGAGGTTGAAAAACATAAAAACATAGTTGATAAGTTTACATTAAGTTCAATCAAATTAGACATGTTATTAAATAGTCAAAAAGCAGTTTTTGATAAAGCCGGATTAGGATATAACACTTTAAGAAAACAAAAATCACTTAAAAATATTTTGTAAGTGCTGGCCAAAGTAATTTTACATGCTTTAAATGTAATCAA
>UESW01003852.1:1467807-1517912 GCA_900491605.1 Calamus simplicifolius | reverse complement strand
GTCTCGGGGTGGGATCACCTTGTCTCGACCCCGAGACCCCCCTCCGGTCTCGGGGTGCACCAGCATTATCTCACCCCCGAGACCCCTCCGGTCTCATGGTGGGATCCCCATATCTCGACCCCGAGACCCCCCTCCGGTCTCGGGGTGCACCAGCATTATCTCACCCCCGAGACCCCCTCCGGTCTCGGGGTGGGATCACCATATCTCGACCCCGAGACCCCCCTCCGGTCTTGGGGTGCACCAGCATTATCTCACCCCGAGACCCCCTCCGGTCTCGGGGTGGGATCACCATATCTCGACCCCGAGACCCCCCTCTGGTCTCGGGGTGCACCAGCATTATCTCACCCCCGAGACCCCCGGTCTCGGGGTGGGATCACCATATCTCGACCCCGAGACCCCCTCCTCTTGGGGTGCACCAGCATTATCTCACCCCCGAGACCCCCTCCGGTCTCGGGGTGGGATCACCATATCTCGACCCCGAGACCCCCCTTTGGTCTCGGGGTGCACCAGCATTATCTCACCCCCGAGACCCCGTCTGGTCTCGGGGTGGGATCACCATATCTCGACCCCGAGACCCCCCTCCGGTCTCGGGATGCACCAGCATTATCTTAACCTCGAGACCCTTCTGGTCTCGAGGTGGGATCACCATATCTCGACCCCGAGACCCCCCTCCGGTCTTGGGGTGCACCAGCATTATCTCACCCCTGGACCCCCTCCGGTCTCGGGGTGGGATCACCATCTCTCAACCTCGAGACCCCCTCCGATTTCGGGGTGCGCGGGCATCATCAGCGATTAGCACGCGGACCAACCTTTGAACCAAATGACAGCTCCGAGCCACCTGGCGCGCCCACGTGACTCTCCACGCTCCACGTGACTCTCCGTGCGCCCGTGGCTGCTTGTGGCCATTCCTCATAACGGCGTATGGTGCTCTGCATGTTCTTGTGCATGACTGTGCCCCATTATGGAGTACGACTCGCTACCACTTGCAACTGTGCGCGGTCATGTCAAGCAACAGCGCGCACCAAATACAATCGCGGCTGCTAGACACGTGTAACATCATGTTGATAGGTAGCGGGATGCCTCCGGCGCGCACAGTGATGGTACAATGGCAATCTTCCGGAACAGTAAGATGGGATATTCGACAGGTATAAAAACACACGCCCGCACTGTAAGTAAGGATCCGAACTCTGGTTTTCTAGCTTTCTTCCTCCTAGAAAACCCTAACTGTCTCAGCTCCTTTCCGCTGAGCGGTTCTTGTCTGATCCCAAGTAACTGACTTGAGCATCGGAGGGTCCCCACCGGAACAACCGGTCTCTGGGGACTTTTCTTGCAGGGGTCCGGAGAGAAGGACGCCCGTCTTCCCCAACGTTTGAAAAGGTGACTTGGCGTCATCAGATTGGTGCGCCAGGTAGGGGGAGGAAAGAGAAAGACATCGAACCAGCAGTCTACATTCCCTCTCTTCAAGCTCTTGAAGCCATGGTGATGACCCGAACGAAGGGAGTTTCTGCCAATTGCGCTGGGGGCAGCACCGCAGGGCTGGTCCACCCGCGGAGGCCCCCCGGCTCTCGCAGCCAGCATTCCGGAGCCGCTGCACCCCCAGGAGGCTGGGCCTTCCGCTCCTCAGATCGAAGTCCCCGCCTCCTCTGCAGCAGTTCCAAGAAGATCATTCATCGCCCTGGCCACGCAAGTCCAGTCTTTGGCGGCGGCGGTTCAGGGCCTGCAACACCAGCAGGCGGCCGTGCAGCAACCGAGCCGAATCCATCTGTACCAGGGTGGTGCAACCCAGCCAGCATTCCTTCCAGAGGAGATCGCCAGTGCCTGGGGATCGCCACCATCGATCTCCCCAAGCCTCACCACTGCGAAGCCTCTAAAGACACCGGTCTCCTTCCCACCACGCTATGTCTTCCTAAGTGGCGGCATGGGAAGGAGGCGGAGCGCCCCCGTCGGCATTGCCGTCCCCGTTCTCCGTCTTCCAAATCTTTGGGGGAGGGCTCTTTTGATGGCCGGATGCCTCATCGAGCCGAGCGTCGACTCGATGAATATAATCAGAGGCTGGAGGAGCTTAGCCGTCGGATCACCCACCTGCCGGAAACGGACTACACAGCCGGCCTCCCTTGTCTCGCCGCATCATGGAGGAGCCCATCTCCACCAGGTTCCGCCTTCCCCAGCTAGATCCATACGACGGGACCACAGACCCCCTGGACACTTGGAAAGCTATAAAGTTCTCATGCAAGTCCAGGGGGCCACTGACTCGCTCATGTGCATTGCCTTCCCGGCCACCCTGAAGAAGGCCGCTCGAGCTTGGTACTCCCGTCTGCCTCCACAAGCATCGACTCCTTCCGCCAGTTGTAGAGGGCTTTCTTGGCCCATTTCGATGCCTACCGAAGATTCCAAGGGTGGCGGACAGCCTCTTCACCGTCCAGCAGAAGAGCGGTGAGTCCCTGCGGGACTATCGCTCGGTTTAAAGAAGCAGCTCTGGAGGTCTACAACCTTGAAGACTCGTGGCCACCTTGGCCTTGAAGCGGGGGCTCCGCCCGTCTCGCTTCGCATACTCCCTTGACAAGAACCGTCGGATTCCTACGCCGAGCTTCTGATCCGCCCAGAAGTACATCCGGGCTGACGAGGCTGACTTTTCCCGGTACGAGGCTGGTGGGAACGTCCCCAAGAAGCCGGCCCGACCGGAACCTGCCGAAGCTCCCCAGGAGACCTGAGCCTCCTCCGGCCAGACAACCGCCCTCGAGCCCCTGCACCAAGAGACGGACCCTACACCCTTGCTCGCCCCGATATCTTAGATCTGCTCGAGATTGAAGGGGAGTCCTATCTGTAGCGCCCTCCTCCCATGAACCAGAAGATCCCTCGGAATAAGAACCTCTACTGCCGCTACCACCGGGATCACGACCATGACACCAACGAGTGCCGCCAGCTAAGAAGGATATTGAAGACCTTATCCAGCGGGGCCACCTGGGAAAGTTCGTCCAAAGGAACAACCCAGGAGCTCCTGGCCCGTCAGCGCCCCCGCCGCCGATGATCGACAATGCCCCGACGGAGAAGACGATGGCAATGATTTCCTGGGGGCAGGAGGCCTGTCGAAGAGGCCAAGAGGGGAGGGGGAGTCGAGTCTGTAATTCCTTTCTTTGAAAAGGACTTAGATGGGGTAGTGAACAAAAATGATGATAGCGTCGTCGTGTCCATGACGATCACTAAACATCCTGTAAAAAGAATTCTATTGACAGTGGGAGTTCTATGGATATTTTGAACTATGACGCTTTTGTTCGCATGAACCTGTCACCTGATCTACTCTGGCCTGTCGCTATGCCTCTGATGGGATTTACGGGAGATTCTATAAAAGTTGAGGGGGAGGTCACTCTTCCTGTGATGGCTGGCACAGCCCCGTGCCAAAGCACTATTTTCATGAAGTTCTTGGTGGTTCGCGTGCCCCTCGCTTACAACGTGATCCTCAGGAGGCCCGGGCTCAACCTCTTGGATGCTATCATATCCACTAAGAGGCTCTCGTGAGGTTTCCCACTAGCAGAGGAGTCGGGGAGATGCGGGGAGAGCAGAATCCACCTACACTTTGCTATCACTTGGCCCCTAGTCCGTAGGGGGGGCGCCCACACCGGTACCTAAGACGCTGGACCCCCGAGACCTGGAGAGAAGAGGAGAGCCGGCCGAGCGACTGCTTACCTTCCCCCTCGGGGAGGACCCAGCAAGAACAGTCCGAATTGGAGCCCTACTCCCAGAGGAGGCTCGTGACCGGCTCCTCACCTTTCTATGGGCTAATGCGGACGTCTTCGCCTGGTCGGTGTCCGACATGCTGGGGATTCCAGAGGAGTGATTACCCATCAACTCAACATTCGGGCGGGGTGCCGACCTATCCGGTAGAAGAAAAGGAGTTTCGCCCCCGACAGACAAAAAGCCATGGATGAGGAGGTGCGGAAGCTGCTGGCGGCCGGTCACATCCGCGAGGTGCATTACCCGGACTGGCTGGCGAATGTCGTGATGGTTCGCAAGGCCAGCAGGAGCTGGAGGATGTGCGTGGACTTCACTGACATCAACAAGGCGTGCCCTAAGTACAACTTCCCGCTGCCCCAGATCGATCAGCTTGTGGACACCATGTCCGGGCATGAAACCCTTAGTTTCATGGATGCGTTCTCGGGATATAATCAGATCAGGATGAACCCGGCGAATGAAGAAGCAACTTCCTTTATCACAGAAAAGGGGATTTACTGTTATAAGGTGATGCCGTTTGGGTTGAAAAATGCCGGGGCCACCTATCAAAGATTGATGAATAAGGTCTTTGAGGACCAGATAGGGCGTAACATGGAGGTGTATGTGGATGATATGCTGACCAAGAGCATCAGTGCAGCTGACCATATCACTGACCTCGAGGAGACCTTCAATAACCTGCACCAGTATCGGATGAGGCTTAACCCCCATAAGTGCACCTTTAGAGTGGCAGCAGGCAAGTTTCTGGGTTTCATGGTAACCCAGCGAGGGATTGAAGCCAACCCTGACAAGATCAGGGCTATCTTGGAGATGAGGCCCCTAGCCAACAAGAAGGAGGTGCAATGCCTGACTGGGAGGGTGGCGGCTTCGAGTCGTTTCATGTCAAGATCGGCAGAAAGGTGCCTGCCCTTCTTTAAGGTGCTGCGCAAGGTCAACGGCTTCGAGTGGACAAAGGAGTGTCATGGTGCCTTTGAAGAGTTGAAGCAGTTTCTATCCACTCCCCCACTGTTGTCCAAGCCTAAGAATGGAGAGGAGCTCTTCCTATATCTTGCAGCCTCCCCCGAAGCTATCAGCTCTGTGCTCGTGCGCATGGATTGATGGAGTCTAGAAGCCAATCTATTACACCAGCAAGGTCCTTCATGACGCCGAGACCAGGTACTCTAGAACCGAGAAGATTATTTTTGCCTTGGTGGTCTCTGCTCAATGCTTCCGACCTTACTTTCAAGCTCATCCCATCATGGTGCTCATGGACCAACCTCTTCGAACCATCTTGTCTCGCCCGACACCTCCGGTCGGCTAGCCAAATGGGCCATTAAACTAAGTGAGTTTGACCTATCCATCCGGCCAAGGTCAGCCATGAAGTCTCAGGTGTTAGCTGATTTCTTGGTTGAGTGTTCCTGGACCGAGAGAGGTATGGAGGAGGTACGCCCGAGGAGTGTGTAGACCCCCCTCGACCGAGGAGGCGGAAAAGGAGGACTGGATCTTGCATGTGGATGGAACCGCAAATTCTCAAGGAAGCGGAGCTGGACTCATTCTTGTGAGCCCAGAGGGAGACGCAGTGGAGTATGCTCTCATATTCCAGTTCCCGGCAACTAATAACCAGGTGGAGTATGAAGCTTTGCTGGCGGGGATGAGGTTGGCTGAGGAGTTAGGCGCGGGGCATTTGAGGGCCTTCACGGACTCTCAGCTTGTTTCTGGGCAGATCACCGGGGAGTACAAAGCTAGGGACCCAACCATGTCCCGATATTTGAGCAAGGTGCAATCCCAAGCCTCTCGTTTCTCTTACTTCCGCGTCAGCTACATCCCCAGAGCGGAGAACGCCAGGGCCGATGCATTATCCCGCTTAGCCACTTCGGCCGACGGGACGCTGGGAAGAACATATGTGGAGCACCTACAAGCCCCAAGCATTGAAGTTATGGATGAATGCCTACATCCGATATCTGACTGACGGTACTCTCCCAGAGAACCCCGCTGAGGCCAGGCTACTCAGGCGGAGGGCCCCGAGATTCTTTATGATGGACGGGAAGCTTTATCGAAGATCATTCTCATACCCGGTCCTCAGGTGTGTGGGGCCGGCTAAATCAGATTACATCCTCCGGGAGATCCATGAAGGCATCTGCGGGAGTCACCTGGGGGGCAGAGCCCTAGCCTACAAGGCCCTACGGCAGGGGTATTTCTGGCTAACAATGAAGGAGGACGCGGCCGAGCTCGTTAAGAGATGTGATAGCTGTCAGTATCACGCTAATATCCAGCGACAACCGACGTCTCAGTTAACCCCCTTAGTAGCACCCTGGCCCTTCGCCCAGTGGGGCATGGATATCATGGGACCATTTCCCCGGCCTCCGGACAGCGAAAGTTCCTCTTGGTGGCGGTGGATCACTTCACCAAGTAGGTTGAAGCCGAGGCCCTTGCCAAGATCACAAAGAGCAAAGTGAGATCCTTCTTTTGGAAGTCCAACATATGTCGGTTCGGGCTACCGCACACCCTGGTCACTGATAACGGCCGGCAGTTTGACAATGCGCCCTTCCGGGAGTTCTGCTCCGAGCTGGGCATCCGTCAGAGGTTCACTTCCGTCAGGCTCCCTCAGGCCAACGGGGCGGCCGAGATGACTAATCGGATCATTCTCCAAGGGCTGAGATCTCAGCTAGATGACTATAAGGGGCGATGGGTGGAGGAGCTCCCCAACGTGCTGTGGGCCTACCACACAACGCCGCGAGCCCCCACCGGCGAGACACCATTCAGCTTAGTCTTTGGATCCGAAGCCGTCATCTCGGTGGAGGTTGGCTCACCAAGCCCTCGGGTGGAATCATACAATGAGGAAGGCAACCCAGACCAGCTGCGAGCCAACCTTGACCTGGTGGAGGAAGTGCGAGACCGAGCGCGACTTTGGATGGCGGTCTACCGGCAGGGTCCGCTAAATATTACAACGCCCGTGTGCGCCCCAGGACTTTCTTGCCAGGAGACCTGATCCTTCGACGGGCTGAGGTCTCGAAGCCAGCAGAGGGAGGCAAGCTAGCTCCAAATTGGGAAGGACCCTATTGGATCGCCGAGACACTTCATCACGGAGCTTACAAGATTGAAGAGCTCGATGGGAAGCCACTCCCTAGGACATGGAATGCAGATAACCTTTGCCGGTACTATCAGTAACGCATTCCTCCTCTCACATCAAATATCATGCCTGTATCCATTTGGGTTTTTGCCCCTCATTTTATATTAACAAATTTCTATTTTAGCTCCCGAGTTCTTTTCACTCAAAGCCCTGCACCAGCCAGGCATGAAGCCCGACACCCGTCGGCACTCAAAGCCCTGGGCTAGCTAGGCATGAAGCCCGACACCCATCGGCACTCAAAGCCCTACACCAGCCAGGCATGAAGCCTAACACCCATCGGCACTCAAAGCCCTGCACCAGCCAGGCATAAAGCCCGACACCCGTCGGCACCTAAAGCCCTGGGCCAGCCAGGCATAAAGCCCGACACCCATCGGCACTCAAAGCCCTGCACCAGCCAGGCATAAATCCCGACACCCATCGGCACCTAAAGCCCTGGGCCAGCTAGGCATAAAGCCCGACACCCGTCGATACCTAAAGCCCTGGGCCAGCCAGGCATAAAGCTCGACACCCGTCGGCACTCAAAGCCCTGGGCCAGCCAGGCATAAAGCCCGACACCCATCGGCACTCAAAGCCCTGCACCAGCCAGGCATAAAGCCGACACCCGTCGGCACCTAAAGCCCTGGGCCAGCCAGGCATAAAGCCCGACACACATCGGTACCTAAAGCCCTGGGCCAGCCAAGCATAAAGCCCGACACCCGTCGGTACTCAAAGCCCTGCACCAGCCAGGCATGAAGCCCGACACCCATCGGCACTCAAAGCCCTAAGCCAGCCAGGCATAAAGCCCGACACCCGTCGGCACCTAAAGCCCTGGGCCAGCCAGGCATAAAGCCCGACACCCGTCGGCACTCAAAGCCCTGCACCAGCCAGGCATGAAGCCCGACACCGTCGGCACTCAAAGCCCTGGGCCAGCCATGCATAAAGCCCGACACCCGTTGGCACTCAAAGCCCTGCACCAGCCAGGCATAAAGCCCGATACCCTTTGGCACCTAAAGCCCTGGGCTAGCCAGGCATAAAGCCCGACACCCGTCGGCACTCAAAGCCCTGGGCCAGCCAGGCATAAAGCCCGACACCCGTCGACACTCAAAGCCCTGGGCCAGCCAGGCATAAAGCCCGACACCCATCGGCACTCAAAGCCCTGCACCAGCCAGGCATGAAGCCCAATACCTGTCGGCACTCAAAGCCCTGGGCCATCCAGGCATAAAGCCCGACACCCTCGGTACTCAAAGCCCTAGGCCAGCCAGGCATAAAGCCCGACATCCGTCGGCACTCAAAGCCCTGGGCCAGCCAGGCATAAAGCCCAACACCCGTTGGCACTCAAAGCCTTGCACCAGCTAGGCATGAAGCTCGACACCGACGGCACATAAAGCCCGACACTCGACGGCACATAAAGCCCGAAACCCAACAGCACATAAATCCCGAAGCCCGACGGCACATAAAGCCCGAAGCCCGATGGCACATAAAGTCCCATCGGCCGGATAAAGTCCGACCCCCGTCGGCACCAAAAGCCACATGCCTACCTAGCGCAAGGCCCGACATACTCCTGGCAGAGCGTTACGCTGTCGGTCTTGAGGAACCTGCCTACCTCAACCTCCAACTGCCGGCGTTTCAACCCCAAGAAACATATCCTTCCTGGCCCCAAGTTTCGGTCCTAGATGGCTAAGGCGGAATAGCTCGTATGAGTTGAGAGTTATCCCCTGGCACTAGCGGGACTAATGGGACCATGGGGCCGCGTATTGTCAACCAACGAATTCAGGGTAAGAGTCACAAATAGACAACATATTTTGAAGAAAAATGTTTCATTAATTTGAAAGGATTACAAAATGCCGACATCATCGGACTTGCAAAAACAAAAATACAAGCTCACGGTTCTACTGGCGCGGGCTCATCGTCGGAGGGGGCCGAATCTGAGAAGCGGTCTAGCTCAACTTCCAGGGCTTGGGGAATGTTCAAATCCCTGGCAACTTTCTCCTTCCCATGCTGGAATCCTTCAAGGAACACCGCCGAGGCTTCTGCCAAATCATCTGTAAAGCGCTCGGACGCTTTGTACTCTTCTATAATCCCAGCGGTCCTAGCCACGATGGCAGCTTCCACCTTTGCGGCCCGAGCCTTCTCCTCCGCGGCGAGGGCTGCCACTGCAGCCCTCTCGGCCTCCCGGGCGCGGCTCGCCTCCTCCCCGGATTAGCTTGTTTCCTCCTTCGCCGCGCCTCTTCCTCCGCGGCCTTTGTTTCTTCCTCCGCGGCCTTCACTTTTTCCTCCGCCGCAACCGCTCGACCCTCGGCCTCCTGAAGGGCCAAGGTCAGCTCAGAGATGTGTAGATCTCTGGCCATCACAACGTTCTCGGCCTCCGTCATTTGGTAGAGTGCCGCGTGCACACGGTTGGCGTCGGCCTCCGCTCGGTTCTCAGCGGCCTTGGTTTCACTTGCCCAGGCGCTTTTGGCCAACTCCAGCGCCTCTTCGGCCGCCTCCGCGTGGCACTGAGCGTCCTCAACCTCCTTCTGCGCCTCCCACAGAAGGGCCTTCCCACCATGGATTGCATCCCTGGCGGCCCTCAGGAAGTGTGCGAGCTGCATGCATAAGTTCAGGTTAGCAAAAAGAAAAGAAAAAGATATGAAGGCAAAAGGCGAAAAGGCCGCTTACCCTGACGACGGCCGCGTAGGAATCCCAAAAGAATGAGCTCACCTTCTGGTGGCTGAGGTCCTCCAGGATCTCGGGCATAAAAACTGGGGCAAGGACCCGCTCAGCCCAGCGACCATCGTTCAAGGAGTCCCGGGGTGGCCCTGGCTTGGCCCCACTCTGTTCGGCCGTCTTGGCAGTCTCCAGCTTGGCACGCAGGCTGTTCCTAGGCGACCTCTTGGGGGGTGGGCTCGCGACCCTTGATGGCCCCTCACCCCAATCCATGGCAGCCTCGGCGGGGTCGGTTCGCCAGGGGCAGAAAGCTCTTCAGCCACTATGGGCTCCTCCGCCGCTACCAGCTCCTCTGCGACTGGCTCCTCGATTGGGACTCTCGCGGTCGCCACCATCTCTGGCGGGGTGTCGGCTGTGAGATCAACTTCTGGAGCAGCCGGGGGGTCTTGTGGTGCTGGTGGTTGGGAAGCCCGAGCCATCGGGCATTTTGGGGCTGGAGCTCGCTGGCCTCCAGGTGGCCCCTCCCGGGCCCTCTTTTTAGAAGCGGCCCTCAGGAGCTTCTCTGTCGGTATCTTCATAGCTGCGCGACATCAGTCAAAGTCAAAAAAAAAAAGAAAAAGAGAATCAAACAAAATTTTGGCTAAGAGTGGAAATGGCTTACCCCGGTGGGAGATAAGACCCGCCGACTCGAGATTATCTTCCGTCAAGAGCAAGGTGTACCGAGGGATCTCGGCAGCCAGCAATTGACCCGATGCCTCCCGATCCCCAGGATGGATGGTGGAGTTCGCATTCCCTCGGAGGTTGGGATCTCCCCACCGGGGCCTAACTTGGTCAAGGTTAGCGAAAAAGAATTGGGATTTCCATCCCTTGATTGAAGAAGGAAGGAAAAGTTTGAGGACCCGATTGGGTCGGGGCTGGAACAGCCACCAACCCTTCTGGGACCGGAGGATATAGAAGGATCGAAAAGAGAGATTCGAGGGGTGATACCCAGATGATGGCAGAGAATGACAAAGGCGCTGACGACACGGTAGGAGTTCGGGACCAGTTGGGATGGAGTCAAGGAGTAGTAGTCGAGAAGGTTGATGAAAAAGGACGGAAAGGGTGGACGGAGACCTGCCTTCAGGCAAATCTCATAAAGGGCCACCTGACCGGGTCGGAAGGAGATGACCCTATCATCGGGAGTCGGCAGAAAAAGCTCAATGTCCTGGGGAATCTGGTAATGGGCCCGGATTTTTGCCAAATCTAGACCTGTTACCGTGGAGGCAGTCCCCTCCGGGGACCCCTCCACCCTCGAGGAGGTGCCGGCCTTCGGTCGGCGGCTCCTCGATGGGGCTCCACCTGCGACCCATCGCCGGGCCAAGGGAATGCGGTCCTCTGAATCAGTGGACCACTCAAGAGGAGAAGAAGGAGAAGGTGCGGGAGAGGTACAGTGCCTCTCAGAGGGAGGACGATTCTCTGAATCATCCTCCGAAGTCCAGGATGGAGAGCTCATGAGCAAAAGAAGGGATGGAGAAGTCTGGAATGGACAAAAAACTGACATGAAGGAAGGAAAGCCAAGCGCAAGCTCTCGGGTTGCAGGGGAGATCAAAGCACAGGCACAGAGGAAGACGATGATAGTGGAAGCGATATGGCCAGATTCAACCCCTCGTTTGGGTTTATTGGGTTTTTAAATCGTCCCGCCTCGTCTCGTCAGCACATGGCCCCCCCACCATAGGCTGATTCACCTCGAGGGATGCCCAATGCGTGGTGCACTGCGCCTCCGGCCAATGATGGGACTCCGCTGACGTCGCCGCTATGAGAGGTAATGATGATGCAGCTTTTCACGCAGACTTCGAAGGGCTAGTTTTCTCTCGAGGTCGATCATGGCGGGCACAGTGTACGGAGGTGGCCACCTTCTCACATTCCCTAGGCCATCCGCATAAGAGATGTGGACAGGGATCAGCCACGTGGAGGAGAACACCCCTTTCGCCTCATCAGTGGAACCCGCTTCGCCTCAGGGGTGAGGGGGCATCTGATATGGCTGATCCAACGTCGTTCGAATAAAAGGTAACATCAGCTAACGGAGATCACCATATCTTGACCCTGAGACCCCCCTCCGGTCTCGGGGTGCACCAGCATTATCTCACCCCGAGACCCCCTCGGTCTCGGGGTGGGATCACCATATCTCGACCCCGAGACCCCCTCTGGTCTAGGGGTGCACCAGCATTATCTCACCCCCGAGACCCCTCCGGTCTCGGGGTGGGATCACCATGTCTCGACCCCGAGACCCCCCTCCGGTCTCGGGGTGCACCAGCATTATCTCACCCCCGACCCCCTCCGGTCTTGGGGTGGGATCACCATGTCTCGACCCCGAGACCCCCCTCCGGTCTCGGGGTGCACCAGCATTATCTCACCCCGAGACCCTCTCCGGTCTCGGGGTGGGATCACCATGTCTCGACCCCAAGACCCCCTCCGGTCTCGGGGTGCACCAGCATTATCTCACCCCCGAGACCCCCTTCGGTCTCGGGGTGGGATCACCATATCTCAACCCCGAGACCCCCCTCCGGTCTCGGGGTGCACCAGCATTATCTCACCCCCGAGACCCCCTCCGGTCTTGGGGTGGGATCACCATATCTCGACCCCGAGACCCCCCTCCGGTCTCGGGGTGCACCAGCATTATCTCACCCCCGACCCTCACCCCCGAGACCCCCTCCGGTCTCGGGGTGGGATCACCATATCTCGACCCCGAGACCCCCCTCCAGTCTCGGGGTGCACCAGCATTATCTCACCCCCGAGACCCCCTCGGTCTCGGGGTAGGATCACCATGTCTCGACCCCGAGACCCCCTCCGGTCTCGGGGTGCACCAGCATTATCTCACCCCCGAGACCCCCTCCGGTCTCGGGGTGGGATCACCATATCTCGACCCCGAGACCCCCCTCCGGTCTCGGGGTGCACCAGCATTATCTCACCCCCGAGACCCCTCCGGTCTCGGAGTGGGATCACCATATCTCGACCCCGAGACCCCCCTCCGTTCTCGGGGTGCACCAGCATTATCTCACCTCCGAGACCCCCTCCGGTCTCGGGGTGGGATCATCATATCTCGACCCCGAGACCCCCTCCGATCTCGGGGTGCACCAGCATTATCTCACCCCGAGACCCCTCCGGTCTCGGGGTGGGATCACCATATCTCGACCCCGAGACCTCCCTCTGGTCTCTGGATGCACCAGCATTATCTCACCCCCGAGACCCCCTCCGGTCTCGGGGTGGGATCACCATATCTCAACCCCGAGACCCCCCTCCGGTCTCGGGGTGCACCAGCATTATCTCAGCCCTGGAATCCCCTCCGGTCTCGGGGTGGGATCACCATCTCTCGACCCCGAGACCCCTCCGGTCTCGAGGTGCGCGGGCATCATTAGCGATTAGCACGCGGACCAACCTTTGAACCAAATGACAGCTCCGGGCCAGCTGGCACGCCCACGTGACTCTCCGCGCTCCACGTGACTCTCCGTGCGCCCGTGGCTGCTTGTGGCCATCCCTCATAATGGCGTATGGTGCTCTGCATGTTTCTGTGCATGATTGTGCCCCGTTACAGAGTACGACTCGCTACCACTTGCAACTGTGCGTGGTCATGTCAAGCAACGGTGCGCACCAAATACAACCGCGGCTGTTAGACACGTGTAACATCATGTTCACAGGTAGCGTGGGATGCCTCCAGTGCGCATAGTGATGGTCCGACGACAATCTTTCGGAACAGTAAGATGGGATATTCGGACAGGTATAAAAAACACACGCACTATAAGTAAGGATCCGAACTCTGATTTTCTAGCTTTCTTCCTCCTAGCAAAACCCTAACTTTCTCTGCTCCTTTCCGCTGAGCGTTCTTGTCTGATCCCAAGTAACTGACTTGAGCATCGGAGGGTCCCCACCGGAACAACCGGTCTCCGAAGACTTTTCTTGCAGGGGTCCGGAGAGAAGGACGTCCGTCTTCCCTGACGTTTGAAGAAGGTGACTTTGCATCATCAACTTGCATTTGCATGTCATATGAATATTAATTTATTTTAAATGGATGTTAAAAGTGCATTTTTAAATGGTTTTATAAATGAGAAAGTTTATGTAGAACAACCCCCATGTTTTGAAGATCATGAATTTCCAAACCATGTTTTTAAATTACACAAAGCATTATATGATTTCAAACAAGCACCTAGAGCTTGGTATGATAGATTAAGCAAATTTCTAATTAAAAATGATTTTTCTAGGGAAAATATTGATAAAATCCTATTTTTGAAAAGAAAGGATAAAGATTTATTAGTAGTACAAATTTATGTAAATGATATTGTATTCGGTGCTACTACCAATCTTTTGTGTCAAGAATTTGCTAAGTTAATACATGGTGAATTTGAGATGAGCATGATAGGAGAACTCAACTTCTTCCTTGGACTCCAAATCAAACAAGAAAAAAGAGGGAATCTTTATCAACCAAACAAAGTACACAAAAGAAATTCTTAAAAAGTTTGGTATGGAACAAGTCAAACCTCTTGGAACACCAATGAGTCCTTCATACAAGTTAGATAAAGATGAAGATGGTAAGCCTGTTGATCAAAAATATTATAGAGGTATGATCGGTTCACTTCTTTATTTAACAGCTAGTAGACTAGATATCTTGTTTGCAGTATGCTTATGTGCACGATATCAATCTGAACCTAAAGAATCTCACTTAATTGCAGTAAAAAGAATACTTAGATATCTTAATGGAACTAAAAATGTAGGATTATGGTATTCTAGAGACTCAACATTAAATTTGATTATTTATACTGATTCTGATTATGCTGGTTATAAATTGGATAGAAAAAGTACAAGTGGTGCATGCCAATTTTTAGGAAGTAACTTAATCTCTTGGTTTAGCAAAAAGCAAAATTCGGTTACATTATCTACTACTGAGGCTGAATATATTGTAGCTAAAAGTTGTTGTGCTCAAATCCTTTGGATTAAGCGACAACTTGAAGATTATGGTATAACACTTGATAAAACACTAACTAGATGTGATAACACTAGTGCAATCAATTTAACTAAGAATCCAATCTAACATTCAAGAACTAAACACATTGAAATTAGATATCATTTTATTAGAGAACATGTGGCTAATAATGACATTTGTCTTGATTATGTTCGTACTGATGAACAATTAGCTGATATTTTTATAAAACCCCTAAATGAATAAAGATTTTGTTATCTTAGAGGAGAATTAGGAGTTTGTGATCCATTGGATTAAATTTCAAATCTCCTAGGAGTGATTATCTAGAATTCAATCATTTTTCCTAATTTTCTTATAATTTTAAGGATTATTTATCTAGATATTTGAACCCCTTGATTCATCACATTCCAAAGATGATTTAGCCAAAATTTGATGTCAGTTCGGACAAGTTTTAGTTCCTTTGAAATTCTCTTATTTTTTTCTGAAACTATCTTGGAACCGACTCCTCTAATATCGGAGTTGACTCCAGTTTTGTCTGAGACTTTGGAGCTGACACTTGCTTTTCCAGAGTCGACTCCACTTCGGACACAAACTGTGTTAGCGACCTGGAGCCGACACCTCACTTTGCGGGAGTCGACTCCAAGTGGTCCTAGGTTGACTATTTAGGGTAGAGTCGACACCTATCTTTTTCTAAATCTCTCCTAACACTCCCAAACTCTTCCAAACCCATCCTAAAACCCTAAATCTCTCAAATTAGCCTCTCCATAGCACTCAATGGCACCCAAGCGCAGAGGATCGTTGTTTGTAGGAAGAGTGACGACAGGGAAGCATACGGCAAGGTGTCTGGCGCGTGAACCCACTCCAGAGTCATCCTCCAACTCAACCGCATCCACTCCTAGTGCTATTCCTAGCCCCTCTTCACCACAAATTGATACACTAGCCGGAGAATCATTACCATGGAAAGGTATGTTCCTTAGATGTTCCCACAAATTTTTTGAGGCCGAGGGTTTTGCTATTGGAAGACAAATCAAGGAGCTCGGTTGGGATAAGGTATGTTCCTTAGATGTTCCCATATATCCGGCTCTAGTCAAGGAATTTTACTTCAATTTGTCGAAAGGAGATGGAGGATTGGTCAGTATGATTAGAGGAAGGAGAATACATCTCACATCCAAAATTTTAGGTAATCTTTTGGAAATCCCTGTTATAGGATTGATTGCTAATAGTCATAGTGACCGGGCTGGGGCTTTGTCAAGGATGTTAGGAAGAGATTTCACTGAATTTAAGGAAATAAGGACAAATTAGCTGCCCCTTGAGCTTAGACTTTTGCATAATATATGTGGTATGATCCTATTTTCTAAAACTGGCAGGTTTGAGTATGTCTCAGAGCGAGACATAGTGATTATGGATAGTATTTTAATGGGTCAGCCAATCAACCTAGCAGGAATGATGATATGGTACATGACTGAGGCCGGGAACAAGAGGAGATCAACCTTGCCTTACGGAATGGTCCTAACCATGGCATTCAAGAGTCAAGGAGTTGTTATTTCTGAGAGTGAGCCAATGAAAAACCTTAGGCACACAGATTATTACAGCTTGGCTACAGTGCATAGAATGAGATTCGTAAAGGTGGATGGCAAATGGAAAAGAAAAGGTCATATGGATGAGAGAGCAGCCAACATTGGAGCCACTACACCATCAGGGGTAGGTCCATCAGTGAGGCATCCATCACCATAGCTTAGCAGGTCATCACCACCACCGGCACCTACTTCAGTTCCTGCACCTGTACCACTGCCTGTTCCTTCTGCTAGTTTTTCTAGTATTCAGATAGAGTAGCTTAAAGAATTATTTAGTACTCATAAAGAAGAGATGAAGAGTGAGTTAGATAACAGTCTTATAAGCTTGAGAGAAATGTTTTATTCCCTGGATGATAGAGTGAGCAAGATTGAATCCACTCTTGGATCTTCTTCAGAAGCTTTGAAGACTGATTTAATGCATATATTTGAGGAGCTCAAAGAATTTGGAGAAGATTCTGAGACATATTGTAGATGCAATGCAGAATTACAGGAGAAAATCACAGTGGCATCTGCATTCTTTGATAGAAGATTAAATGAATTTATCAGAGTTCAAAGTGATGGAATGGGATGACTCTTAGAAGAACTCAGAAAATCTCTTAGAATTTGATACTTGTAGCTTTTGTTGTTTGATTTACTTTTTGATGTACTGAAGTTTAGTTTAAATCTTTGATGTAATGAAGTCTTTTGATGTTATTAGAATTCAATGTAATGAAAGCAATATTTTGTTATAGTTGAATGATGTATGAAAGCAATTATGATGTAATATTTCGATACCCTAATGAATATCATATTTGCTATCTTTGAACTTTGATATTAAGTGACTTGGATTAAATTTTGATTCACTTAATGTTTAATGCATTGATCTATACTATTTGCAACTTCTTAACTTTTTGTTGATTACAAAAAAAGGAAGAAGTAAATGATATTTGTATATGCACAAATTTAGGGGTAATTAAATGTATAATGGGGAGAAGATAATAAAGATAATGACATTTAAGAGTAACACTTCAATTATACATTTTGGTCAAATGAATTCAAGATATGTATGAAGATTCAATGAACTTAATATATGCACAAATTTAGGGGGAGCTATCACATTAAGGGAGAGCTTAACCCTAAATGTATAAATTTTAAAAATATAAGCTTTGATAATTATGCATATACTCAGTGTTTTTGTCATCATCAAAAAGGGAGAGATTGTTGAAAAAATTATTAAGAAATTATTTACCCAATTATTGATTTTGATGATTAACAAAATCCATGAGTATATTTATTGTGTTTCTGATAAATTTGATAAGTGTTTCAGGTATTTAGATTGGTTATTTATTCAAATGACACTTAAGAATCTGTTTTGAATCGAATTTAAATGGAATTTACTTAAGTTCAGAACTTGGAGCCGACACCTAGATCTTTTAGAGCCGACTCCAGAGTGTATCGGAGCAGTTATATATTTTTGGCACGGTTCGGAGTCGACACCTAGAGTTTTGGAGCCGACACCTGAGGTTTCGGAGCCGACACATGAATAGGTGGAGCCGACTCCAACCTGAGATACAGAGAAGCTATTTTCTGCTTCAGAAGTTGGAGTCGACACATGGATTTCGGGAGCCAACTCTAACATGAGAACAGAGACTTTATTTTTTGAGCATTTCCAGGAGTCGACACTTCAGTTTTTGGGAGCCGATTCCAGTCTGAGGGGAGTTGACACTTTGTAATGTCGGAGCCGACTCCTCATCGAATCAACTTTTTGCTATTTATGGAAATACGATATGGAGCCGACACATGAAAAGTTGGAGCCGACTCCAACCTGTCAGAAATGATTTTCAAAAGTACCAGATCAGCTATAACAGTAACTATTCTTCACCTAACCCCCAATGGATCTATCTCCTTGCGTGAGGAAGCAATCCACCAACTCTGTAACGGCTATTTTCCCATGTAATCTCTATATAAAGAAGGGATTCGTCCGTTTGAAAAAAAGAGAGCAAATATCAAGAAAATAGCAAAAATCAAGAGAAATTTGAAAAGAATGAGGGAAAGAAAAATCTTTGAGTCCACACTCATTCCAAGAGAGATTCAAGAACAATCCAAAAGCTTCAAATAGTTCAAGTTTAAAGAATTCTCAAAGAAGAAAAGGAGAAAAGCCAAGAAGCCCTAATTCCTCAAGTTCTCTTCCAAGCTTCATCTTCAAGAATCAGAGCTGCATCTTGATTCAACCAGTCAAAAGAGATGAGGAAAAGAAGAAAAGCTCACATCAATCTTGCTTCAATCAGGCTTTTTCAACCTTTATTCATTTATATTGTTTATTTGCTCATTTAAGGAGCTTTAAATTTGCTGTAAAATATTTATTGAATAGTTGTTTGCTAATTCAATCAGGGGATTGAATTAGTTGAGGTTGTTAACCTCGGGGTAAGCTAAGTATAGCTTACATTGGGTTTTGTGCTGGTGAACCCGGGAAAACCAGCTGGATTCGTTGTGACCCCGTGTAAAACAACAAGTTTGAGTTGTGAGCTTGTAAAACAACTCGACTGTAATCTAGGTGATTATAGTGTAGACCCAAGAGTGCTTGGGAGTGGACGTAGGTGTTGGTTACACCGAACCACTATAAATTTTTTGTGTTTGTCGTGCTTGCCTCTATCTCTCTATATTTCTCTCTCATTGTGCTTTACATTGTTGCATTGATTTGCTAGTTAACTTAATTGATTTTAAGTTTTAATTGTTAATTTTTTTAAAGAACCCAATTCACCTCCCCCTCTTGGGTTGCCATCTGGGCCAACAAAAAATAAAGTAGCAGACGCCCTAAGTCGTAAGTCTTTGTTATTGAGTACTGTTAGCACTGAAGTTATAGGATTCGACCGGATAAAAGATGAGTATGAGACCTGTCATGACTTTGGTGAAATTTGTAAGATCCTTCAGCTAGGGCCATCAATACCAGTAGAGATTATACCATCCAGGATGGTTACCTTTTTAGGGGCAATAGACTTTGTATCCCTAGGACGTCACTTAGAGAATTCCTAGTCTGGGAAACGCATGCTAGGGGATTAGCTGGTCATTTTGGAAGAGATAAGACTATTCTAGTGATAGAGGACCAATTTTACTAGCCATGATTAAAAAGGCTCGTTGCCCTGATAATAGCCCGATGTCGAACTTGTGCCGTTGCAAAATAGCAGAAGCAGAACACCGATCTATATACTCCTTTGCCGGTGCCTGATCGTCCTTGGCAAAACCTCAGTATGAACTTCATTCTAGGATTACCTAAAACCCAGAAGAAGCACGACTCCATCTTTGTAGTGGTCGATAGGTTCTCTAAGATGGCTCATTTCATCCCTTGTTCGCAAACCTTTGACACATCTAGGGTAGCCCGACTTTTCTTAAATAGCATGGTCAAGCTCCATGGCCTACCTAAGACCATTGTTTCTGATAGGGATGTTAGGTTCAACAGCTAATTTTGGAAAACACTATAGCATCTGTTAGGGACCAAACTTAATTTTTCCACAGCCTTTCACCCCCAAATGGATGGGCAAACTGAAGTGGTGAATCATAGTCTAGAAAACCTTCTTAGGTGCCTTGTAGGCGAACACTTAGGGATGTGGGATTTATTACTGTCTCGTGCAGAGTTCACCTACAATAGCTCAGTGAACAGGTTCACAGGCAAGAGTCCATTTGAGATAGTCCATGGGTACAAGCCTAATCGTCCACTTGATCTAATTCCTTTACCCCTCCACACACGAGTCTCAGAGTCCGCACAAGCATTTACACAGCATATCAAAGACTTACATAAGGACATTAGCCAGAAAATAAATCTAAGTAATGAAACTTATAAAAGACTGGCTAACTCCCGAAGAAGAGCCAAAGAGTTCGGTGTAGGGGATTATGTCATGGTTAGGCTTAGGCCTGAACGGTTCCCACCATGTACCATTAAGAAACTTCACGCTCGCGGAACTGGTCCCTTTAAAATAATAGAGAAGGTAGGACCCAATGCCTATGTGCTAGATCTGCCCTCGGATTGGGGCATTAGCTCTACCTTCAATATTGCAGACCTAGTAGAATATAGGGAACCGGCAGCAATTCCTAGTGAGTACTTTGGACCTAACCCTTATTTCATGAGCGAACCTACCCAAGAGTGTCCACCACCAATTTTACCTGAGCGAGGAGAGCGGATCGAGCGTATCCTAGACAATCAAGCCATTATGACTCGGAACCGCAGTTATCAACGCTACCTAGTCCGATGGCAGGGTCGTCCCGAATCTGACGATTCATGGATTACTCGAGAGGACTTGCAACACCTCGACCCAGACCTACTAGAGAGATACCAGAGCCAGAATGACCCATACTCGACGGGGTCGAGTTCTTCCCACCCCAGGAGATTTGGTGCGGGCACCAGGATCAAGCAGAGGATTCTTAACCCTCTGTAGATATCTGATTAGTTATGATTCAAGTCTTGAGTTGGAAATAAAGTTTAGTTTATTTTGAGTCCCGTCCAGTTCATTTTATTCTAAATTGAGTCCTATCCAGTTCAGTTTATTTTAATGTGAGTCCTGTAGTAAGTTCATCAGCTTACAAGAGGAGACATCAGTATTGGAGCAGAAGACAAGGCCATCACAGTCAGACAGAGCAGCTGCTAAATTCAAGTTGGTGCCATACCTACTTCAAGCAGCCCACATGCCACCTAGCAGAGCAAGCAACCTTCCCAATCTGGATGATCATTTTTCTCATCTGGCCGATGCCGATTTCATGCCAAATTAAGCTGTCGTTGATTGCATCTAGAAGATCACCTTCCTCATCTGAACGCTATAGATTTCATGCCAAATTAAGCTACTGCTGATTGCATCTAGCAGATCACATTCCTCATCTGAACACTGCAGATTTCATGCCAAATTTGATTAGGGTGCCTTTTTTTTCTTTTCTCTCTTTCCATATCTCTATTTTCTTGAGCCCAAGTCTCTTGCTCTATAAAAGAGACCCTCTTGTATGAATGATGTATCTTTTATTATTAATCAATCAATCTAAGTTTTGAGTTACTGTGATTTTTGTTAATTGGTTCTCTGGTGCTTTTGTTTCCCTCCTCTTACGTGTGCCAACATCCCAAGTCTCTAGGAGAAACCCTGGCCGCCACCTTTGTCTTTCAATAGTGGACGCCTAAGAGCCCTTGGCTGGCCTTCCCTTTTCTCTACTCCTTCCTTGTCTCTTTGCCTCTATTCTAAATTTTCTCTATTATTCTTTAACCCTTGTATGGTGATCTTGCAGATCCCTCAGTAGCCACAAATCTAGGATTCAAGGTGATCATCATCCAGGTCAGTGGATACTTGGCCGCAGATCCGTGGGCTCAAGGCTTGGTCATCTAGGGCGCATCCGCCAGGCAGAGTAACCCCTTCAACACTTTGATCTTCCCCCTCTTTCCAGGTACACCCCTCTAATCTACTAGTAACTTTATTGTAAGAGAGCAAGCCCTACCGGGGCTTTTAGCTTCGGCGGTCCTTCTTCCTTATTTTTTAGGAACTGTTTCGCATGCAGATTTATTGTGAATTTTTTTGAATCCCTCTTAGGCTATTACTTTGGGAGAATAATCAACTATAATTATTAATTATTAAAAAAATTACTTGTATGCGAATCGGTCCTGCATCAGGCTACCTCATCGGACGATGCACAGACCATCTACCGATGGTGATAGTGACTCCAATAGCTGATGCTTGATGGTTGGGGGCCATTGAAGATCAAAGGAAGTCGAGAATCAAAGATTTTTAAGGTTTGAGAGGAGTGAAAGAAAGTTTAGAATGATTTAGAGTTGATTTGGTTTGGAAAAGTGTCGGCTTTGCCCTAGAAATATCGACTAAGGACCACTTAGAGTTGGCTCCCAAAAAATGTAGAGCCGGCTCTAAACCGATACACAGTCAGTGCTCGAAATAGAGTCAGTTCCAACAGTAATTAGAGTCGGCTCTAATAAGCAGATAGAAGGCTATCTGGCCTTAGAGTCGACTCTAGCTTTAATAGAGTCGGCTCCACGATAGTTTTAGTAAAAAATAGGATATCAAAGTCTGAAACTTGTCAAGCCATGATCAAATTCTAGATAAATTTTTCTTAAAAACATGAAGGTTCAAGAAATCAAACATCTAGATGATTTTTCTTAGTAACATAGGAAAGTTTTTAAGAAAATGGATTGAAATCTAGATAATTATTCTTAGGGGTTTCAAATCTATTTCAATAGATTACAAACACCTAATTCTCTCTAAGATAACAAAATCTCTCTTTGCTCTAGGGTTTTATAAATATATCAACTAATTGTTCTTTAGTACACATATAATCAAGACAAATATCATTGTTAGCAACATGTTCTCTAATGAAATGATGTCTAACTTCTATACGTTTAGTTCTAGAATATTGAATTGGATTTTTGGTGAGGTTAATTGCACTAGTATTGTCACACCTAATTAGAATTTTATCAAGTGAGATGCTATAGTCTTCAAGTTGTTGCTTAATCCAAAGAATTTGAGTACAACAACTTTCAGCTACAATATATTCAGCTTCAGCAGTTGATAATGCAATTGAATTTTTCTTTTTGCTAAACCAAGAGATTAAGTTACTACCTAAAAATTGGCATGCACCACTTGTACTCTTTCTATCTAGTTTACAACCAGCAAAATCAGAATCAGAATATGCAATCAAATCAATCGGTGAGACTTTAGAATACTATAACCCTACATTTTTTGTTTCACTTAGATATCTGAAAATTCTTTTTACAGCAATTAAGTGAGATTCTCTAGAATCAGATTGATATCTAGCATATAAACATACAACAAATATAATATCAGGTCTACTAGCTATTAAGTAAAGTAGAGAGCCAATCATACCTCTATAAAGCTTTTGATCTACTTTCTTACCATTTTTATCTCTGTCGAGTTTGCATGAAGGAGCCATTCGTGTGCCGAGAGGTTTGACGATTTCCATTCCAAACTTCTTAAGAATTTTCTTTGTATATTTTATTTGATTAATAAAAATTCCCTCTCTTTCTTGTTTGATTTGGAGTCCAAGGAAGAAGTTCAGTTCTCTCATCATGCTCATTTCAAATTCTTTCTACATTAACTTAGTAAAATCTTGATAACGAAGATTGTTAGTAGCACCAAATACTATATCATCAACATAAATTCCTAGTGAATTGATTCAATTCCTCTTGCATAGCTAACATTCAATAACTATCCTTTTTAGCTTTCTCAATTATTTTAGGCCCTATATGAGACAAATGCAAGATGATTGTTGATATTTCTCATAAATGATCTAGTTCTTACACCTTGAGATGTATCACCTATGATTAGGTCCTTTGGATGATCATAAGCATATCTCCAGACTCTAGATAGATTTGTGTCATTGCGAGTAGTATCAATATCATCATCCTTAGGTGAGTCATCATTCTTAGCTTCAGGTTCATAATTCGAAGATACATCAACATTCAATTTTTTAAAATCTCTTCCAAGTATATTAGTATCTTTCTCATCATCTTTCTTTTTAGAACTTAATGCTAAAGACTCATTAAACACTACATGAATTGATTCTTCTAGAATCAAATACTTCTTATTGAATACTCTATATGCCTTGCTAGATGTAGAATATCCTAAGAATATACCTTTATCTAACTTAGCATCAAAATTTCCTAGGTTATTCTTTCCATTGTTATGAATGAAATATCTACAACCAAATACATGAAAGTAACTAATATTGGGTTTCCTATCATGTCACAGTTCATATGGTGTTTTCTTAAGAATTGGTCTAATTAAGGCTCTATTTAGGATGTAACATGTTGTATTTATAGCTTTCGTCCAAAAATATTTAGGAAGTTGGCTTTCACATAGCATGGTATGGGTCATGTCCTTTAAGGTTCTATTTTTTCTTTCTATCATCCCATTTTATTGAGGTATCTTACGTGCTGAAAAATTATGATGGATGTCATTTTCAATGCAAAAATTTTTAAATAAATAATTTTCAAATTTAGTCCCATGATCACTTCTAAGAGACACTATGGTAGTATTTTTCTCATTTGTAACTTTCTTGAAGAATTTTAGAAATATCAAGAAAGTCTCATATTTGTGAGCTAAAAATAATATCCAAGTGAATCTAGAGTAATCATCTACAATCATAAGACCATATTTCTTTCCTCCTAGACTAGTGCTTCTAGTAGGTCCAAAAAGATCCATTGCAGTAGCTCGAGTGGCCTACAAGTTGAAATAATATTTTTGGATTTGAAGAATTTCTAGTTTATTTTTTAAATTGACATGCATCACAAACTCTATTGTTTTCAAAATCTAATTTTGGAAGACCTTTAACCAAATCCATTCTAAGCAATTTTGAGATCAAGTGGTGCTTGCATGACCTAATCTACAATGTCATAGCCATCCAATCTCATTTACTTTAGCATTATCAGTAATTAGGCAATGGTTACTTGTAGATAAGTTATCTAAGTCAATTAAGTATATATTGTCATTTTTATTTCTAACAAAGATAATGCTATTGTCAGTGAGATTAGATACTGTGCAGATATATGCTTCAAAAGATACTCTGAAACTTTTATCGCACAGTTAGCTAATGCTAATCAAATTATTTTCAAGCTATCAACATATAAAATATTTTCAATAAAAGTGGATGAAGTGATCTGAATTTTATCAATACCCATGATGTGACCTTGATCATTATCTTCAAAAGTCACCACTCCACCTCTTTTAGCTTCAAGGGTGATAAATTGATCTTTGTCATCCATCACGTGTCTTGAGCAGCCACTGTCAAGATACCATTTTTTTTAATCCTTTGGCTGTAAGACATACCTGCAAAGCATTCACATCTTGTGTTTAGGTACCCAAGCATTCTTGGATCCTTCATGGTTAGTAGCAACAAATATAGTCCTTTTGAAATCTAAATTATTTTACCTTTATAATCAGCATTTATATGAGAAATCTTATGACTGCAAACATAGGATTTATGCCCTTTCTTACCACAACAAAAATAAGAAATATCTTTTTCAATAGATTTCTTTACAAAAAAATTGTTAACAAGTTTTTATTTCTTATATGGTTTGTAACCCAAACCAACCTTATCAAAAATAGCTCTTTGATTATTCAAAAATAAGTTGAGTCTTTCCGAGCTATAAGTGAACTTATTAATAATATTCTTGTATTTTTAACTTTATTTTTTAAATTCTAATTTTAATAAAAAATATATTTTTCTCTTTTTTAAATTTTGCTTTTCAGATTTTATCTTTTTAAATTCAATGGAAAATTCATCTTTCTTTTTGAAAAGATTTAAATTTTTAGTTTTCAAAACTTTGTTCTTTGTTCTCAAAACTTTAAAATCACTAAGCAATTCATTGAAAGTATCATAAAGTTCATCAATTGCAAAATCATAAATAGAGTTTTTGAAACTTCTTCTTTATTGGCCATAAGACATATGTTAGTAACTTCTTGTTGTTCATCTTTGGATAAAGATTCATCACTGTCACTCTAAGTTGCAACATACGCTTTCTTCTTCTTTCTATATCCCTTTTTGAGTTGAAAACATTTAGATTTATAATGTCCAGGCTTTTTGCTTTCATAGCATATCACGGGATCCTTCTCTTTATCTTTATCTTTCTCCTTATCTCCTTTCATTTTGACACCAATTTTTCTTTTGTGAAATAACCTCCTTCTTTGTATGAATTTCTTAAACTTTATTGCAAGAAGAGCAATATCATCATCGTCTTCATCTTTTTCACTGCTGCTCTTCTTCTTTTCAGCAGCTTTTAGTGTGATAGTCCTCTTCTTCTTCACGTCTTCTTCAAGATGTTGCTTCATTGTAAGTTCATGAGTTATGAGTGATCCAAAGAGCTCCTCCAAAGGTAGGCTATTCAGATCTTTGACTTCTTGGATTACTGTTACTTTGGGTTTTCATGCTCTTGAAAGAGACCTAAGAATTTTTCGAACATGTTCAGAGTTAGTATAGGTCTTTCCAAGACTTTTTAATCCATTTACTATATCAGTAAATCTAGTGTACATGCAAGTGATGGACTCATTTTAATCCATGTTAAAGAGTTCATATTTATGTACAAGAATGTTAATCTTGGACTCTTTAACCTGGTTGGTACTCTCATGGATAACTTTCAATCGATCCCATATCTCCTTGGCTGAGATGCAAGTAGATATTCTATTGAATTCATTTGCATCCAAGGAGCAGTATAGGACATTCATGGCCTTGGCATTGAGCTGGGCCATTTTTCTATCATTCTCATTTCAATTCATTTTGGACTTAGGAATAATGGATCCATCAATTACGTGTGTGAGAGTGCTAGGACCATTGATAATGATACTCCATAAATCATAGTCTAAGGCTTAAATGAATATATTCATTCTAGCTTTTCAATATGAGTAATTTATGCCATTAAACAAAGGTGGATGATTTGTGAATTGTCCTTTAGAAAAAAAAGAACCAGCCTGAGCTGTCATTTGGATCTTTAGCTCTTGATTGTTAGATCAAGGAAGGATGAGCACTAGCTCTGATACCAATTATTGGCCCAGATGGTAATCCAAGAGGGGTGAATTGGGTTCTTAAAAATTTTAGCGCTTAAAAATAATTTCACAAAGTGATAGTACACAAGGATATATGCAATAAGTGTGGTGCTAAGAATATAAAGCAGTGTATAAAGATAGAATAAAGAGAAAGAGAGACAAGCACGACAAACAAAAAAATATACATAGTGGTTCGATGTTAGCTACACCTACATTCACTCCCAAGCAACTCTTGGGCCCACACTATAATCACCCTGTTACAGCCGAGTTGTTTTATAAGCTCACAACTTAAACTTGTTATTTTACAATGGGATCACAATGAACCCAGCCGGTTTTCATAGGTTCACTAGCACAAAATCTATCCCAAGCTTTTTAGCTTGAACAAGGCTGATCTGCCTCTCCTGATTCAATCACCTAATTAAATCAATAATCAAATATAATAAGAGTAAGGTTACAACAGATATAAGGCTCCTCAAATGAGCAAATAAGCAATATAAATAAGATAGAATTAGAAGAGCTTGATTTAGAAGATTTTTGAAGTTGGGTTTTTCTTCTTTTCTTCTTTTTCTCTGAAATAATCTTTCTCAAGTTAGACTTGAAGCTTTGAAAAAATCATTGAGGTAGAGGCTCTTGAGGAATTAGGGCTCTTTTCTTCTTCTTTTGATTTGACAGAAATCCTTCAAAGTTGGCTTTTGAATGCTTTGGATTTCTCTAAACGCAGTTTCGAACAAAGGACTTTGGATTTAAACTTTTTTCTTTTTGATTTTTCACTTCTATTTTCTCTCTTTTTTGTCTCTTCAAAATGGTCGGATGGCTCCCCTTTTATAATCTCCTCTAAATTCACTTTTAGATAAAAACTAGCCGTTAAAAGTACTTGAGAAGATGTTTAACATAAAAAAGGAAAGAGCCGTTAAGATTTGTTGGAGAAAAGACAAGTTCTAGAGTCATCTTTGACACTTCTAAAATCCGTCTCTAATAGATTAGAGTTGGCTCTAATAAGACCTAAAGTTGGCTCTAACTCGAGATGTTCAAAATAGAAACTTTTGCTCATCGCAGAGTCAGCTTTGGCTTTCCGAGGGGTCAACAGTTCTCATGCGGGATTCGGCTCTAACGAATGCGGGAGTCGGCTCTAATGAAGCCCCAAAAAATTACTCTTTGTATAACCATTAGAGTTGGCTCTAATTCTCTGTAGGAGTTGGCTCTAATTGGATGCATAAATGAGACTCTCTGTCTTTCGATTAGAGTCGGCTCTAATCTATGTAGGAGTTGGCTCTAATCCATGCCGAAAGTATCAAACTATTCCGATACGCTCCGAAATCGGCTCTAATATTTCTAGAGTCGGCTCTAATGACTGAAATTTGACACTTAACGCAAGACAAGGATTCAAACTCAATTTTTCTTGGATTTTGATTAAATAAACATTTAAATTCCTAAAACACTTAATCAAAATCATTAGTAACATAAGAAATATACTCATATAGTTTTTGTTATTCATCAAAATCAATAATTGGGTCAACACAATTCCCTGGCATTGATATCAGCAAACCGAAACATGTAGAACCGATGAGCAAGGCTGACCATGTCAATATCGCCGGAGACCCTTGTTCGCCGAAATTCATGCACAATGGCTTCTGGCGATACCCATCGGATGAAGCTTCGTGTTAGGATCGCCGACTGCACCCATCCTCTCGATTCATCCTCCAGGGCCTAAGTGGAAACCTAGATAATATCCGAGAAATAGAGCTCTAGCTCTGCCACCTTCACCGAAGAGGAAGACGGGGCAACCCAGATGAAATGGTTGTGTTGGGGAGATTGTTGAAAAATCATATACCCCAATCTTATTGATTTTGATGATTACCAAAAGTCATGAATATGTTAAAAGATATAATGAGTTTATTTACATGAGCAATGAATTTATTTAGAACAATGAATGAGAATGTTAAAGTATGACTTTAACCAAATTGAAAGTAACTTCATGATTCAATATTTAAGCTTTCAATTAGAAATTCAATACTTAATATTTCAATCAATGAGTTTTTGGAACACTTCTTGAATTGATTCTTAATGTCAATTTTATTGTATTCAAGTCAATTCAATGATTTAAAATGAATCTGGAATGAATTTAAAGTCAATCAGAAAACTTTCTGATTTTTGATACGTTTCGGAGCCGACTCTTGAGTTTCAGAGTCGACTCCCCTCAGAGTACAGAATTGTCTGTCTGTCTCGAGTCGACCCACATAATTTCACGAGTCGACCCCCGATTCTGTCGAGCCGACTCCATGACTGTGCGAGTCGACTCCGCTCAGATACCAGAGGTGTATTTTTCTGAGCACTTCGCGAATCGACCCCAACTTTTCATGAGTCGACCCCCGACTTTCAGGAGTCGACACTTCACTTTTGGTGAGTCGACCCTGTGACTTTCTAAACTTTTCTATTTTTAGTATCACGACCTCAAGCCGACTCGGGAAAAGCATGAGTCGACTCCAGCAAATCTGGGTGAAATTTTTCTGAATGCCAACTCAGCGTCAACGGTAAGATTTTCGTTTAACGGCTATTTTTTTTTGTTTCTAACGGCTATATTTTTGCAGAATCTATAAATAGAGAAGCCGTTTTCAAATCAAACATATACAAAAAGAGAGATATTCATTTCAAGAGAAAAGAAAGGAAAAATCGGAAAAATAGAGCTTCATTTGAAAAAATCCGTGATTCAAAATAGAGTGAAAGAAAGAGTGTGAAATCCAAGGAAGCTCCTTCTGTGTTCAAGCTCAACAATCCAAGGAAGCTTCAGAAGAAAATCCAAGAGCTATTCAAGAGCATTTCAAGCGATTTTCAACACTCAAAAGAGGAAAAGCTCAAATCAACTCAAAAGTTCATTCCGTGAAGAATCCAAGCTGAGGCCAGATTCTACACTTCAAAAGAGTTGAGAAAAAGAGGAAAAGAAGAAAAGCTCAAAGCCAACCATCTGCAAATCAGGCTTTTCTAAACTTTATTCTTACATTTGTTAATCTGCTCATTGAGGAGCTTTTGTAATTGAACAACCATACTATTATTCTTTGTATCTAGTTCAATCTGGGGGATTGAACTAGTTGAGGTAGTCTTACCTCGGTACAAGCTTGGCAAAGCTTGGGTTAGGGTTTTTGTGCTGATGAGCCCTTGAAAACCAGCTGGGTTCGTTGTGCGTCCGAAAAAACAACAAGTTTGAATTGTGAGCTTGTAAAATAACTCTGCTGTAATCTAGGGTGATTATAGTGTGGACCCAAGTGAATCTTGGGAGTGGACGTAGGTGTTGGATACACCGAACCACTATAAACTCTTTGTGTTTGCCGTGCTTTCATTGACTCTTCCTCTATCTCTTTTATTCACTGCACTTTGTATTTGCATTGCTATTGCCTTCATTCTTCTTAAGTAAAACATTTTAAAAGGCTAATTTTTAAAGAACTCAATTCACCCCCCCCCCCCCTCTTGGGTTGTCATCTGGGCCAACAATTGGTATCAGAGCTAGTGCTCATTAGATTTTGATCACACGATCAAGAGCTAAAGTTCCAAATGGCAACACAAGTTGGTTCATTTGCTGAAGGTCATTCTACGAATAGACCTCCACTGTTTAATGGCTCAAATTATTCTTATTGGAAAGCTAGAATGAGGATATTCATTTAAGCTTCTAATTATGAGCTATGGGGTGTTATAATCAATGGACCAAGTACACCTAGACATGTTATTGATGGCACTATTGTTCCTAAGCTCGAAAGGGACTGGAATGATAATGATAGAAAAATGGCACAGCTTAACGCTAAAGCCATGAATGTCTTATATTGCTCCTTAGATGCTAATGAGTTTAATAGAATCTCCACGTGTAATTCCGCAAAGGAGATTTGGGATAGATTAGAGGTTACCCATGAGGGTACCAACCAAGTAAAGGAATCTAAAATTAATATTCTTGTTCATAAATATGAATTATTTAGCATGGAACAATCTGAAACCATTGCATGCATGTACACTAGATTTACAAATATTGTAAATGGTTTGAAAAGTCTTGGTAAGACATATACTAACTCTGAACTTGTTCGAAAAATTCTTAGATCATTACCAAGATCATGGGAAGCAAAAATGACTGCAATCCAAGAAGCTAAGGACCTCAACACTTTACCCTTAGAGGAGCTTCTAGGATCCCTTATGACCCATGAGCTGACTATGAGGCAGCATGTTGAGGAGGATTCAAAGAAAAAGAAAGTAATTGCCCTCAAAGCTGCAAAAGAAGAAGAGAGCAGCAGTGATGATGATGATGATAATGATGAAGAGACTGCTCTCTTAGCAAAGAAATTTAAAATATTTATGAGGAGAAAGAAACCCTTCCACAAGAAAAAATTTGGAGCTAAGTGGGAAGGAGAAAAGGATAAAAATAAGGACAAGGACAAAGAAAAAGAGAAAGACCCCTTGACTTGTTATGAATGTAATAAACCGAGGCATTTTAGAAATGAATGTCCAAAATTGAAGAAAGCCTACAAAAAGAAAAAGAAGGCTTATATGGCGACATGGAGTGACAGCGAGAAATCTTCTTCCGAAGAAGAAGAACAAAAGGAAGTCGCAAACGTGTGTTTCATGGCGGACGACAATGATGAGGTAAGTTCCGACAACCCTTGCGATGAATTTGCTTTTGATGAACTTTTTGATGCTTTTAATGAACTTGTTGGGGATTTCAAGATTTTGAAAAAGAAATACAAGATTTTAAAAAATGAAAACTTAACTTTCATTCAAGAAAAGGAAAATCTTAATAATGAAGTTAAGAAACTTAAATCTAAAAATGAAATTCTAATAAAAGAAAAAGAATCAATCTCTAATGAAAATGATAAACTAAGGAAAGAGGTTGAAAAACATAAGAACATAGTTGATAAGTTTACATTAAGTTCAACTAAATTAGACATATTGTTAAATAGTCAAAAAGCAGTTTTTGACAAAGCCGGATTAGGATATAACACTTTAAGAAAACAAAAATTATTAAAAAATATTTTTGTGCGTGCTGGCCAAAGTAATTTTACATGCTTTAAATGTAATCAAACAGGACATAAAGCTTATGAATGTAAAATTCTAAAACCTAACAAAAACTTAAATGATAAAGGAAAGAAAATATGGGTTCCGAAAGGAACAATATTTGTTCGTACTAACCATGAAGGACCCAAGAAAGCTTGGGTACCTAAACATAAAGTTTGATATCATTGCAGGAATGTCTTATGGCCAAGAGATCAAAGAGAAAGTGGTATCTTGATAGTGGCTGCTCAAGACATATGACGGGTGACAAAGAAGAATTCATCACCCTAGAAGAAAAGAAAGGAGGAGTTGTTACATTTGGCGACAATGGCAAAGGCCAAATCTTGGGGTTTGATAACATTCAAATAACTTCCTCCACATATATTGAGAATGTACTTTATGTTGATGGTTTAAAGCATAACTTAATTAGTATAAGTCAATTATGTGACAAAGGTTTTAAAGTTTCATTTGAATCTTCTTTATGCACTGTAGCTAATCCCATTGATAATAGCATGTTTTTATTGGAAATAGAAATGGCAATGTATACATGATTGATTTAGACAAATTGTCTACTAATAACCATTGCTTAGTTGCTAATAATGCTAATATGAATGAGACTGGTTGGTTGTGGCATCGAAGATTAGGTCACGCAAGCACACACCTGATTTCAAAACTAATTAGAATGGATTTAGTAAAAGGTTTACCTAAATTAGATTTTGAAAATAACAAAATATGTGATGCATGTCAGTTTGGAAAATAAACGAGAAGTTCTTTCAAATCTAAAAATATTATTTCAACTTCTAGGCCATTAGAGCTACTTCACATGGACCTTTTTGGATCAACTAGAACCACAAGTCTAGGAGGAAAGAAATATGGTCTTGTGATAGTAGATGATTACTCTAGATTCACTTGGGTAATATTTTTAGCTCACAAAGATGAGACTTTCTCGATATTCATGAAATTCTTTAAGAAAGTAACAAATGAGAAAAACACTACCATAGTGTCTCTTAGAAGTGATCATGGAACTGAATTTGAAAATCACGTATTTGAAAGTTTTTGCAATGAAAATGGTATTAATCATAATTTTTCTGCACCTAGGATCCCACAACAAAATGGTGTAGTTGAAAGAAAAATAGGACTTAGAAGACATGGCCCATACCATGCTATGTGAAAGTAAACTCCCGAAATACTTTTGGGCGGAAGCTATTAACACAGCATGTTACATCCTAAATAGAGCTTTAATAAGACCTATTTTAAAGAAAACACCTTATGAATTATGGCATGATAGAAAACCCAATATAAAATATTTTCATGCATTTGGTTGTAAATGTTTTGTTCATAATAATGGTAAAAATAATCTAGGAAAATTTGATGCTAAATCTGATGAAGGAATATTCTTAGGATACTCTACAACTAGTAAAGCATATAGAGTATTTAACAAGAAAACTTTAGTTGTTGAAGAATCCATTCATGTAGTCTTTGATGAATCTTTAGCAACCCATTCTGAAAAATTTGATGATGAAGAAGATACAAACTTAATTGAAAAAGATCTTGAAAAATTAAATATTGGTGTATCTTTGGATCAAGAACAAGACGCTAAAGATAATGATTCACCTAAGGATGATGATACTAATACTAATCATAATGATGTAGATCTACCTAGGGATTGGAGATATGCTTATAGTCACCCTAAGGAATTGATTATAGGTGATCCATCTCAAGGAATAAGAACTAGATCATCTATGAGAAATATTAGTAATCATCTTGCATTTGTATCACAAATTGAACCTAAAACTATTGAAGAAGCTGAAAAAGATAATAATTGGATGTTAGCAATGCAAGAAGAATTAAATCAATTCACTAGAAATAATGTATGGACTTTAGTTGAAAGACCCAAAAATCATTCTGTTATAGGATCAAAATGGATATATAGAAATAAACTAGATGAAAATGGCATAGTAATTAGAAACAAAGCTAGATTAGTTGCAAAAGGATATAATCAAGAAGAAGGTATTGATTTTGATGAAACCTTTGCACCAGTAGCTAGATTAGAAGCCATTAGACTATTACTTGCATTTGCATGTCATATAAATTTTAACTTATTTCAAATGGATGTAAAAAGTGCATTTCTAAATGGATTAATAAATGAAGAAGTATATGTAGAACAACCACCAGGTTTTGAAGATCACGAATTTTCAAATCACGTTTTTAAATTGCACAAAGCATTGTATGGTTTGAAACAAGCACCTAGAGCTTGGTATGATAGATTAAGTAAATTTTTAATTGAAAATGATTTTATAAGAGGAAATGTTGATAAAACACTGTTTTTGAAAAGAAAAGGTAAGGATTTATTAGTAGTTCAAATATATGTTGATGATATCATTTTTGGTGCTACTAACAATATTCTATGTCAAGAGTTTGCTAAGTTAATGCAGGGCGAATTTGAAATGAGCATGATGGGAGAACTCAACTTCTTCCTTGGACTCCAAATCAAACAAAGCAAAGAGGGTATCTTTATCAACCAAACAAAGTACACAAGAGAAATTCTAAAGAAGTTTGGTATGGAATCAATAAAACCCCTCGGAACACCAATGAGTCCTTCATGCAAGCTGGACAAAGATGAAGAAGGTAAGAAGATTGATCAGAAATATTATCGAGGTATAATTGGATCCCTACTTTACTTAACTGCAAGTAGACCAGATATAATGTTTGCTGTTTGCTTATGTGCTAGATTTCAGTCTGAACCTAAAGAATCACATTTAATTGCTGTTAAAAGAATACTAAGATATGTAAGTGGAACAAAAAATGTAGGTTTATGGTATTCTAGAGACTCAACATTAAATCTGATTGCATACACTGATTCTGATTATGCTGGATGTAAGTTAGATAAAAAAGCACAAGTGGTGCATGCCAATTCTTAGGAAGTAACTTAATCTCCTGGTTTAGCAAAAAGCAAAATTCAGTTGCATTATCAACTACTGAAGCTGAATATGTAGCAGCTGGAAGTTGCTGTGCTCAAATCCTATGGATTAAGCGACAACTTGAAGACTATGGTATCACACTTGATAAAACACCTATAAGATGTGATAACACAAGTGCAATTAATCTAACTAAAAATCCAATTCAACATTCTAGAACTAAACACATAGAAATTAGATATCATTTTATAAGAGAACATGTTGCAAATAATGAAATTTGTCTTGACTATGTTAACACTGAAGAACAATTAGCAGATATATTTATAAAACCTTTAAGTGAAGAAAGATTCTGTTATCTTAGAGGAGAGTTAGGGATTTGTGATCCATTAGAATGAATTTGAAGCCCCTAAGGAGATTTTATCTAAAATTCTTTCAAATCCTTGATCTTTAAGGAAATCTTATCTAGAATTCATATCTAATTGATCTATTAAATTCCAATGATTATTTATCAATTTTTATGATCATGTTCCGAACACATTTCAGAAATTTCATGTTTTTGCTCTGAAATGGTCTCGGAGCCGACTCGGTGCGTATCGGAGTCGACTCCCGGTTTCTACTGAAACTCTCGGGTCGACCCCTTCTCGGCGAGAGTTGACTCCAATTCGGGATGGTTTTCTGTGACTGTCCGGAGTCGACCCCTTGCTTTGCGGGAGCCGACTCGAAGTGGTCCCAGGTTGATTTATCTAGGGCAGAGTCGACTCGCCGTTCTTTTCTAACGTATCAATCTCTCAAAATACTCTCTCCAAAAACTTCCAAACCTTCCAAATTTCCTAGAATCCCTGATTAACCCTTCCAATCGATCAATGGCCCCCAAAACTAGAGGTTCCAACCTTTGTGCGGCCGGTGTCAAGAGGAAGAGAGCCGTGAGGAAGACGGTGAGGCGTCCGATTCGTGAGCCATCTCCTAGCTCGGATTCGACTTCATCTTCTTCTACTCCGAATGCTTCTCCAGCTACTGCTCCTTCTCAGGTAGATAGATTAGCTGATAGAATCATTACAACGGGAAGAAAAGTGGATTTTGAGTTATTTGAAGCAGAGGGATTTCTCTTGGGAAGACATTTAATAGAAATGGGTTGGGAGAAAATCTGTTCCCTAGACTGTCCTACTTATCCCGCTCTTGTGAAAGAGTTTTATAAGAACCTGTCTAGAGGAGACAATGGTCTAATAAGCATTGTTAGAGGAAACCGAATCTCAGTGACTATTGAGCTTCTTTCAAGACTGTTGGATCTATCCTTGTCAGGAACCTCCATATTTTCTTCGGATGATAGATGCCCAGCTCTTGCTAGATTACTTAACCGAGAAGTTGTCGGTTTTGAGGAAGTTTTGCAAATCAATTATCCCTAGAACTGAGATTGCTTCACAACATATGCAGCAGGATCCTTTTTCCCAAAATAGGAAGATTCGATTATGTGTCAGAAAGGGATATTTTTGTGATGGATGCTATTGTAACGGGCAAACCAATTAACCTTCCCAGTATGATTCTTTGGTATATTGCTGACTGTGGAGGAAAGAGAAAATCTAGCTTGCCCTATGGTATGATCCTCACTAAGATTTTCCAGAGCCAAGGAATTGTTATTTCTGATAGTGAGCCCATGAGAAACCTGAGACACACGGATTTTTATAGCCTGGCCACTATTCATAGGATGGGATTTATTAAGAAGAATGGAAAATGGGAAAGAAAAGGATTAGTAGAAGAAAGAGTTGAGGATGCTGAGGCACCAGGACCATCAGTTAGACACTCTTCACCTGCACCTCCGAGCCCTCCTATTTCAGCTCCCGTTCCTACACCTGCTCCAGTGATTGATCAAGCTTCATCTTCATCAGTTGGCTTCTCAGATATTCAGCTAAGGCAACTCAAAGGACTTTTGGATGATCAGTCAGAGAAATTAAAGTCAGAGTTTGAATATAAGTTCATGAACCTAAAGGAAACTCTATATTCTTTGGATGACCGGATCACTAAAATTGAGTCTACTCTCAGCACTTCGTCAAAGTCTTTAAGTGGAGATCTTAAAAACATATTTGAAGAGCTTAAAGATGTTTGCGGAGATGGCGAAACCTACTCTAAATGCAATGCAGAGCTACAATATAAAATTTTGACTGCTTGCACCTTTGTGGATGAGAGGCTAAAAGACTATGTAAAAATACAAACTGATGGAATGAAGAACATAATTGATCATTTGACTAGGATTGTTAGGACTCATTTTTAATGTAATAGATTTTCAGTCCTTGCAATGTATTGAAGTTAATGTTATGTTTTACAGTTTGGTATCAATGTATTAGTCACTTTAATGTATTTGACTCTTTGATGTAATTGACACCTGGAAGTAATGAATTATCTTTTTGAATTCTCAATGTATTTCTTCTTATTATCAATGAATGAATAATTTTGTTAAATCAAATCTTGAATGAATGATAATGTTTATTGCTTCTCTACCTTTTTGTTGATAACAAAAAAGGGGGAGAGTTTTATAGTTTTATAACTGTATATGCATAAGGGAGAAATTGAAAAATGATTGAATGAGATGGGATATTTATTTAAGTTTCATAGGGGGAGCTACCTCATTCAGGGGAGCCTAAGCCTTTTTATGAAATCAAAATAAATTCACAATTCAATCATGCATAAACTCAATGTTTTTGTCATCATCAAAAAGGGGGAGATTGTTGGGGAGATTGTTGAAAAATCATATACCCCAATCTTATTGATTTTGATGATTACCAAAAGTCATGAATATGTTAAAAGATGTAATGAGTTTATTTACATGAGCAATGAATTTATTTAGAACAATGAATGAGAATGTTAAAGTATGACTTTAACCAAATTGAAAGTAACTTCATGATTCAATATTTAAGCTTTCAATTAGAAATTCAATACTTAATATTTCAATCAATGAGTTTTTGGAACACTTCTTGAATTGATTCTTAATGTCAATTTTATTGTATTCAAGTCAATTCAATAATTTAAAATGAATCTGAAATGAATTTAAAGTCAATCAGAAAACTTTCTGATTTTTGATACGTTTCGGAGCCAACTCTTGAGTTTCAGAGTCGACTCCCCTCAGAGTACAGAATTGTCTGTCTGTCTCGAGTCGACCCACGTAATTTTACGAGTCGACCCCCGATTTTGTCGAGCCGACTCCATGACTGTGCGAGTCGACTCCGCTCAGACACCAGAGGTGTATTTTTCTGAGCACTTCGCGAGTCGACCCCAACTTTTCATGAGTCGACCCCGACTTTCAGGAGTCGACACTTCACTTTTGGTGAGTCGACCCTGTGACTTTCTAAACTTTTCTATTTTTAGTATCACGACCTCGAGCCGACTCGGGAAAAGCGTGAGTCGACTCCAGCAAATCTGGGCGAAATTTTTCCGAATGCCAACTCAGCGTCAACGGTAAGATTTTCGTTTAACGGCTATTTTTCTTTGTTTCTAACGGCTATATTTTTGCAGAATCTATAAATAGAGAAGCTGTTTTCAAATCAAACATATACAAAAAGAGAGATATTCATTTCAAGAGAAAAGAAAGGAAAAATTGGAAAAACAGAGCTTCATTTGAAAAAATCCGTGATTCAAAATAGAGTGAAAGAAAGAGTGTGAAATCCAAGGAAGCTCCTTCTGTGTTCAAGCTCAACAATCCAAGGAAGCTTCAGAAGAAAATCCAAGAGCTATTCAAGAGCATTTCAAGCGATTTTCAACACTCAAAAGAGGAAAAGCTCAAATCAACTCAAAAGTTCATTCCGTGAAGAATCCAAGCTGAGGCCAGATTCTACACTTCAAAAGAGTTGAGGAAAAGAGGAAAAGAAGAAAAGCTCAAAGCCAACCATCTGCAAATCAGGCTTTTCTAAACTTTATTCTTACATTTGTTAATCTGCTCATTGAGGAGCTTTTGTAATTGAACAACCATACTATTATTCTTTGTATCTAGTTCAATCTGGGGGATTGAACTAGTTGAGGTAGTCTTACCTCGGTACAAGCTTGGCAAAGCTTGGGTTAGGGTTTTTGTGCTGGTGAGCCCTTGAAAATCAGCTGGGTTCGTTGTGCGCCCAGGAAAACAACAAGTTTGAGTTGTGAGCTTGTAAAATAACTCTGCTGTAATCTAGGGTGATTATAGTGTGGACCCAAGTGAATCTTGGGAGTGGACGTAGGTGTTGGATACACCGAACCACTATAAACTCTTTGTGTTTGCCGTGCTTTCATTGACTCTTCCTCTATCTCTGTTTTATTCACTGCACTTTGTATTTGCATTGCTATTGCCTTCATTCTTCTTAAGTAAAACATTTTAAAAGGCTAATTTTTAAAGAACCCAATTCACCCCCCCCCCTCTTGGGTTGTCATCTGGGCCAACAGGTTGTCCACAGCTTGTCTCCATGCCATCCCACATCCCTTAGAACTTTCTGCACCAGTCAGAGTTGGGGAAACAGTGTTTGTCATCTTTCGAAGGAGTCCGATTAGAGTCAGCTTTGAAACTCATCGGAGATCAGGGGGACAACGGTCGTGAGCACAAATCTTAAAGTAGCACTTAGAACTCGGACTGAGTGCTCTCTTGATTTGCATTGATAATTCTTTGATCTAAAAAGCATTAATATAACTCTGTAATAAACTAGATCCTCCTTTCTTGATGGATGTTTGCCATCCTTCCACCACCTCTTCCTCGGGACTCATTGGCGAAGCTAGCAACTTAGATGAGGTCCCTTTTTTTAACAAGTGATATTTATTTTTATCAAACTTGACGCTAGCTTTGGGGAACTTTTTAGTTCATATGATCCATGGGCTAACCTGATACGATGATATTAATAACAATCAAGTGTCTCATTAAAAAAAAGAAAAACTAATGAAAATATACTAATTTGATTTTTTTAGCTTTATATAAGCATTAAGATTTTATTAACTCAGGGTTGATATTGGATTAAATACACAACCACCTTTTATTTAATTTACGCCTTCCTCAAAACTATGCAAATTATAGAAGGATTAAGCTAATAAATCATACAATGAAATTATGAAAGAGAGTAATAGAAAATGGAATAAGAGCTAAAACTTTGGTGTCAAATAATCAATTTGGATTTATGCCTGAAAGATTGACCATGAAAGCTATTTATTTATTAAGAAGATTGATGGAGAGATATAGGGAAAAGAAAAAAAGACCTTCATATGGTCTTTATTGATTTAGGTAGTGTTTGATAGAAAAATAGCTATCCCTGGATAAGTGTACATAATAGAGTTTATCCAAGGAATAATTGAGGAAATAATCAGCTTTTTATAATAATAGTTTTGCCCTTAAGGGATAAGTTCAAGGAAAAATAACTATTCCTTTATTCTTCAGGGAATAAGTTTAGAGGATCACCCATGTTAATATGGGTTATCCCATCTGGTTAACTTTTTTCAGACTTACTCTTTGTAGTTATAGCTTTTAGGAATAAGAAAGGATATCCAAGGGATATCTTCCCTTATTTTCTATTTCAAACACAGCCTTAGAGAAAGATATGATAGAGTACCTAAAGAAATAATATGGTGGATTTTAGAGAAAAAAAGGAGTTACCAAAAGATATATAGAATTGATAAAAGATATGTATGATAAAACAATAACTATTATTAAAACAATAATAGAAAAAACTAGTGAGTTTTCAATTACTGTAGGCTTACATCAAGGATCTATCTTAAGTCTGTATTTTTTTTATTATTTATGGATGAATTAACCAAACATATTCAAAATGATATCTCATAGTGTATGTTATTTACAGATGATATAGTGTTGATTGATGAAACTAAATCTGAAATAAATGCTAAGCTAGAGATTTGGAGAGATACTTCAGAATCTAAAGGTTTTAAGATTAGTAAAACTAAAACTGAATACATGAAATGTAATTTTAGTGGGAGTAGAAATACAAATGAAGAAACAGTAAAAATTACAAGCCAAGAGATATTAAGGAGTATAAAATTTAGGTATTTGGGATCAATTATTCAGCAAAAAGGTGAAATAGGTGAAGATGTACGAATCATAGGGTTAAAGCACGATGGATTAAGTGGAGAAGTACTTCGACAGTATTGTATGATCAGCGCATCTTATTAAAATTGAAAGAAAAATTTTATAAAACCGCTATTAGGCCATTTATGCTACATGGAATAGAGTTTTGGACAATATTGAAACAATATGTGAATAAATTAAGTGTAACAAAAATGCATATCTTAAGATGGATATATGGTAAAACTTTAAAAGATAGAATTAGAAATAAACATATAAAAGAAATAATAGAAGTAGCCCCAATTAAAGATAAAATAAGAAAAAATCGATTACGATGGTTTGGACATATACAACGTAGACCTTTAGATGCTTCAATTAGAAAGAGTAATCTTTTAACAATATACGGTAAAGATAGAGATAGAGATAGATTTAAACTAATATGGATTAAAATAATTAAAAAATATAACTATTTGTAATTTGAATGCTGACTTAGTTCTGAATAGAGCAAAGTGAAGAAAGCAGATTCATGTAGCCGTAGTTGGAAAAAGGCTTAGATTAGATGAGTTGAGTTAAGTTGCATATATGGATCCATGATGTAGAGAATGGCATTAATTTTAGGTTTGACTGGGAGGGGATGATAGGCATGGGCATTGGGCTGGCGGAGACGATACGCTAGCATGCCGGATCACGCGTGCCACAATCCAAAAATCAAACCCAATTCCTTCGCGAGCCGCACCTGGCAAGGTGAGGGGCAGGTGTCGCCCAGCTAATGCCTACAAAGGGACATCGTGATTACACCGTGACACTTGGATCCAATATGTAAGCAATGGCACTGGTCGAATCACATGTCCACCTCCAACGGGAGCCCACCGTTTCCACGTTAGGCCAGTAAAAGTTGCAAGTCCTCGAGTTGAATTCGTTGGCACCCTCCATTGATAGACCACCAATGTGAGATCCACTTTAACCACACCTAGCAAATCAAGTGACCACCCTTGGATTCCAACAATATTTAGATCAAATACATGCATCTCCAACGCAAACCAATCAACCACCCTTTTAAGTCTTGAAGGATGAATCTGATCCAATCAACCCATGGCCACCCCTGCCGACAAATTATTAACGTGGAATCCTTCCTTCACTGCACCTGGCAATGCAACGCAATGCGACACGTGTGGCCCGGCCAATGCATGCAAAACCCCATGCTGAGCTTCGCCCAGATGGAGCCAATGCCCGAATGGAGTCAGACGCTCGTCCGAGCGCTTTCACGTGGCCTTCCGTTAACTTCGAGGGAGATACCCATCTCCATACCGGCTCTTAACGATAAAAATAGCGTCAGCGCTCCTTCGACACGCGCTCCTTCGACCGGGAAACGCAATCGGAAACGGGATTGGGTTCGGACAACAACATTAAATATCATGAAAACCGCCGCTACGTTCAAGCGTCGGAGAAGTCTTGCGTTGGTCCTCCGTTGCACCGACTGCCGACGAGATCTCGTCGCTCGCATCTCATGTCCGTGTCGTTTACTGTACACGTACACCGAGCACTTTCAATGACGCTTGATAGCTCACCACGTGGTCGAGTCAAGTGTTATCATGTCGGCACCAAAATAACTACTACTATAACAATTTCATTAGGATGCATACATAATTATGTATATTCAAGTGCTTTTTTTTCACGGTTGTTATTCAATTATTATTATTTTAAAAAAAATCACTAAAAGAATAAAATTATGCCATCTAAAAATAAAATTTTTAATTGATTCGAGAGTAACCTGAATAATATATCAGTATTTATTATTATTATTTTGATAATAGATGGTTTTAATTTATATATATCATGGGATAAATAATGATGGTCATTATAATAGTTATAGTTGTAAGAATCGGATCGAACCAGCCGATTGAATCAGTTGAATCGGAATCTAAAGATCAAGTCGATTCAATTTTAACATAAAATCGGATGTGCAAGCGATCTAGAATAACCTGATCAATCCAAATCGGTTCACTCATGAACTGATCAATCCAAATCAGTTCATCTGTGAACCAATCAACTCAGCTCGAATCGAATGGAATCATAAATTTTATTATCATATTAATCTTAAATTTTTTTATTAATATAAATATATTTTTATATTAAAATAATTAATCAATCGTTCAATCAATGATTCAGCGGTTGAATCAGTAATCCAATGATCCGACACCTTGGTTGAATTAATGTTTGGATCAGGTATGAAAACTATGATAATAGCTAGTAACGGCTTGGAAGAAGGTCTTTTTGGTGACAAGGTCACTTGACTCTTGCTGAGCGGTGGGGTGACGGTGTTTGGGGTTGTGGGAGCAGCAGCTGATATGAATTGCGGGAAACGAGACGGCCGGCGGGGAGGATTGGTGCAGTGCTGGGCTAATGAGGGAGTGACGGAGACGGCGAGCGATTGGACGGTGGGGATGAGACCATCTGTCGGAGATCACGCGAGGCATCTTTGATTGGCGTAAGACTGCCGGTGATCCGAACGAGGCCGAACGGAGATGAAAAACGGCAAGAAGGGTGGCCTGTGAAATGACCCTTGTACCCTCTACCTCCAGTTTTTTTCACATGCCGCGCCCGGTTTCTCTCCTCTTCCTTAGCGCGGTGTTCGTACTCGCGGTATCCTCACCTCCTTTAGGCAGTATCGCACTGCTGCCTCCGTTAGGTTGGAAGGTCGTATACTTTTATTTTCCGGTTGGTGTTCTCTGCGAAGATTCAATGGCTATCAACTTGCCAAAATACAGTCCATATTAATTAAATAATTAAATATTAAAAGATGGTAACTCAGCCAATTTATCTTATTGTATACAATTTAATTGTATACCATGTTATTATCTTACCAATTACCAATATACTCTCAAACATTATGTATAATTTACTATAGAATTACTTAGACGACAACATGCAATAATTTTTGGTGTCAACAATTTTTTTTATTTTCATCTTTAAATTTTAAAAATTTTGAGATTTAATCCCTTTATAAGAAGGATAATATCAAGATGAATCGAATCTTAGCATATCTTGATCAATATTTAAAAATAATTATAAAAAAGATATATTCTAATATCTTGACTTATATTCTAAAATTAAGAATTTAAAATTTTGATCAATATATTAAATTTAATATATGCCACAACTTTAGCTCATTGATTTTATTTTAAAAATATTTTAAAATAAAATTCAAAAGATCAATTTATATTTAGAAATTTAGACTTCTAAGTTTTACCTAAAATCTTTTTTTTTTTTTTTTCTAGGAAGGTTATCTTTGTCACAGATGAAAGACTCAGCTCAAAATTGAACTCAACTCAACTCATCTAAGCTTTTTTTTTTTCAACTATATATATAGGATTGATTATATGAATATGCTTCCTTCACTTTACTAAGAATTAAGTCGACACTCATATTACAAATAGAATGCATTCCTTAACGAAAATGTTTTAATTCTTTGCATAATTTAATTTAATAGATTTATGTTTTAGAGGATTTGATTAAATTTTACGTTGACTATACGAGTTTGAAACTAATCTTGACAGAATTCAGATTAAAATTAAACATTATTATAAAATAATCGTTAAATATTAGAGATTAAATATGAAATAAAATATGGCTCTAGTTCCGCCGCCAATCGTATATTGTACAGAATGGTGTGGTAGGAAGAAGTAATCTATCAAGCGATGAACTCACGGGAACACAATAATTCTTATCTATTAATTAAGCTTGACGCGATCCGAGTTCGGAAGGAGGCGGCCAAGAAGGTGACCGCACCCCAGATTCCGATACTAAACTCCCCGTTCGCACCGCAGGGGACACATCCGTCATAATAATAATTAAAAAACCTCTCTCTCTCTCCCGAGCTCTAGTTGAGAACTGGAAACCAGCTCGCTTGTCTGTTCTCTCTCTCGCCCTTTCTACACGTCTAGGGGAGGGAGAGAGAGAGAGAGAGAGGAGACGAGAAGGAGAAGGAGGTCCATCCGGGTCCAAAAAAAAAAAAAAAGCCATTGATTCTCGGGCAGCAAAATCAGAACCCTTTCAACACCTGGAGCCCCTCCTCTCGCTAAACTCCACCTCAACCCCTCAAACTATCCCCTCATTTACTCCCCTCTCCCCACCCCATTCCGTCTCATGCTCTCTCTCTCGTCTTTCCTCCCCTTTTTCTCCTCAATTCTCCCTTCTTCTCCATCTCTCTCTCTCTCTCTCTCTCGCTTCTCTCACCAGCCCTAACCCTACCTTTGCTTCATGGTCGTAACCAGAATGACCTGCGCGGCCGCCGCCAGAGCGGCCAGCTCCTCCCGCGCGGGGGCGGGGGGGGCGCGCGCTGGCGCTGTCGACCTCCGGAGCGCCGCGGGGTTCCGGGCGAGCCGGAGGAGGAGAAGCGCCTCCAGGCAACGCCAGGCAGACGTCCAGACCGGCGCTGCACCGCCGCCCCCGCTGCGGAGACCGGCCGTCAGCCCCCGGCTCGTGTAAGCGCCTCTCTGCCGCTCTTTTCTACGTCGAGTTCTTCCTAATATAGCAGTGTATCTTCAACTGTTTCCTGCTAATGCTGCGATATGGTTTGTCGAGTTGATGGGCCCTGAAGAACTGGGCCAGTCGATCGGATGGTCTGTGATGGGGTTTAGATCCTACGTCTTGACCGTCCGATCGATCCGGCCTCCCTTGGATGGCCCCCTCCCGTCGAGAGTTGTTTAGCTTGCTGTTTATCTTGTTTCGTTCTGCGGGTTGTTTTCGTTTTTCTTTGATTCATTCAGAGCTTGAATATTAATCCTTCTGCTGGCAGAGGCCCATTAGCATGACGTATTATCATGCTGGACTCATCTATGATGAGCTTAATTGATACACGTTGGAGCTTTAGTTCTGTTGTGCTACTTGTTAATTTTACATGATGTGGTTTCAGACTTAGATCAGCTGGATTACTGAGTTCTGTTGGTGTAAAACTGAATTCATCTCTGCAGGCCGCCAGAAGTGGTCATGAATCCGGTTATGACTGCTTAATTTCTTCTGCAGATTGTGGGAGATCCATGTCTTTTAGGGGCTGTTTGGAGCGAACATTTTCATGCATGCGCATTCCCTAAAAAAATTGGTTGGCATCTGAGATTCCAACATCTGAACTGCCATAAATTACTCACAGGAATCTCTTATGCCCTTAATTTTGCATTAATCTTAATTTGATTTCTGATAATCAAATGAGAATATTTGATTCTTAGAAATAAAGGATTACCATAAATTATTCAAATTGGTTAGTATATGAGATTCCAATGTTTGAAGTACCATAATTTATTATTAGGGATCTCATATATATATGCCCTCAATTTTGTTGGAAGAAGAAGATTAATGGGAGAGGATGCTAATCTTTGATTCTTGAGAATCAAATAGGGAAATAAAGGATTACCATAGGAATTTAATCCCTTTCAATCCGAATAGCCCCTTACATTCCTTCGACTGAGCACTTTGTCGCATCATGGCAGCAGCTTGAGCTTGTACATTAGGTGTAACAGTTTTCATTCGCGATCGTAGCAGCTGAAACCACATGTTTTTAAGATTTAAAGATTTGAAGTGTATTAGATTTGATGATTACACCAATTTTCTAGAACCGACAAATCAACGCTTTTACGTATATAACACGACAAATTGAATCGTTATCCTCGAATCATTGTTTGGAATCTAACTTATAGCTCACCATAGATTTTATCTTTAGATGTGGTGAATTGAGTGCGGTGTCATGTTCTTGTCTCACATCATGCTATAGCCCTAGTTGCCAAATTAGAGTTTCCTGTTAATTTGACATGGCCAGAAAATTGTATATCTGTGTAATAACCCAAACAAATCGAGAAAATATGGGAAAAAAGGGAAAGAGTATATCAAATAACTTGAGAACACACACACACACACACATATATATAGAATCTAAGAGATGCCAAGAAACTTACAAATATGTACATATATATATATATTTTTATATAGGCAAATGCTATATATGAAGGTACTTTATGCAAGTATTCCTTAATAACAATTTGTGGCTTCTACAGGGTTAAATGAATCAATTGACAAAGGATTGCCATAAAATACATTAAGATAGCTAATTTGTTTCAGCAGACTGACAATCAGTCAGTAGAGATTGAATACAACCAGTCAGCCATAGTAGCCAATAGAGATTGAAGATTAAAATTCAAAATTGCAAGCTCAATAATTTGTAATCCAGCAAAGAGAGAGAGAGGGAGAGAGAGAGAGGGGGGGGAGGGGACTTATGAGATAAGCTAGAAAGCAACAGAGATTTAAAAACTTAATAAACATGTAAATTAAATGTGAGAATCATCTTGACAAAATGATAGAATTCAGATGAATTATAAAATATTATTGGTAATCCTTGAATTATCTGCCAGGGTTTGAATCATATCCTGAAACAGTTTAAGAAGCAAATTTCTCTGATGGTTTACTCCATCTGAGAACAATTGTTATTGTTCCAGAAATTAAAAAAAAAAAAATGTAACTAGGCTTCACTGATTGCTTGACAGCATCTACTTGCTGCTGATCCACGGCCATGGCAAAGTAAGCTATCTTTAAATTTTAGTGCTGTATGAGTTTTACTCCCTGTTTAGTAGGGTTTTGGAATGTTCATTGTCATTCCTGTTGAAAATAGTTGAAGAACTTGCTTTGCACTTGAATTTAGCTTATCACTTGCGCGTGCTCACACACACACACGCCCACACAGACAGATGCATCAAGGACTTGACCTGCAATTTGTTGCTGGTTGTCTTGTTGAATTATGCATATTGGCTGTTTGGGAAATTGCCTCCAAACCGCATGCCACTGTGTTGCTCCAATTGTTCCCCAACTTTTGCAGTATAATCTATCATATGTCTGTTCTTCCTTTATGTTGCTATGTCTACTATCTCAAAAATAACAGTTAGTTAACTGGAAAGAAGAGATGCTTGCTTAGTTGGAACATATATATGCATTAGAAATTATTTTGTTGAAAGAAATGTTTGGGTAACACAGAAACTTCATTGTAGGAAAAAAAAAAGGTTTAAACAGCTGTTGTGTAACTGTCATGTTGCTTAATATTGCAGCTTGTAGATGCTGGATAAACAGGGCATGATATGAGAGGTTACACCAGCTGTATAATTCAATTGTATGAGTGTGTTGTACTATGCTAACCATGCTATCTATCGAATCTTTTCAGTTGCATGATCTCACCATTAATGCTCAAAAATATTATTGGAATTGACTAGGTTTAAAAGGAGTAGTTGGGAAAAGGCTTAGATGAGTTGAGTAGTACTAGGTTTAAAAGGAAAAACTTATTCAATGCATGCTGTATGTGGTTATGTGCCTTATTTAATGTTTATAATTGGTTTTCTTTTTCTGACTGGAATGATTCCAAATTGGATCCAACTAAATTCTTGATGAAGACAAGGGCGTGGATTACCTTCCTGACTCATTTCAGGAAACAGGTACAGCCTGACAATAGTGATTAAGATACTTGAATATTGAGAGCAAACAGTAGGAGAAAAACTTTTTTCTTTGTTGTGCATGATGGCTGTAAGGTGAGGTAATAAACACCATCATTCACCACTTGAAAATCCTAATTTTATTTGTGACATACTGTAGCATCATTCCATTCTTTAGGGAACCAGGGGTCCAATGTAGTAATTGCACACACTTACTATTACACGAAAACATGTTATATCAGATACCATCGTACTAAATTGAAGGTGTAACCTGGATTACAATCATTACTAAGTTTCCAGGAACAATTAGAGATCATGTGGTAAGCATATGTGGAAATTATACTATCCAGAAGTAGAATATTAAAAGTTGCAGGAATTAGTCTTTCAAAGCAGAATATATATAATTGAGTCAGTGATAAAAGAGTTGCAAGGTTTCCGACGTGACTTCCTGTTTGCTTTCCATGCGGTTTTCAAGTAAACTCTCAGAATTTACACATCTTTGAGAAAATAAGAATTTTATTTATTAAATTTCTTGTCAAAGAATTGTTACTCACTTGACCTGGTTACTTGATTCAAGTAGATGTGGATCTTGACCCAGCATTATAGATGTCATTTTCCCCCCTCTAATTTTCCCCCTAAACAATTCTAATTAAAACAGGAAAGCATCAACAGAACTCCTAATCTAGGATGGATTTGTAAATTTTCTTTGCCTTCTTAACATCAAGACTTAAAAGTTGCAAACAGTCTTGCGTGCTTTGTTCCAGACAGCTTTGCACAACCTTGCTGGGTCCAGGTCCAGTAAAAAACCATTCCAAACTTAATTGCATGGCAAAGCTTGGTATATGAGCAATCTTATTGATTTCGTTTATATGCGGATTTTGTGAGCTAGAGCTGAGGAACTCCAGAAATTAGTAACTTGCACACAAATGCACAGATGCCAGCTTACCCTTGGATGGTTTGAAATCACATAGAGAAATCTGACCCACATTGAAACAGGTTGGGTGATACGAATACCAGTGCCTATTCTTGAACGCTTGAACCATCATCCACTGTTGTATGGAATCCTGTGTATATGAAGCCAACTCCTATGATTTTTGTACTTTTTATAGAAGCTCCTACGACATTGTAACTAGTCTATAAATGGTCAACTTCTCTGATCACTGTCTGACATATTCAGCCACTCCACCTTGCAGGTTGCCATTCTGGATTTGAATGTACCAGCCCTTGACCCTGATGTAAGATTTATGAGAAAAATGAGAATCTTCATTTTTAACTCCTGTCAATATTTGACCTGAGAGATTCTTGCTTATCTTCATTGTGTAGCAAGCTGTGGATGGTTTGAGATTGCTGCTGCAAAAGGAGCTTAGTCAAAGCGATGCTGGTACCCTGGGAAGAATTGTTCTTCCAAAGGTCAGTGTTCATGCACAACTTGATGGATGCAAGTGTTGTGCTTTCCTTCATTACTGAATTTTAAACATCACTTGCTACAAATTATGCACTATTTATTTCAGAGAGAGGCGGAGGCTCACCTTCCAGTCCTTACAACTAGGGATGGTATTGAAATCAACATGGATGATGTGGAGACCTTTCAAGTCTGGACGTTCAGATACAGGTTTGACTGAATCTGCTCAGGCCTCGCTACGATGGATTATCTTCGTATATAACACAAAAGACTTCTTATCAATGTATTTTAAATTTTGATATATTATTTTCCCCAAAAAAACCCAGTTATAAGGCTCATCATACTCTCTCTCTCTCTCTCTTTCACACACAAGCTAGTTACTTATAAATTTGCAAATAAATGAATTTAACCTTGCACCTCTCCATACATCTGAACTAGATAAAATAGAGCATGTGTGATCTTGTGCTCGTGCATGCTGGTGCATTTGCTCTTGTTGGTGCTCATTCATGCGTGTGCTTGTATGTATGCGGGCATTTGTTTGCAAGGAAATAGGATCAATTGCACACACTTAGGAAGAACAGATTTAAGCAAATTTTCTATCACTCCATGTTTATATTTAAGTGAGTATGGTGGCTTCTGAGACAGTTAAATCCAACTAGGATATTTTTGTTTAGAAGAAACTAAAATAAAATCTTTATTTTCTATGAAAGAAGTTTTTAGCAGCAAAGCTGATTATAGTTCACAAGTTAGTACAATGGTTTAATGATTGTAGTAAT
>UESW01003852.1:1272807-1462807 GCA_900491605.1 Calamus simplicifolius | reverse complement strand
ATAAAGCTTCATTCATAGTGTTAGTTTTCTCATCATCTTATGGAGTAACCAGGAGGGCTTCTTCCTCAATTTCAAATCTTTGACGTGGAATGCTTTTTCTAGCACTCTTCATCAGTTCAAGTTCTTGTGAAGAAGATGTAGGTATTAAATTACTCCTACTCGGTTGAGTATTTTTAATTTCAATCTTTTGAGTGATATTATCATTTAAATACTTCAACTCATATAGAGAGGTATTTTTGTCAATCTTACCCTTACTAGAAAATTCATTCTCCAAAAATACAACATCTTGTGATTCTATTTTAGAGACACTTTCATCCATTAGATCACCTATGAATATATGTCCTTTGAAATGTTCAAAGTATCTAATAAAGATACATTTCTTTCCTCTAGGACCTAATTTTCCAAACTTACTTAACATGTCATGAACATAGGCACCCAAATCCCATGGTCTTAAATGATCTAGTTCAGGTTTTCTGCCTATCCATAATTTATAGGGAGTAGATGGAATTGATTTAGAAGGTACATGATTAAGTATATATGCAGCAGTCAATAATGCATCTCTCCAAAAAGAGATTGGCAAATTTGCTTGTGCCATCATTGACCTAACCATTTTAGGAAGGGTCATATTCCTTCTTTCAGCGACACCATTTTATTGTGGCGTTCCCGAAATAGTTAGCTGCCTTAATATACCCTTTTCATTACATAATGATTTGAACTGATCTGGCAAATATTCTCGCCCATGATCAGTTTTTAAGGCTTTTACCGTTCTCTCAAGTTGATTTTCAACTTCATTTAGGTACAATTGAAAATAATCTAATGCTTCAGATTTGTAAGAGATAAGATATACATGACATAACGTATAAAATTATCAATAAATGTAATAAAATATGATGCACCATGCCTAGCCTTTATGCTCATCAGGCCACAAATGTCAGAATGAATTAATTTCAATAGAAGTTCAACCCTAATAGCTTTGCCAAATGATTTTCTAGTTGATTTTTCAATAAGACAATGTTCATATATGGACAAATTAGTTTTGACAAAAGAGCCCAATAAGCCCTCACTAATCAATTTGTTCATTCTTTCTTGTCCAATGTATCCTAATCTAGCATGCCAAATATTAATATCAACATTTGTAGTGCTAGAAGAGGTAATTAGTGAAAAATAGTTATTAATAGAATCCAAAATACCATAGTTTACATCAAGTACCATAAATCCATTAGACAAATATCCAGATCTATAATATAGGTCACTATAGTAAACATCAACACATCTATCATAGAAATTTAGTTTATAACCTAAATTCAAAAGAACAACAACTGAAACAAGATTTCATTGTATGTTCGAAGCATAAAGGACATCATGCAGGATCAGAGTTCGGCCACCATGCAGTTTCAACTTGTATGTCCCAATTCCTTTGACCTCAACCCTAGCATTATTTCCCACATGTATCCATCTACTTCCAATAGGTATGCAACGAAATTCCATAAACGTTGCTTTATCTCGAGCTACATGGTTGGTGGCTCCTGAGTCTATTGTCCATAAAGGATAAGAATCAGTAAGCATCACAATACTAGAAACATAAATATCATGAAGAGAAGCATAACATAACATAACCTTTTTCTTTGGCTCTGTATAATTACGAGCAAAGTGACCCTTTTTATCACAATTGTAGCACTTTATGTTTGCTTTATTTCTCTTCTTGAAAAAATGGCGTTTATTCTTGTTATTCTTTTGATCAGCAGATCCTTTATTGTTTTCCCTTTCCTTACCTTTCTTGTTTCAATTTCTCTTACATTTACAACCAGAAATTTGTTTGGAGCTTTCAGTAGCATATGCTTGTCCCATGGGTTTAATCGACTCCAACCGCTCATTTCCAACTCAACATGACGAGCGACATCATTGAAAGTTTTAATACTGTCATTATAAGTTAGATTAACCTTCATGTGCTCCCAACCATCAGGAAGAGAACGAATCACAACTTGCACTTGTTGTTCATCAGTAAGCTCATGACTAGCTGACTTTAATTCCATAATCATGTTTGACATCTCTCTTAGATATTGCTTGATTGTTTGATTTGGGCATTTTTTGTATGTGCCAAATTTTATAGCTATAGAGGTGGGCATTGTGCCGTGCCTGGCACCACATGGCCCAGGCCTGCGGGCCTCACCAAAAACGAGGTCATGCCTGGCACGACCCTTTAATAAATGGGCCATACTAGGCACGACTCGTAAAAAAAATTGCCAGCCCAGCACGACCCGTGGCCCATTTTGGGCTAGGTCGTACCGTGCTGGCACAACCCCTAACGGCCTTAACTGAGCCGTGCCAGGCACGACCCGCTATGGGCCAGGCCGGCACGACCCAGTTATAGCCATTTTGAGCCATTTTCAACAGCTAGAAATGGCTATAAACACCATATAGGGGGGGTTGACCATTTTAACCCCTCCAACAGCTATATAACAGCTATATTGAAGAATATTTTCAAAAAAAAAATTAAGACTTCTATAAATAGCCATTCCTCCCTCATTCTCACCACATCAAACCAACTCTTCTCTCCTTCTCTACTACTACTATTTTTCTCTCCTAGCAAGTGCTCTAGCAATTTAATTTTTAGTTTACAAGTATTTTGGCAAGTGGTAAGTGCTCTAGCAAGTATTCAAGTGCTACACAAGAGGAGGTTCTTGTTGAGAAGTTTGAAGTATAAGAGAAAGGAGGTCACTTCTTGTTGAAGGCAGAGCACAAAAGGAAGCTCACAAATCTCGGCTCCACGCCTCCACCTCTGGTCCTCTGACTCCTCTTCTCAATTCCTTTCTTGTGGTTAGTTTTTATTTTTTTACATTCATTAATTTAAAATTTTAGATATGACATCTTATGATGAAAGTCATTTTGGCATGCTCCCTATTTCTGAGGGAGAGGAAACTAATCCCCAAGTTCTTCTAGAGCCAGTGTCAGTGAACGGAGTGAAGGTCAAACCTCTTCTCGTAAGAGGACTAGTGATGTTTGGAATAATTTTGATAGAGTTATGGTTGATGGAGTCATGAAAGCAAAGTGCAAAAATGTGCAAAACTTTATAATTGTAGTAGTACTAGGGGAATGAGCATTTAAAAAGACATCAAGAAACTTATAAAATACAAGATTCTGGTCTGCAAAGTATCCTTAATATACAAGGGGGATCACTTGCAGTACTTTTGCATATAATCATGAAAATCAAGAAAATTACTTGTAAGATGGATAGTTCAGAATGAATTACCTTTTAGTTTATGTGAATCTTATAATTTTGAACAATATATTCAATTAGCCCTACAACATGCTTATAGAAAAACTAGTATGCGTACATTTAGAAGAGTAGCTATGACAAACCATTTAATAATGATACAAAGTTTAATTGAAATTCTCAAATTTAAATGCTAGAGTTTCTTTAACTTCTGATATTTGATCGGCATGGTAGTAATTGTTTTATTGCTATTACTGTTCATTATATTGATAATAATTATCAACTAAATAAACAATTCTTACTTTTCATGCTTTTGATTTTCCGGGGCAACAAATTTTAAATGTATTTATCAAATTGCATGCTCATAGAATATTAATAATAAAATGATATCTATTAATTTGATAATGCATCTAATAATAATTATTGTATTATTAAATGACTCTTTGTATCCCATTTTAAATGGATAATTATTTTATATTAGATATGCATGTCATATATTAAATCTTTCTGTTCAAGCTGGTATGGACATAATTCAAGATGTTATTTTAAAAATTAGAAATGTAGTTTTTTTTATTCATGCTTCAAGAGCAAGACTTCAAAAATTTAAATAATTATGTGTAGATCATGGTAAGCATTTTAAAAAAATTAAACTTAATGTAATTACTCGTTGAAATAGTACCTATACCATGATACATGATGCATATCCATATAAGAACTTATTAAGTGCATATATTAATGATCGTGGATTAGGATTTATATTGACTGAAACTAATTGGAGTAAAGGTAAAATTTGAAAGATTTTTTTGTTACTTTTTATGATGCTACAAATGTTCTTTCTGGTATTTATTATCCAACTTCTTATTCATTTTTACAATAAGCATATGTAATTAGTAAAAAAATTTAATAAACATAGATTTGATAATATTTTAGCTCCTATTATGTATCAAATGAAAACTAAATGGATTGAATATTGGGACAGGATATGTCCTTTGCATAACTTAGCTGTATTTTTATCCTAGAGTTAAATTAAGTGGCATATAAATTTTAATTGATGTATATTGTGAAAACATGAATCAAGATCCTAACCCAGCTAAAAATGAGGTAACACGGCTTCTTAATGATATTTATGCCTTATATGACAAAAAATTCGTAGATCTAGAATACATGCACAAAGCTCTTTTCTTCTAGTTCTCGTTTGTCATCTATTTTTTTATTCATTGCACAAAAAAGACACACACATGCTTCATCTTCTTCATCTTTAAGTAGTGAACTAGAATTTGATTTACGAAATGATCTTTATTATGCATATGATGAAGATCAAATAGAGAATCTAGATGTATTAGCTTGGTAAAAAGTGTTAAAAATCAATATCCTGTTATGTCTGTCATTGCACGCATATTTTAGCTGTGCCGATGTCTATAGTAGTATCAGAATCTACTTTTAGTGCAGGTCGGTATATTTGGATGAAAAGAGAAGTAGGATGACTGGCGAGATGGTTGAGATGCTTCTTACTTCAAAGATTGGTTGAATGCTGAGGCGAGGCTTTAAGATTAAGGTGGACATGACGTAACCAGCGAAGATGATGATGATAAAATACTACTGATGAGTGAGTCATCTCTATTTTTATAATTATATATTTTTATTTTTTTAATTGTTAAAGTAAGTCATCTCTATTTTTTTTTCTTATTGTATTTTGGAGGTTAGGCTTAGCCCCCTCCCTTCATGTACCATTTTGATTTTAAATTAATAAACTGGTAGGAGTCTATGCCAAAGCCCCCACCATTAAGGTGGATTCATATTAATAAATCCTTTATTCTTAATAATTTTTGAATTTATTAAAAAATATTTTTTACTTAATTTTTTATTAATAAATCCTTATGGGCCATGCCGATCCAGGCCCTTATGGGCCATGCGGGCTGGCACGGCTCAAGCCCTTGTGGGCCATGCCGTGTCGGGCTTGGTCATGGACGAACTTTCCAAGCCCAGCATGACCCCTTTTACTGGGCCATACCAAGCACGGCTCGTACTGTAGCTACTGGGCCATGCCAGGCACCTCCCGGCTCGGCTCATGCCATGCTGGGCTGAGCCATGGGCAGCTTGACCCAGTGCCCAACTCTAGTCAGCTGCCTAAGCTTGGTCACACTGACTCCAAATTTATCTCTAAAGGTAACCCAAACCTCATAAGCAGTAGAATACTACTCATATTCACATATGAGATCATCTGCCATTGAACTTATCAATATTCCTTTAGCTGCATAATCTTTTTTCTTTCAAGCTTTATATGCTTCTTGATTCCTTCTCTGCTGAACTATAGTACCCTCATTAGGATCAACTATGGTATGGTTGATGGCTTCCAAAGCCTCTTGTTCCTTAAGTATATATTATATTTTGAGGTACCAGACATGGTAATTATCACCATTTAGTTTATCACCTTTATTCAGATCAGCTATGATATTCTTTGATACCACGATCTAAATAAAAATGAAACACAGTTTATTTATCAAGCACACAATACTATTATTTGTCAAGTATAAACCAAATCTAATAATAACTTAGCAAATTACATAGAATCAAAATGTTGCTATGCTTCCAATCATCATCCATTGTTCAATGCCTTATTATTATTCATTTAGTTTACTTGAATAAAATAATGCACAACTACAATTCATAGAGAATAAAAAAATACACAATTATAATTCATAAAGAATTAAAGAAATATACATTAAGCAACTCTCACTCAAACATAATAAACATCATAATAAAAGAACATAACTATAAAATTTCATGCTCTAAGTATCATTACATGATCTTTTTCAATTACATAATTAAACACCTAACAAACAATAAAATATAATTAAATGCCTAATAAACAACATAACCCAAAATAACTAGGCATATAATCATAAAGACAACACATATCTTCATGAATCCATAGGCACCACCAAGAGAAACAAACTTTGAGGTTCTTCTAAAATTTGTCTGATATTCTTGATGCCATTTTCTTAGTAAAACATCAACCACGTGACAATAATTCAAGCTCCAAATGACCTATCCAAAAGTTATACACAAAATTTGCTCAATGTGATGGAAGTGATCTATAGAGTACCCAAACTCTATATTATGATAGTCTTATAACCACATTCTTCTAGTTGAATAATCATACAATTAAGCATAGAAATATGATCAATCATATCACTTCCAGGATGATACTCAAAGGTTTTCATTGCTTCCCTTAATTGCCTTTGTCTCTCGTTTGGTCAATATGAGTATTTGTCTTGCCATCTATAATCATAATAAAATCATTTGATGGAATTATCATGAATAAAGAAGCATAAATAGAAGAAGCCAAATAAAAATTATAAATTATTGGATATGTGTTTCAATAGCAGCACCTAAGACCTTAAATTAGAAGTTGCATAACATTGCTACACTGATTATCATAGCACAAGTTATGAGTATTGCTGGATGCAAAATCGGATAAATTGGGTACACTGATTGAATTATGCCCGGCTCCCTGGAAATATAGTGTGATTGAACTGTGATGGTACCATACTCCCCATCATCATATCACTCATTCCTGTCATAGGAAAGCACATTCTTCCCTCTGCATCCATAAGTAAATTGGGATACTGTAAAAGCCTTGGTTTCTTTGTGTCAGAGTTTGGGTCTTGCATCTAAGGTGTGGCACAATCTAACTCCACTTTCCAAATGTTGACACTTTTAACATTTTGTAAAACCTCTGCCTCATCCCATGTAACCTGAAGCATCCGCCACGGAGAAAAGGAGCCACCAGTCTCCATCCTAGACAACGGTTCTAGAGACTGTTCCATGGAACAGTGTCGTCCTAGCCAACCCCTCCATCTCCACCGACATCCTGACCCTCATGAGCTTTTTGGCGTTAATGAACCTGCTTCACCCGGTGGTCAGTAGATGTCGGCGAGGCATCCCCCAGTTGATATGCCGGAACGTCCATGCCTTCCCATGGATGTCAAAGATCATCACGTTCTGGACCTGTGGCTCGACCGCCATGTTCAGTGATGATAGATGGGGTATGCACAGAACCTTGGCAGGATAAGTGTCGATTCGCGTTTTAAATTTTTGATATCATCTAATTTATTCAAAGAGAACTAAATTATGTGGGTGTTAATCCAATTATTGATTTTCATAAATAACAAAAACATATGAGTATATCTCTTATGTTGCTAATGATTTTAATTAAGTGTTTCAGGAATTTAAAGTGTTTAATTAATCAAAATCCAAGAAAAATTAAGTTTGAATCCAATTCTAGTGTCAAGTGTCAAGTTCCAACATTAGAGCTGACTTTAGAAGGATTAAAGCCGACTCCTGTTGGGTTCCGGTCATGCAGCGGAAGGCTGGATTTTAAAAAAAATTTAACCTTGAAACCCTAATCAACAAAACCTTAGACCCAAGACCCCTTGATTATAACAATTAATTAGTCATAAAATGTAACATATATGTAGAGGAACATACCTTAGTACTTGGTGAAGAAAGAAGGAAGCCGGTTATCCAATCTTTTCCACTAGGCGCCCAAGTGTTCGTCCTCCAATGGTGATCCATACGAGAATTGGATCAAAGATATGCTCACGAACTTGACTTAAACCTCTTTTTGGCTTCTTGACTTCTTGGCTTGGCTCTTAGGACCCTTTTTACCTTTTTCTTAAGCCTAATAAAACTTGTATAGGCTAAGAAAAGAGTTGTCCTAAATTGACTAAGGCTTGTAGAAGGGGAGAGGGAGAGAGAAGACTCTTGTCTTAACAAGGATTACTAAAAATTATCCGATGCAATCCCATATGTGCCACCCCCTTTAAATAGTGAATGGGGAGACGTCAAATGAAGGGATACAACCCATTCCACATCCTTCTAAAAGGATATAAAATTTTTAAATTCATTTCAATTTGAATCAAGGGACACATCCTTATAATTTTCTGCACCTTTCTTCCTACGCGCGTCACACCTGATGGGATGCTTTTGGCATTCCATCTTAAATCAGATAGCCTCTGATTTTGCCATGTGTCAAGATAAGGTTCTCCATGTTTATATGGACTCTTAAATCCCCAAAAGATGCGCCTTCTAGTGCCTTAAATCAGAAGGACTTTTAGACGCCTCTTGAAAATTCTGCACGCGCACAGTTTTCCTTTCGAGAGTCCCATGTCTCTTGGACTCTATTAATTCAACCTTATCCAATACAATAACATCTAGATAAGGTTCTTCATGTTCAATGGACCTATAAATTCAAAAATGATGCGCCTCCTAGTACCTTAAATCAGAAGGACTCTTAGGCGCCTCTTGAAAATTCTGCATGTGCATAGTTTCCCTTCTGAGAGTCCTATATTTCTTGGACTCTATTAATTAACCTTATCCAATCCAATAAATGGTTGATCAGGTCAAAGGTTATCCCAAATTAATTCTAAAATTAATTTGGATCAATTAATTAAGCCGGTTCAAATCAATTTCGATCCAAATTGGAGCGATAGTTAGCCACATGTGCTAGCATGCTGATTGGCTAACAAATTGAATTAATTAATCTTATTAAAATGATTCTTTGACCAATTCCCTTATGTGTGTGACCCATTGGGTTCCTCATCTAGCCAGCAGTAGGTTTAGTTTAAGTCAATTTAGTTCGATTAGAAACTGACTAACGAATTAGATCAAATCATGCTAACCCTAGTTGCCAATTTGAACCATCTTTCAAATTGACTCATGAATTAAATAAATTTAATTAATAAAAACCTACAGACAAGATTGACATCTAGAAATGTATCATGTCTACCTAGAAGATGAGAATTTGATGAAATTACCAAAATACCCTTCAGTGGCAAGTTACTATGCAATTCAATCCTTCGATCTTTCTTTATCCCGAATAAGTGATGGGTATGGAAAAATGTCAAACCCTAACATTTTATTCATTTGAATCTCAAATCAATAATAAAGACTCAACAAATGAAAAATTAGAAACCTATTCTAATTTCATTTTGCTTTGATCAAAGACTTCTTGAGTCATCATATGATGAGATTACATGGGATTACTTTTCCTCTTACTATGAATGATCGATTCCTTATTGACCTACTCATAACCTTCATACACAATCCTTTATATCCATGAACACCCCGTACAGACTTAGCCATGAATGAGTATGAACTAAAACATAGATTCATGTGCATAAGATTCTATGGTAATCTCAGGTCTAAGGATCACTTGCACAACTCCCACTAAGAGAACTATCTTTTGATAAGTAAGTAAGATCTCCATAAGATGTTCTCAATGTGGATCAATTCAGTGAACTCATACCCTAGTAAGCACCCACATCCTTGTATTAGTGTCTCTACATAAGTGGCTATGAGACCAACCACCCTCTTTATTGAGCATACATAGAATGTGCCAGTCTTACCGGTATCATTGATCCCCGACTCGATGATCCTTCGACTGGGAACATTTTAGATTAGAGTTTTTAGGAACTTAGGTCTCATCATTATGAACTTCATCATAACCCTAATTCCATTGCCCTAACCTTTGGGGTTCATCATAATCTTAATAAATATAAGACACAACATATGATGAATCAAAAAAATGTTTTAATTGATAAAATATCATACATGAGTTGAAAGAAATTTCAAAAATGTCCTTACATAATTGGCTTTTAGGGCACTACTCTTTCAATCTTCCACTTGCACTAAAGCCAATCGCCTTTGTATTTAATTCCCATACAATCCAAATGACGATCAAACTGCTGTTGAGGAAGGGCCTTAGTGAATGGGTCTGCTATATTGTTCTTGTGTCAACTCGTTCTATAACAACATCTTGTCTTTCAATGATCTCTCGAATGAGATGGAAGCGTCTTAGGATGTGCTTGGATTTCTGATAAGACCTTGGTTCCTTAGCTTGTGCAACAGCTCCAGTGTTATCACAATAAAGTGGCACCGGTTGTTGAATCACTGGAACAACACCTAACTCCGTAATGAACTTCTTCATCCAGACAACTTCCTTAGCGGCTTCACTAGCAGCAATGTACTCTGCCTCAGTAACTGAGTCAGCTACAATTTGCTGCTTAGTACTTCTCCAACTGACTGCACCACCATATAGAGTAAAAACATATCCTGATATGGATTTACTATCATCCGATCTGATTGAAAGCTGGAGTCAGTATAGCCTTCCAATTTTAAATCTGATCCCCCATATATAAGAAAATTTCCTTAGTTCTTCTTAGGTACTTAAGAATATTTTTCACAGCTTTCCAATGATCTTCCCCTGGATCGGCCTGAAACCTGCTTGCTGTGCCTAAGGCATAAGCAACATCAGGCCTGGTACATAATATGACATACATTATCGACCCTATAGCTGAAGCATAAGGAATCTTGTTCATTCTTTGCCTCTCTTCAGGTGACTTAGGAGACATCTTCTTAGAGAGATGTATGCCTTGACTCATGGGCAAGTAACCTCTTTTACTTTCCTCCATGTTGAATCTTTTCAACACTAAGTCAATGTATCTAGATTGGGATAAGCCAAGCATCCTCTTAGATCTATCTCTATAGATCTTTATACCAAGTATACAGGATGCTTCTCTCAAATCTTTCATGGAAAACTGTTTAGATAGCCAAGTTTTGACTGATTGTAGCATTGGGATATCATTTCCAATGATAAGTATGCCATCGACATATAAAATTAAGAAGACTATGGCACTCCCACTTGTCTTCTTATACACACATGGTTCATCTATATTTTTGATGAAACCAAACTCTTTGATTGTTTCATCAAAGGAATGTTCCAACTCCTCGATACTTGCTTTAATCCATAAATGGTTTTCTTAAGCTTGCATACTTGGTGCGGTCTCCTACTTAAGACAAACCCTTCTGGCTGTGACATATAGACTTCCTCCTCAAGATATCCATTAAGGAAGGCAGTCTTTACATCCATCTGCCAGATTTCATAGTCATAGTATGCTGCTATAGCAAGTAATATCCGAATGGATTTGAGCATAGCTACTGGTGAAAAGGTTTCATCATAGTCAATACCATATTTTTGCCGAAACCTTTTGCCACTAGCCTAGCCTTGTAGGTTTCTACTTGGCCATCTGCTCCAATCTTCTTCTTGAAGATCCATTTTGTTGACCCAATTATTGATTTTGATGATTAATAAAGAATTAGTATATTTATTTGATTACTAATGGATTTGAGAAGTATTTCAGGAGTTAAAATTATTTGATCAATTTAAATGAATTAAGAAACGTGTTTTGAATCAAATGCAAAACTTCAATTTCAAAGTTTCTGAACCTGGAGTCGACACTTAGATTTCCTGGAGCCGACCCCATGGCCATTCAAATTTTATTCTGATTTTTGATACGGTCCAGCCGAGCCGACACCCAGAGTTTCGGAGTCGACACTTACAATGTCTGGAGCCGACTCCGATGCGGGAACAGAACGTTATTTTTTGAGCATCCTGGAGCCGATACACACAGTATTCGGGAGCCGACACTGACGATGGCGAGCCGACACTTACTTTTTTGGAGCCGACTCCTCAACAAACTCGGAAATTTCTATTTTTGGAAAAACGACCTGGAACCGACACCTGAAAAGTTGGAGCCGACTCCAACCTGACTGGAACAAAAATTTAAATTGTCAGATCAGCTCTAACGGTAATATTTTCTTTTTACCTAATTTCTAATGGATATGTTGACCCAATTGAGGATTTTGATGATTAACAAAACTATTTGAGTATAACATTTGATGTTACTAATGATTTTGATTAAGTTTTTCAGATTATAAGTCTATTTGATGATCAAAATCAAGAGGCAAATTCAAGTTCTGTTTGAATCTAATGTCAAGGTAAGATTGCAGACATTAGAGTCGACACATGGAATCACAGAGCCGACTCCGAAAAATGGCACAGACTTAGAGTCGACTCCGGGACTGTGAGAGCTGACTCTATCAGAAATAACAGAACGATGGATTTTCAGCCACGACTTAGAGTCGACTCCAGACTGATAGAGTCGACTCCAGAAGAATTTTGTGTCGACCCCAGAAAAGTCAGAGACGACTCCAGATCGAGCGGATTAAATAATTTTGAGTTAGAGCCGACTCCAAAAAAGTTAGAGCCGACTCCAGAATGTTAGACACGGCTCCAGAACTATCAGAACGACTCTAAACTTATCTTTATCTATTTTAATCAACGGCTATTGTTATTTATGGATCTAATCCTTTTTACACTTGCTTCTAACGGATAGTTTTACACTATTTGTGGATTAATCGGATCTATAAGAAGAGGGTTATTGCATCCCAAAAAAAAAAGAGAAGAAGACAAGAGAGAGCAAAAAGAAAAGAATAGAGAAAATCTTTGAGATCTATCAGAAAAGAAAAGAGGAAAACCTGTAAGGAAAGATCATACTCATTCCCCAAAAGAAGAGAAAGAGATTCCAAGCCTTTGCTGTTCTATTTAGAAGAAATCTCAAGAGAAGGAAGAAGCCCTAGTTTTTCTGATCTTCTAAGTCTCAAGAGCTTCATTCAAAGGAAGATCCATTCAAAGGAAGAGAAGGAAGAAGCCACCAAGATCTGCGAATCAGGCTTTGGTTCCTAATCTCTTATTATTGTTTCATTATTGTATATTTGCTCATTGAAGGAGCAGTTTGTTTTGTAAAATCAAATACTTTTGCTGGGTCAATCTAGTGATTGATTCAGTTGAGGCTGTTAGCCTTGTGCAAGCATTTGCTTGTGGTTTTAGGTTTTGTGCTGGTGAGCCTTGAAAACCAGCTGGGTTCGTTGTGCACCTGAAAAACAATAAGTTTGAGTTGTGAGCTTGCAAAACAACTCTGCTGTAATCAGTTTGATTATAGTGTGGACCCAAGAGGTACTTGGGAGTGGACGTAGGTGTAGGTACACCGAACCACTATAAAATTTCTTGTGTTTGCCGTGATTGTCTCTTTATCTTTAACTTTCTATTTATAGTTGCTTAGTTTTAAACTTGTGAATCTAAGTTTTTATTTCCGCTGGGGGTTATCTTTCAAAAGAGTTTAAATTTTTGAAAAACCCAATTCACCCCCCCTCTTGGGTTGCTATCTGGACCAACAATTGGTATCAGAGCTAGTGCTCATTTGATTTGATCTAACGATCAAGAGTCAAAGATCCACATGGCAACTCAAGCTGGTTCATCTTTTTCGAAGGTCAATCTACTAATAGACCACCCTTATTTAATGGTTCTAACTATGGTTATTGGAAGGCTAGAATGAAAATATTCATTCAAGCACTTGACTATGATCTATGGAGTATTATAGTCAATGACCACACACACCCACTGCTAGAGTTAATGGCATGGAGATTCCTAAACCGAAACGGAATGGGATGAACATGATAGAAAATTGGCACAACTCAATGCCAAAGCAATGAATGTCTTATACTGCTCATTAGATGCAAATGAATTCAATCGCATATCTATTTGCATTTCTGCTAAGGAAATCTGGGATAGACTTGAGGTTACCCATGAGGGAACAAATCAAGTCAAGGAATCCAAGATTAACATGCTAGTTCATAAATATGAATTGTTTAAAATGGATGCATGTGAATCTATTGCTGATATGTTTACAAGATTTACTGACATAGTTAATGGTTTAAAAAGTCTTGGTAAATCTTATGATAATTCTGATCTTGTGAGAAAGGTCTTGCGTTCCTTGCCTAGGACTTGGGAAGCTAAGGTGACGGCAATACAAGAGGCAAAGGATCTAAGTACACTACCCCTAGAAGAACTGTTGGGATCCTTGATGACTCATGAGCTTCAAATCAAGCAACATGTTGATGATGATGAGTCAAAGAAGAAGAGAACTATGGCTCTTAAGATTTCTGAATGTGAATGATGAAAGACATGGCACTCATCACAAGAAAATTTAAAAGATTCATGAAGAAGAAGAAGTTTGAAAAGAAAAAGCCCTTTGCAAGAAAAGATGAGGACAAGGGCAAAGAAAAGGAAGTTATTTGCTTTGAATGCAAGAAGCCGGGTCACTTTAAATCTGAATGCCCTCAACTAAAGAAAGGCACCCGAAGGTTCAAAAAGAAGGCAATGATGGCCACATGGAGCGATTCGGAAAGCACAAGTTCCGAAGAAGAAGAAAAGAGTGAAATGGCCAATCTATGCTTCATGGCGGACAATGATGAGGTAAGTCCGAGTTTTCTTGATGACTTTACTTTTGATGAATGCATAGTGCTTTTTATGAATTAATGGATGATTTTGCAAACCTAAGTTCAAAGAACAAAGATTTAAAAACTCAAATGCAAAAACTATCATTAGAAAATGAAAAGCATGTTGTTGATAAAGAACTTTTGATAAAAGAAAAAGAAAGTTTGAAAAATGAAGTTGATAGACTTAAGCCTATAGTTGATAAATTTACTCTAAGCTCTATCAAACTTAATATGATTTTGGAAAATCAAAAGGCTATTTTTGATAAAGCTGGATTAGGATATAATCCACTTAAAAAGCAAAAATCCTTGAAGAACATTTTTGTACATGCTGAAAAATCATTAAACATTACTTGTTTTAAATGTGGAAACAAAGGACATAAATCATATATGTGTAAATCTTCACATAAAAGAAAAAGATGATTTGGGTTCCCAAAGAAACAATGTTTAATGCATCTAACCATGAAGGACCCAAGAAGGCTTGGGTACCTAAAATTAAGACATAAATTTTGCAGGAGTGTCTTGCAGCCATCAGACTGAAAAGAAAATGGTACCTGGACAGTGGTTGCTCAAGACACATGACGGGTGACAAAGATCAATTCATCACCCTTGAATCAAAAAGAGGTGGAGTAGTTACTTTTGGTGATAATGGTCAAGGCCATATCATGGGTATTGGTAAGATTCAAATTACTCCATCTACTCATATTGATAATGTTTTATATGTTGATGGACTTAAACATAATCTAATAAGTATTAGCCAACTGTGTGACAAAGGGTTCAATTTTCCTTTGAAGCTTCTGTTTGCACTGTTACTAATCCCATTGATAATAGCATTATTCTTGTTGGTAAACGCTATGGCAATGTGTACTTAATTGATTTGAGTAATTTATCTCCAAGTAATCATTGCTTAGTTGCTGATAATGCTAAGATGAATGAGATTGGTTGGCTATGGCATCGTAGATTAGGTCATGCAAGCACACACCTAATTTCAAATTATTGAAAATGGATTTAGTTAAAGGTATTCCTAGTCTAAATTTTGAAAATAATCGAATATGTGATGCATGTCAATTTGGAAAACAGACAAGAACTTCTTTTAAATCTAAGAATGTTGTTTCAACTACTAGGCCACTAGAGCTACTACACATGGACCTTTTTGGACCTACTAGAACCACAAGTCTAGGAGGAAAGAAATATGGTCTTGTGATAGTAGATGATTACTCTAGATTCACTTGGGTAATGTTTTTGGCTCACAAAGATGAGACTTTCTCAATATTCATGAAATTCTTCAAGAAAGTCACAAATGAGAAAAACACTACCATAGTGTCTATTAGAAGTGATCATGGAACTGAATTTGAAAATCACTTATTTGAAAAATTTTGCATAAAAAGGCATACATCATAATTTTTCTGCACCTAGAACACCGCAACAAAATGGAGTTGTAGAAAGGAAGAATAGGACTTTAGAAGACATGGCCCGTACCATGCTATGTGAAAGCCAACTTCCAAAATATTTTTGGGCGGAAGCTATAAACACAGCTTGTTACATTCTAAATAGAGCCCTAATTAGACCTATCCTTAAGAAAACTCCCTATGAACTTTGGATCAATAGGAAACCAAATTTAAGTTATTTTCATGCATTTGGTTGTAAATGTTTTATTCATAACAATGGTAAGGATAATCTTGGGAAGTTTGACGCAAAGTCTGATGAAGGTATCTTCCTAGGATATTCTACATCTAGCAAAGCATATAGAGTATTTAATAAGAAAAGCTTAGTTGTAGAAGAATCCATTCATATAGTGTTTGATGAGTCTTTAGCATCAAGTTCAGATAAAATTGATGATGAGGAAGATACATCTTTGATTGAAAGAGATATTGAAAAATTAAATGTATCTTCAGATCAAGAACCTGAAGTTAAGGATGATGACTCACCTAAGGATGATGGTATTGATACTGTTCAAAATGATCAAGATCTACCTAGAGATTGGAGATATGCTTATGGTCATCCTAAGGACCTAATCATAGGTGATCCATCTCAAGGTGTAAGGACTAGATCATCAATGAGAGATATCAATAATCATCTTGCATTTGTATCTCATATAGAACCTAAGACTATAGAGGAAGCCGAGAAAGATAGTTATTGGATGTTAGCAATGCAGGAAGAGTTAAACCAATTCACTAGAAATCAAGTCTGGACCCTAGTTGAAAGACCTAAAAATCACCCTATAATAGGATCTAAATGGGTATTTAGAAATAAATTAGATGAAAATGGCATAGTAATTAGAAACAAAGCTAGACTAGTTGCAAAAGGATATAATCAAGAAGAAGGTATAGATTTTGATGAAACTTTTGCACCTGTTGCTAGATTAGAAGCCATTAGGCTACTACTTGCATTTGCATGTCATATGAATTTCAACTTATTTCAAATGGATGTTAAAAGTGCATTTCTAAATGGTTTTATAAATGAGAAAGTTTATGTTGAACAACCTCCTGGTTTTGAAGATCATGAATTTCCAAACCACGTCTTCAAACTACACAAAGCACTTTATGGTTTAAAGCAAGCACCTAGAGCTTGGTATGATAGATTAAGTAAATTTTTAATTGAAAATGACTTTTCTAGAGGAAATGTTGATAAAACCTTGTTTTTGAAAAGAAAAGGAAAGGATTTATTAATCGTTCAAATTTATGTTGATGACATTATATTTGGTGCTACTAACAATCTCCTTTGTCAAGAATTTGCTAAGCTAATGCAGGGAGAATTCGAGATGAGCATGATGGGAGAACTAAACTTCTTCCTTGGACTTCAAATCAAACAAGAGAAAGCGGAAATTTTCATTAACCAAACAAAGTATACAAAGGAAATACTCAAGAAATTTGGTATGGAATCTGCTAAACCTCTTGGTACGCCAATGAGTCCCTCATGCAAGCTGGACAAGGATGAAGTAGGTAAGAAAGTAGATCAGAAGCATTACAGAGGTATGATTGGATCACTTCTTTATCTAACTGCAAGTAGGCCAGATATCATGTTTTATGTCTGCTTATGTGCAAGATATCAATCTAATCCTAAGGAATCACATTTACTTGCTGTTAAAAGAATCTTTAGATACTTAAATGGAACTAAAAATGTAGGATTATGGTATTCTAGAGACTCAACCTTAAAATTGATTGCTTATTCTGATTCTGACTATGCTGGTTGTAAATTAGATAGAAAGAGTACAAGTGGGGTATGCCAACTTTTAGGAAGTAACTTAATCTCTTGGTTTAGCAAGAAGCAAAATTCGGTTGCATTATCCACTGCTGAGGCAGAGTATGTTGCAGCTGGAAGTTGCTGTGCTCAAATCCTTTGGATTAAGCGACAACTTGAAGATTATGGTATCACACTTGATAAAATACCTATTAAATGTGATAATACTAGTGCTATCAATCTAACTAAAAATCCAATTCAACATTCAAGAACTAAACACATTGAAATTAGACATCACTTTATTAGAGAACATGTAACTAACAAAGATGTTTGTCTTGAATATGTTAATACTAATGATCAATTAGCTGATATTTTTACCAAACCTTTGAGTGAGAAGAGATTTTGCTATCTTAGAGGAGAATTAGGAGTTTGTGATCCTTTAGAATAATTTTCTGAAACTCTTAAGGACAACAACTATCTAGACTTCATAATTTCTTGAAAATCCCCTTTGTCCAATAAGGAAATCTATCTAGAAATTTGATTCATTGTTTCCCCAATTATTAAGGAACACTTATCTAGAATTTGATGATTAATTTGATCAGTTTCAGATCCTTGAAATTTGATTTTTTCTCTGAAACTATTGTGGAGTCGACACCTGCAGTTTGTGGAGTCGACACCTTCTTATTTTGATGTTCTGTCTGGGCAATTAGAGCCGACTCTGGCTTCTAGAGCCGACTCTAATTCGGGCGCTGACAGATTCTCTGGTTCGGAGCCGACACCTCATTTTTGGGAGTCGACTCTAAGTGGAACTAGGTCAAAATAAAAAGGGCGGAGTCGACCCCAAACGATTCCTATCGTCTCCTAAACCTTTTCCAAGCTGTTCCAAACTGATTCCAAACCCTCCAAATCCCTCAAAACCTTGATTACTCATTCCAATCGAATCCCATGGCTCCCAAAAAGCATGCTATCATTGGTGGTTCGACTGTTCCGATGAAGCGCCATTCAAATCGGAGGCAACCTTCGTCATCTTCTTCATCTGCCACTCAAGATGACTCTCCACCCTCACCATCTTCTCCTCGAGTCGACCAATTAGCTGGTAAGGCCATTACTACCGGAAGAAAGTTGATTTTAACTTTTTCTTTCGGAGGGCTTTGCTATTGGGCGGTTGTTGAAAGAAATGGGATGGGAGAAGGTTTGTTCTTTGGATATCCCTACTTACCCTGCCCTAGTGAGAGAGTTTTATAATGATTTATGTAGAGGAGAGGGAGGCTTAGTGAGTGTTGTAAGAGGAACAAAGGTAATCATCTCAGCCGAATCCCTTGGTAATCTATTGGAAATGCCTACCGTTGGCCTTGTTGAATATCATCATGAAAAGAGGAGGTGCACTATCAAGGATGTTAGGGAGAGAAGTTTCTGAGTTTGAGAAATCTTGGCAAATCAACTTAATTTGGAACTCAGATTACTTCACAATATCTGTGGAAGAATTCTATTTCCTAAAATCGGAAGGTTTGAATATGTCTCGGAGCGAGACGTCTTATTGATGGACTGCATTCTCACTGGTAGACCTGTAAATCTTGCTGAAATGATGATAGGCTATATGGCGGAGGCAGCTACTAAGAAGAGATCTACATTGCCATATGGTATGGTTTTAACATTGGTATTCAGAAGCCAAGGTGTACTTATAATGGACAATGAGCCACTAAGAAAATTAAGACATACAGATTACTATAGTGTCTCTACAATTCACCGAATGGGCTTTAGAAAAGAAATGGAAACTGGATAAAAAGAGGACATGAGGCCAGAGCTGAAGAGGTTAGAGTTGAGAAGTCAGAGGAGAAGACATTCCTGAACCATCTGCTGGACCTTCTTCTGCTGGACCTTCTGCTGGACCATCTGCTGGACCCTCAGAAGCTGGACCTAGCTCTCAACTTCCACATCAGTCAGCATTGGCATCTGAAAGATTTTCTGAGGAGCAAATAGGTCAGCTCAGAGCTTTACTGGCTGAGTATGACAGTCAAAGATCAAATGATATGTGTAAATTAAGAGAGGAGTTCAATCAATTAAAGGATGAGATTAATTCAAGACTTGACATGATTTCTTTTCAATTAGCAATTCTGTCAAATCCTTTAGCACTGATCTTCATAAAATTTTGAAAGGATGGAAGGCATTGCAGACGGTTCTGGAACTTATCTTCATGCTACCAGTCAACTGAAGAAAGATATCGACCTCGCCGTCTCTCAAATTGAAGCTGTCTTGAAAGTTTTAAGAAGACCCAAAAAGATGATGTTATGGAAATGATTGGACATTTAAAGAAAATTATGTATAAGCATATTTGATTTTGATATTCCATCCTAGGTTGTATCTTAGGATTTCTTGCTTTCTTTCTTAGCATGTATCTAGGATTTACATACTTAAATCTGTCATTTTAAAATACATGTAATGGATCTTGCTTTGAAATACAAATGTTTGAATGAATATTACACTTTTATTTCAAATTTATCTTTGATTGAATGTCAATGAATAAGTTTCCTATCTTTATGTTTATTCGAATCAACATTCTAGCTCTAATAACATTCTTTATTGCTCTTAAACTCACCTTATGTTGATAACAAAAAAGGGGGAGAGATAAGTGTATATGCATATAAGAAAGACATATATAAGAAAGAGAAAGAGAAAGAAAATGAAGAACAATTCTGAGAATAGAAAGAATGAGAGAATTTTTAGAAAGAATTCAGTTTATCTACATAGGGGGAGCTATTCAATGCAGGGGGAGCTTAATAAATTTCTCCATATAAAAGTTAAATCATTTTGATTGATGTCAAGTTTTGTTTATTTTTATTCATTTTGAATATTGGCATCAAATTCTCTATTAGGAAGTCTCTAAGCTTTAACAATGTCCATAATTCTCAATTCAAATAAATTTTTAATGCATATACTCAAAGTTTTTGTCATCATCAAAAAGGGGGAGATTGTTGACCCAATTGAGGATTTTGATGATTAACAAAACTATTTGAGTATAACATTTGATGTTACTAATGATTTTGATTAAGTTTTTCAGATTATAAGTCTATTTGATGATCAAAATCAAGAGGCAAATTCAAGTTCTGGTTTGAATCTAATGTCAAGGTAAGATTGCAGACATTAGAGTCGACACATGGAATCACAGAGCCGACTCCGAAAATGGCACAGACTTAGAGTCGACTCCGGGACTGTGAGAGCCGACTCTATCAGAAATAACAGAACGATGGATTTTTAGGCCACGACTTAGAGTCGACTCCAGAAGAATTTTGTGTCGACCCCAGAAAAGTCAGAGACGACTCCAGATCGAGCGGATTAAATAATTTCGAGTTAGAGCCGACTCCAGAAAAGTTAGAGCCGACTCCAGAATGTCAGACACGGCTCCAGAACTGTCAGAACGACTCTAAACTTTATCTTTATCTATTTTAATCCCAACGGCTATTGTTATTTATGGATCTAATCCTTTTTACACTTGCTTCTAACGGATAGTTTCACACTATTTGTGGATTAATCGGATCTATAAGAAGAGGGTTGATTGCATCCCAAAAAAAAAAGAGAAAAAGACAAGAGAGAGGCAAAAAGAAAAGAATAGAGAAAATCTTTGAGATCTATCAGAAAAGAAAAGAGGGAAAACCTGTAAGGAAAGATCATACTCATTCCCCAAAAGAAGAGAAAGAGATTCCAAGCCTTTGCTGTTCTATTTAGAAGAAATCTCAAGAGAAGGAAGAAGCCCTAGTTTTTCTGATCTTCTGAGTCTCAAGAGCTTCATTCAAAGGAAGATCCATTCAAAGGAAGAGAAGGAAGAAGCCACCAAGATCTGCGAATCAGGCTTTGGTTCCTAATCTCTTATTATTGTTTCATTATTGTATATTTGCTCATTGAAGGAGCAGTTTGTTTTTGTAAAATCAAATACTGTTTGCTGGGTCAATCTGGTGATTGATTCAGTTGAGGCTGTTAGCCTTGTGCAAGCATTTGCTTGTGGTTTTAGGTTTTGTGCTGGTGAGCCTTGAAAACCAGCTGGGTTCATTGTGCACCTGGGAAAACAACAAGTTTGAGTTGTGAGCTTGCAAAACAACTCTGCTGTAATCAGTTTGATTATAGTATGGACCCAAGAGGTACTTGGGAGTGGACGTAGGTGTAGGTACACCGAACCACTATAAAATTTCTTGTGTTTGCCGTGATTGTCTCTTTATCTTCAACTTTCTATTTATAGTTGCTTAGTTTTAAACTTGTGAATCTAAGTTTTTATTTTCGCTGGGGGTTATCTTTCAAAAGAGTTTAAATTTTTGAAAAACCCAATTCACCCCCCCTCTTGGGTTGCTATCTGGACCAACAGGATATTTTTGTTTATAGGTATATTCCAATGGCTAGTTTCCTTTCCAAAACGGATTAAAAGAAATCTATAAAAAGGGGAAAACACCCGTTTGAAAAGGAAAGACAAAAAATAGACAAAAATTTCAAATCAAAAATCCGAGAAAGCCTGATCCTGAATCTCAAGAGAAAAGCATTCAAACTCAAATCCTTCCACTCCAAAAAGCTCAAAGAGGAATCCAAGGTGCCCAAATCAAAGAAATCGGTGGATTTCCCAAATTGAAGAAAAAGCTCTGTTTCTTCCATTTCCAATCTTCTCTACTGCAACGACTATGAGGGATTAAAGCTGAGGCTTGATTCATCATTTCAAAGGAAGAAGAGGAAAAGAAGAAAAGCTCACATTCAATCATCTCTAAACAGGCTTTTCTAAACTTGTTTACTTTATTTTGAATATTTTCTCAACTAAGGAGCTGTGAATCATTGTAAAACATTCTTATATTTGTTTGTGCTAGTTCTATCAAGGGGATTGAACTAGTGGAGGTTGTTAACCTTGGGTCAAGCTAGATTAGCTTGAGTTTAGGGTTTTGTGCTGGTGAGCCCAGAAAACCGGCTGGGTTCGTTGTGATCCCGGAGGAAAAATAACAAGTTGTGAGTTGTGCTCTTGTAAAACAACTCGGCTGTAATCTAGTTGGTTATAGTGTGAACCCAAGTGAATCTTGGGAGTGGACGTAGGTGTTGGATACATCGAACCACTATAAAATCCTTGTGTTTGTCGTGCATTCATTATCTCTATCTTTATCTCCTTGTTTGTGCTTTATATTTGCATTGCAATTAATTTCATTAGTCTTAGAGCAGATAATTTTTTTAAAGAGGTCAAACTTTTAAGAACCCAATTCCCCCCCCCCCCCCCCCCCCTCTTGGGTTGCCATCTAGGCCAACACATTTGCACCCTATTGGCTTTACTCCCTCAGGTGGGTCAACTAAGGTCCAAACCTGGTTGGTATATATGGAGTCCATTTCATATTTCATAGCATCAATCCATCTGTCAGAGTCCTTACTCTCGACAGCTTCTGTATAGGTCATGGGATCATCATCCTGAATGATATTGGCTTCGTTGTCATCTCCAATAACAAAACCATATCTGAGAGGTGCACCCCGCACTCTCTCTGACCTACGAAGAGGAGGTGAATGTTGTGGTTGTTTTTGATCTTTAGAAATTTCTGGTTGAGGAATGTCTTGTTGATTGTCAACAGGAGTAGATTGTAAGTCTTGATCTTCAGTGAGTTCAAGTATCTTTCCACTGCCTTTTTCTTGGATAAATTCCTTTTCCAAAAAAATGGCATGCCTACTGACAAATACCTTTTGCTCAGCAGGATGATAAAAGATGTATCCAATACCTTCTTTGGGATAACCTATAAACCTACATTTATCAGCCCTAGCACTTAACTTATGTCCGAATACATTTTTGACATAAGCAGGGCAACCCCAAATCTTAAAATATTTAAGACTTGGCTTTTTTCCTTTCCATAATTCATATGGAGTGTTAGTCACTGATTTTGATGGCACTCTGTTTAAAATATAGGTAACAGTTTCTAGGGCATAACCACAGAATGATACTGAAAGATCTGTGAAGCACATCATAGACCTCACCATGTCTAATAAGGTACGATTCCTCCTTTCTGCTACACAATTTAATTGAGGTGTATAAGGAGGGGTCCATTCCGAGAGAATGCCTTTGTCTTTAAGATGATCAAAAAATTCACTAGACAAGTATTCTCCTCCTCGATCAAATTGAAGGATTTTAATACTATGTCCAGTTTATCTCTTAACCATACTTTGATACTCCTTAAATTTATCAAAGGCTTCGGACTTGTGTTTCATAAGATACATGTGTCCAAACCTTGATAAATCGTCAATGAAATTGATGAAATAAGAGTATCCTCCTCTAGCTTGAGTTGTCATAGGTCCACATACATCTGTGTGTATAAGACCTAATAACTCAGTTGCCCTTTCTTCATGTCTAGTGAACGGAGACTTAGTCATTTTTTCATGAGGCAGATTCACAAGTTCCTAATGATTTAAAATCATAAGGATCAAAGAAGTTATCTTTGTATAACTTGCTTATCCTAGATTCACTTATATGACCTAATCGGCAATGCCAGAGATAAGTGGCATTAACATCTTCTCTCTTTCTTTTCTTGTTATCAACAAGCAAAACTTTATCATTGAGCAAAAGAATTAGAAGACCATTACTAAACAAACCATGTCCAAACAATTTATTAGAATAAAAGATAAAGCAACAATTGCTCTTTACATTTATTTCAAAACCTTGTTCTAATAACAATGGTACAAAAATAATATTTCTAATAATATTTAAATATAATAATAGTTTTTTAATTCCAATATCTTGCCAGAAGGTAATAACAACAAATAGGTGCCCATAGCTTCAGCATAAATGGCTTCTCCACTCACGCCATAGAGCTTGAAGTCACCCTTCTTCGAATTTCTAACTCTTTGTAGTCCCTGCAATGACTTACATATATGAGATCCACATGCAGTATCCAATACCCATGAGTCAGAAACTGAAGAACTCAATGATAAATTAGTTTGTATTATGTACAAACCTTTTGATGCTTCTTCACCAGCATCTTGCTTCAAACTTGCAAGATATATCTTATAGTTCTTCTTCCAGTGTCCCTGCTTGCCGCAGTGAAAACAGGCTCGATCAACAGAAGGCTTCTTTGCCTTCTTCCTCTTTTGCATGCTACTTTTAAGGCTCCTCTTTCTCTTTGAACATTTCTTCATTGCTTGTTTCTTCTTCCTATCAACTAGAAGAATATGAGCCTTATCACCCTTGAAGTGACTCTCAGCTGTCTTGAGCATATTCAACAGCTCAGGTAATGAAATATTTAGTTTGTTCATGTGATAGTTCATGACAAACTGCAAGAAGGAGTCTGGGAGTGATTGTAGGATCAAGTCCTGATTAAGCTCTCTATCCATTACAAACCCTAATTGACCTAACCGAGTGATTAAGTTAATCATCTTTAAAATATGAGCTTGAACGGATGAGCCCTCACTCATACGTGCACGGAACAACTGCTTCAAAATCTCATATCGAGCAGCCCTACTTTGCTCTCCATAAAGCTCTTTAAGATTGAGCAATATGGATTGAGGTTCCCGCTCCTCGTGTTGCCTCTGTAATTTATTGCTCATCGAGGCCAACATGATACACTTAACAGTCAAACTATCATTTTGCCACTTTTTATATGTGGCTCATTCCTCCTCTATAGCATCATCTCCGATCGGATCTAGATTAGGAGAGTCGAGGATATAGGAAACCTTTTTCTAAGTTAAGACAATTCTCAAGTTCCTCAACCAGTCCACATAATTTGGACCAGTCAACTTGTTGGCATCTAAAATGCTCCGCAGTGATAAAGTAGAAGCCATAAACTTTTAATCTACATTAAAAGTAAAGAACAATACATAAGCAGACCACTCATAATGATGTCTACAACTAGACAAGGACTTATCAATCTAATTGTATCTCCCACTATTTTATCACAAATACCATAACCCTCACCTATGGCAAGCGAGAAAACCCTACCAGGGTTTCTTTAGTGGGGTTGAGATCCCAATTCGTTGTAAATATCTTGTGTTACACAACAAATATTCATGAGTTCAAGGGTAGAAAATATCCTTTCCAATTGCAACCCATGCAACTCTCAACATAACACCTGCCTTTAAGATACTTATAGCCTTGTGTTACACAACAAACTATAATGTCTTAGTTTAGTCAAACCCTTCATTTTCATATAGTCATGATTGAATAATATTACCCTTGTGTTACACAATAAAGCAACACCACTAATCATGCTATAAAGCATTAAATGCAATAAGACAATTCATATCTAACCCTAGAGTAGGCCTTGTGTTGCACAACAAACCTACTATAGTTTTTATCATAAATTTATCTTAGTATGAAGGAAGGCATTAGGTAGTGTTCATAATCAATATATCATTTCCAATTCAAGGTCTAAATCAATTAAATTGGCCAGTTAAGTGGGAGAGAGGTGGGGGTCCTCCCGTTGCTTTCCTTAGACACCAATTTAATTGGTCAGGTTAGTCAACGGAACCAATTAAAAAACCACGATCTCTTTACCTTTCCAGAATCACTTTTTTAGACACCAATTGATTAATCAAATCCTAAAAGGATTTGTATTATGATTCTATCACACTACGACTAAATATAATTTTTTTTAGGAGGGCTTTGATGGTCTCATGCACATCCTTTTTTTAGTATGCATAACAATAATATCATACCATGCATACATTCAATGCAATTTTAAAATTATTATCTTAAGTAAAATTTCTCATTAATTAGAACACGTCCGACCATAGCTCATTAGTCTCTTGGGCCAGTCTATACAAAACACCGCAGGCATAGAGGCTTAGGAGGCGTGTTTTAATACAAGAAATTTTATAACTCTATATAATAAAACAAATCATGATAAAAGCATAACATAATCATTCATGTAATCAATATATTATGGACCACTAATTGAATTAATTAAGGTGGCTCTGATACCAATGTTGGGTTCCGATCATGCAGCGGAAGGCTGGATTTTAAAAAAAATTAACCTTGAAACCCTAATCAACCGAAACCTTAGACCCAAGACCCCTTGATTATAACAATTAATTAGTCATAAAATGTAATATATATGTAGAGAAACATACCTTAGTACTTGGTGAATAAAGAAAGAAGCCGGTTATCCAATCTTTTTCATTAGGCACCCAAGTGTTCGCCCTCCAATGGTGATCCACACGAGAATTGGATCAAAAATATGCTCACGAACTTGTCCTAAATTGACTAAGGCTTGTAGGAAGGAGAGAGGAAGAGAGAAGACTCTTGTCTTAACATGGATTACTAAAAATTATCTGATGCAATTCCATATGTGCCACCCCCTTTAAATTGTGAATGGGGAGACGTCAAATGAAGGGATACAACCTATTCCACGTCCTTCTGAAATGATATAAAATTTTTAAATTCATTTCAATTTGAATCAAGGGACACCTCGTTATAATTTTCTGCACCTTTCTTCCTAAGCGCGCCACACCTGATGGGATGCTTTTGGCATCCCATCTTAAATCAGATAGCCTCTGATTTTTCCATGTGTCAAGATAAGGTTCTCCATGTTTATATGAACTCTTAAATCCCCAAAAGATGTGCCTTCTAGTGCCTTAAATCAAAAGGACTTTTAGATGCCTCTTGAAAATTCTGCACGCGCACAAGTTTCCTTTCGAGAGTCCTATATCTCTTGGACTCTATTAATTCAACCTTATCCAATACAATAACATCTAGATAAGGTTCTCCACGTTCAATGAACCTATAAATCTCAAAAAATGCGCCTCCTAGTACCTTAAATCAGAAGAACTCTTAGGCGCCTCTTGAAAAATTTTGCACGTGCATAGTTTTCCTTCCGAGTCCTATATTTCTTGGACTCTATTAATTCAACCTTATCCAATCCAATAAATGGTTGATCAGGTCAGAGGTTATCCCAATTAATTCTAAAATTAATTTGTATCAATTAATTAAGCCGGTTCAAATCAATTTTGACCCAAATTGGAGCGATAGTTAGCTACATGTGCTAGCATGTTGATTGGCTAACAAATTGAATTAATTAATCTTATTAAAATGATTCTTTGACCAATTCCCTTATGTGTATGACCCATTGGGTTCCTCATCTAGTCAGCAGTAGGTTTAGGTTTAAGTCGATTTAGTTCAATTAAAAACTGACTAACCGAATTAGATCAAATCGTGCTAACCTTAGTTGCCAATTTGAACCATCTTTCAAATTGACTCATGAATTAAATAAATTTAATTCATCAAAATCTACAAGACAAGATTGACATCTAGCAATGTATCATGTCTACCTAGAAGATGAGGAATTTGATGGAATTACCAAAATACCCTTCAGTGGCAAGTTACTATGCAATTCAATCCTTCGATCTTTCTTTATCCCGAATAAGTGGTGGGTATGGAAAAATGTCAAACCCTAACATTTTATTCATTTGAATCTCAAATCTATAATAAAGACTCAACAAATGAAAAATTAGAAACCTATTCTAATTTTATTTTGCTTTGATCAAAGACTTCTTGAGTCATCATATGATGAGATTACATGGGATTACTTTTCCTCTTACTAGGAATGATCGATTCCTTGTTGACCTACTCATAACCTTCATACACAATCCTTTATATCCATGAACACCCCGTACATGACTTAGCCATGAATAAGTATGAACTAAAACATAGATTCATGTGCATAAGATTCTATGGTAATCTCAGGTCTAAGAATCACTTGCACAACTCCCACTAAGAGAACTATCTTTTGACAAGTAAGTAAGATCTCCATAAGATGTTCTCAATATGGATCAATTCAGTGAACTCATATCCTAATGAGCACCCACATCCTTGTATTAGTGTCTCTACACAAGTGGCTATGAGACCAACCACCCTCTTTATTGTGCATACATAGAATGTGCCAGTCTTACCGGTATCATCGACCCCGACTCGATGATCCTTCGACTGGGAACATTTTAGATTAGAGTTTTTAGGAACTTAGGTCTCATCATTATAACTTCATCATAACCCTAATTCCATTGCCCGAACCTTATGGGGTTCATCATAATCTTAATAAATATAAGACACAGCATATGATGAATCGAAAAAAAAAAGCCTTTTAATTGATAAAATATCATACATTAGTTGAAAGAAATTTCAAAAATGCCCTTACATGATTGGCTTTTAGGGCACTACTCTTTCAACTCCGGAGCGTATCAAATAGTTTAGCACTTTCAGCATGGATTAGAGCCGACTCTAATCTATCAAAGGCGGATTTCAGATGTGTCAAAGATGACTTCAGAAGTTATCCTTTTTCCAAAAGCCACTTTTGAACATTAACAATAATTGCTCTACTTTAAATAACAACAACAGTCATCAAGTCCTAACAATTCCATGGCTAATGGAGATGTCAGAGATGCAAATGGATAAGAGCATCTAAATCAACTGATTGTATCGCTACCTCCTCCCATTTTGAAGGGAGATGCACATTTAACCTCCATTTTTTAGTGAAAAAATTATAGAAAAATTAGTCAACTTTCTCATTTATCAATTTGTCCATGTTCTTTTTCTTTGATTAAAAAAGTCAAAAGGATAAATTACATCCCCCAGTTATCATTTACTCATCAAATTAGGGATAAACACTTAACAAACTAAAAAAATGTCTAAATTAGTTTCTCATGAATTAGATAAAATATATATATTTATCTTCCTCACATATTTCTATGCAATCACAATTCTTTTTTTCATTATTACTCCTTATTTTTTCCTTTTGTCTGTCTTTTACTATCGATGCTCAACTCAACTTAATTCAACTCATCTAAGCCTTTTCCCAACTACATGGGGTCGGCTATATGAATATGCTTCATCCACCCTGCTCTATTTAGGACCAAATTAATATTTAAATTATAAATAGTTATATCTTTTTTAATTATTTCTGTCCATATTAGTTTAGGTCTACCTCTACCTCTATTCTTATTATGAATTGTTAAAAGATCACTTTTTCTAACTGAAGTATCTAAAGGTCTACGTTGTATATGTCCAAACCGTCATAATCAATTTTTTCTCATTTTATCTTCAATTGGGGCTACTCCTATCATTTTTCTTGTATATTTATTTCTAATTCTATCTTTTAAAGTTTTATTACATATCCATCTTAGCATACACATTTCTGTTATAGTTAATTTATTCACATGTTGTTTCAATATTGCCCAACACTCTATTCCATATAGCATAGCTAGCCTAATAGCAGTTTTATAAAATTTTTCTTTCAATTTTAATGAGATGCACCGATTATACAATACTTCCAAAGTACTCCTCCATTTAATCCGTCATACTTTAACTCTATGATTCAAATATTCACCTATTTCACTCTCTTATCGAATAATTGATCCCAATGACTCATTAGCTTAATTCCTCTATAGTTTGCACCATTTTGAATATCTTCTTTATTTTTGTATACGGGTATTAATATGATTTTCTTCAATCATCCAATATTCTTTTAGTTACTACAATCCGGCATGCCTTTTACTATCGATGCACTTTGAAAAAAAAGTAAGAATAATTTGAGAAAGATTTTATAAATGAAATAACAATATCTTCTTATGATATAATTTATGTTTTATTAAGGTATATAATACTATTATTTAGTTAGTAAATAGAAATGATAAAATTTATTTTTATTAAAAATAAAATTTATATATGATTAATGCATATATCATAGTATGACTAAAAATATAATTTGATAAGAGAATATTGAGCTTCAATTACATAGAGATACTATATAATTAGTATCAAAGAAGGTCATAAAAGATATTATAGAAAGATGAATGGATCTTAATAACAATTTATCTGAAAAAGTTATAATATAAAAAAATATAGATAATAAATACTAAAATTACTTTTTAAGGTATAAAAGAACATAAGTAAATTATTTTTTCATATTGGTACTGTTCAAATAATATTTATTTAAAATATATAAATTTTTAAATAAGTTTTCTATTTTGAGTAATTTTGATATGCCTTGATAAAAAAGAGTAGGAGAGTTGTAAGAGGATTTTTTTTTAAAAAAAAAATGACCAGCAAGTAAGGGTAATCAATATAAAAAAACAAAAAACAAAAAGAAAGCCTGATTGATGATGGGCCTAATTCTTTTGCGTGCAGGATTCGTGATCCAGTGGCGTGCATGGCATTAATGGGGTGTCTGTACGTCTTATAGCGCCAGCATGATCATATTTCCTTTGGCCAACAACATCTGTCCTCACGCATAGCCATAGATGGCGTACAATATATTCGATTCCTTGGTTGGGCCACAAGATTGTTGATACAATATTTTGCGAAAGGTTACGTGCAAGGATGGTCCGACTTCGCACGCGACTGCACCACAGCGTTCACACCCACGGCCGTCGGTGGGAATTATAATAAACCGAGCCAGGTCATGTCCGGCGTCTTAGGAAGCAGATCATCATCATGATCTCAGGATAATGGAGGGACGCGATGCAAGGGAGAGTTCTGGGAAGATGATCAGGTAAGGGCGAGCGAAGCAGCGAGGGATCCCGAAAATCTCAATCAAATTCCACTCGCTGTGTGGTACACGTACGGGATGGCTGTGAATCTGATGTTGGCTAGGAGGAGGAGGAGGAGGAGAGGAAGAAGTCGGAGACGATGCTCGAAATGGTCGATCTATGCAGTGCAAGGAGGATATCCTGCTCATCATCATCATCTCGATCTGTTGCCGTGTTACTGTTTGTTTCGGTCTTTCTCCTCTGCTCCTCCACCACCTCCTCCTCCTCTCCATCTCAAGTCGTCTCCTCCGGAATTGGATGGTCCAGCAACAGCACAAGGGTGGCGATCGTGTCCGTGGATGATTTCGGAGCAAAAGGGGACGGCTCTACTGATGACACCAAGGTTACATTTTGTCTTTGTAGATGCCCTTTGTTCTGCGAATTCCCCTTTCCTTGTTCTATTTTCCTCTCTCTCTCTCTCTCTCTCTCTCTCTCATTTCTAACAATGCCCGTTCCCTTTCTTTTGTTTTTGTTTTTGGGGGCTTTTGCCGTAACGTTTTAGGAATAAACTATCAATAGACCATTGCATGCCCACAATTGATTTAGATGATATGTATATATAACTCTCAATTTCCCTCAATAACTGTCTGAGGGTGTTTGGCATCTTAAATTTCTCTCCATGGCAACATCCATACCGAAGCGGACGTAAGCAGGTACTTGAATAATTTATTTGGACAGGTCTTACGTATCGAGATATGCTTGCATGACAACAACAACAAGCAGATGTTGTCTGCTTTTTGATTACTATAGAAATGATGATAACTACTCTAGCATGGAGCCCAGCCCTCATCTTTAGTATGTTTGCATCATGGATGATCTTAGCCCTTTGCGATTCATGCTCGTGATTTATGTAGATTTTCCTTGTGCCGCGCTATGTAGTAATGCTATGTATATTATAAATATATATCTAGCCAATGAATGAGCCATTTTTCTATACATATTGTCGTCGGAATCCGCTCTCCGACTCGGGCGCGTCCGGTCTCCTGATCGAGCTCCCTCCTGTGCGGACCTGCAAGGAAGCCTACATGCGGAAGGCGCTGGGATGGCCCTCCGCGGAAGACCCTCCGACGCTCAAGTCAGTAAGGGACCGACGGGCAACAAAATGAGAGGAGAAGAAGGCTCTCGCTGGAGAGTTCCTCCAGAGAGCTCTGGGCAGAGCAACAATGGTGGAATAAGGGGGGGCTAGAGCTGTAGAGTGAGCAAGTGTGCAGAGGAAAAGAAGGGGGATAGCGTCTGAGAATGTGCGCGTACCTCAGGGGGTCTGGAGCTGCAGTATTTATAGAGGATCACCTGATCGTTAGGGAGAAGCGTCGTGAGCCCGAAAGCCGTTGGGATTCGAATCCAGTTTGTTACGAGTCTGGTAGGATCCGTATCCGGTTAGTTAGTGGATCGACGGTTGGGAGAACTTGTTGCTACCTAGGGATCTGACGGGGGCATAGGTCCCAAAGTGTTAGGCTCCCTTAGGCCACTTTATGATATGATTTTCGCTTAGGATCTCGGAAGTTTGGGCTTTCCCGCGTCGAATTCTGCAGAGGGGTAGTGTTGCTCGGGTTGAGCTGAGCTAAAAAGGCAGCCCGGCAATCAGGGCCAAGGAGGGAGATAGGTCGGTTAGAAGAAGCGACAGACGAAGGTCGATAGCTCGACTGAGGCCGAGAGACGAGATAGGTCGGCGAGAGGAGCCGACAGACGAAGACCGACAGCTCGTCTGGGGCCGAGAGACGAGATAGGTCGGCAAGAGGAGCCGACAGACGAAGTCCGATAGCTCGGCTAGGGCCAAGAGACGAGATAGGTCAGCGAGAGGAGCCAACAGACGAAGAACGATAGCTCGGCTGGGGCCGAAAGACGGGGTAGGTCGGCGAGGAGCCGACAGACGAAGATCGACAGCTCGGCTGGGGCCGAGAGACGAGATAGGTCGGCGAGAGGAGCCGACAGACGAAGACCGATAGCTCGGCTGGGGCTGAGAGACGGGGTAGGTCGGCGAGAGGAGCCGACAGACGAAGATCGACAGCTTCGCTGGGGCCGAGAGACAAGGTAGGTCGGCTGAAGGAGTCGACAGACGAAGATCGACAACTCGGCTGGGGCCAAGAGACGGGATAGGTCGGTACCTTGAGAACCCCTGATTCGGTGAGGGGCTGGAGCATCTCAATTCACCGACCTATCCTTGGCGAGCGTCGCTCAATCGAACGGGAATCAGGGCTGACCTTGGCCGCATGCACGATTAATGACGCGTGACAATTTTACCCCCTAACAATACCTCATACTGAATATAACTTGTGCTTCTATCTCTAACAATTGCTGGCCTACCCCGGCCCCCTAAATCCCTCCCCCCCCTGTTGGGCCTGGTGTGGTGCTATCAAGGCCCAGGTGGGCTAACTTGTATTGGGCTGGGTTTGAGTCCAAGGGTTGAGATTAAATCAAGTCACGGGTGTACACGGGCTTGGGGATTAGTTTAATCTCATTGGTTTAGTCCATGGGAGTTTTTTGTTGAGTCTGGGCCTGGCCCACTTCGTGGATGTATTTAAACTCTAGTCTCTAGGGTTTGGATGGAATAGAGAACAGATTCTTTTCTCCCAAAAATTCCCTTCTCTCATCATAGGGCGGCAGCCCTTTCTTTCTCCTCCCCATCTTCCTCCTTTTCCTTGTTGAACGGGGAATCCCATTGCTATTCATCAAGGTCTAAACCTAACAGGATTAGAAATCCTTAGTTCTAGTTCTTGTTGAACGGGGAATCCCATTGCTATTCATCAAGGTCTAAACCTAACAGGATTAGAAATCCTTAGTTCTAGTTCTTGTTCAACAGGGAATCCCATTGCTATTCATCAAGGTCTAAACCCTAACAAGTGGTATCAGAGCCTGGTTCAAGGAGTAATCTGGAGGCCTTCAAGGAGTTGAAATAATTTCAACAGAATCTCGTCAAGGTACTTCTCTATTTTATAAAATTTATTTTTGTGCTATTTTTGAAATTGGCCATGGGGAGTAGCATAAAAATAGAGGTTGAGAAGTTTGATGGGAAGGGAAGTTTCTCCATGTGGAAAGTCCGGGTAGAGGACCTCCTTGTGCAGCAGGGTTTAGATTGGCTTTGGAGGAAAGGCCAGATGGGATGACAGACAAGCAGTGGATTTCATTGGAGAAGAAGACATGTTCAATGATCAGGGGCTGTCTGGCGGATTCAGTCCTCTATTCAGTGCTGGAGGAGAAGACCCCGAAGGGACTCTGGACGAAGTTGCACACCCTCTATATGGGGAAGAATATGTGCAACAAGTTGATGTTGAAGAAGCGCCTCTACAGCCTTCGGATGTCAGAAGGTGGAGATGTGCTGGGTCACATCCAGATATTCGACCAGATGAGCAATGAACTTCTGAATGTTGGGGTCAAGATGGAGGAAGAAGATAAAGCACTTCTGCTTTTATGTTCAATGCCCACGTCTTATGACTCATTGGTCACAACACTGCTCTATGGGAAGGAGACATTAATTTATGAAGATATTGTCTCGGTGCTTCGGACGAATGAGCAGAGGGAGAAGATGACCAAGGAAGCTGTTCCCCAGGAGGGTCTATCAGTTGGGGAAAGGACAGGCAGAGGTAGGGGCAGGGACAGAAGTAAGTCTGGAGGACGATCAAAGTCCAGGAAAGGCAAGAGAGAGCTGAAGTGCTATAAGTGTGGAGAGGTAGGACATTTTAAGAAGAATTGTCCTAAGTGGAAAAATCAGAAGGGAGAAAAAGGAGGATCTGAGTCTGTGAGTACAGTTGCAGATCAGGAGGTGGAGGATGATCTCTTGGTTGTATCAGATGATCACAGGCACAGCACAGAGATGTGGACCTTGGATTCAGCCTGTTCTCATCATTACACTCCCAACCGGTCGTGGTTCAGTACTTACACAGAGGTTGAGGAGGGGAATGTGACTCTTGGAGATAATCACCCTTGCAAGGTGGCAGGTATTGGCACAGTGAGGGTGAGGATGTTTGATGGTATGGTGCGCACTCTTACCAGTGTGAAGCATGTTCCAGAACTCAAGAAGAATCTGGTATCACTGGGGTACTTGGAGCGGACTGGATACAGCTTCAGCAGTCGTGCCAGGAGTGGAGTTCTGAACATCTCCAATGGAGCCATGGTGGTGATGAGAGGGAGGAGGCTGGAAAATAATCTATACAAGATGGAGGGCTCTGTGATGACTGTGAAATCTGAGGTGGCAGCTGTGGAGCAAGATCCCCGGGATGTGTACAGGATGTGGCATTACCGCCTGGGCCACATGGGAGACAAGGGGATGAAAGAACTGAGCAAGAGAGGTCTGCTTCCAGACTTGAGTAGCGGAGATATGGAGATCTGTGAGCCTTGTCAGATGGGAAAGCAGAGGAGAGTACAGTTCTCAGTCAGCACAGCTAGGAGTGCTGAACCCCTGGAGTTAGTACACACAGATGTCTGGGGACCAGCCCCAGTTTCTGCAAGGAATGGGGCCAGATACTTTATGACCCTGATAGATGATTTCTCAAGGAAGCTGTGGATCTACTTTATGAAGGAGAAATCAGAGGTCTTCACCAAGTTCAAAATCTGGAAGGCTGAGGTGGAGAAGGAGCAGGGTAAAAGTGTGAAGTGTCTGAGGTCTGATAATGGCGGGGAATACACCAGCAGGGAGTTCCAGATTTTTTGTGAGGAGTGGGGCATCAGAAGGCACTTCTCGGTGATGGGAACTCCTCAACAGAATGGGGTGGCTGAGAGGATGAACAGAACACTATTGGAAAAGGCAAGATGCTTAAGGCTGCAGGCAGGGCTTCCAAAGATGTTCTGGGTTGACGCAGTAGATGCAGCTAGCTACTTGGTCAATCGGTCACCGCACACCAGGTTAGATGGAGACATTCCAGAGGAGATATGGTCTGGAAGGAAGACAAGCCTAAACCATCTAAGGGTGTTTGGATGCACAGCATATGTGCATGTTGGAGCTGGGGAGCGGAGTAAGTTGGATGCCAGGTCTAAGAAGATGGTGTTCCTAGGCTACCCGCGAGGAGTCAAGGGGTATCGGCTATGGGACCCCTTGGAGAAGAAGGTTGTCATCAGCAGAGATGTAACCTTTGATGAGAGCTCAATCCTCCAGAACAGAAGTGGCATGGATGCACAGCAGGGACTACAGGAGGTAGAACACGGTAACACTAGTCAGACAACCTCCTATACAGTTGTGCCATTTGCTAGTGGACCAGGAGGATTTGAGATTCAGGTGGAGAGGACTGACAGAGGGGGTAGAAGCCAGGGAGTTCAGCAGGATGCAGCTGGACAGGGGACTGATACTGGGATCGCACAGCAAAGGCCCAGGAGGAACGTGCGACCACCAGTTCGATACGGCTTTGAGGATTCGTTGTCATATGCCCTGGTGACAGCGAATGGAGACCCTTTCACCTATGAGGAGGCTATGGAAAGTCAGGATAGAGATAGGTGGATCCATGCTATGGCAGAGGAAATGCAGTCTCTTCACAGCAATAATACGTGGCAGGTGGTCCAGCTGCCACAAGGAAAGAAACCCATTGGTTGTAAATGGGTTTATCAGCGCAAGGAAGGAGCTTCAGAACAAGAGGGTATCAGGTATAAGGCAAGACTAGTGGCCAAAGGATACTCTCAGAAAGAAGGCATCGATTATGGTGAGATATTTTCTCCAGTTGTCAGGCACACTTCCATCAGACTATTATTGAGTATTGTAGCAGCTCAGGACTTGGAGCTGGAGCAGATGGATGTGAAGACAGCATTCCTCCATGGTCATTTGGAGGAGAGCATCTACATGGAGCAGCCACCAGGGTTTAGAGAACCAAGATCAGATGGGAAAGTCTGTTTGCTGAAGAAATCTCTGTATGGGCTGAAGCAGTCGCCGAGGCAGTGGTACAAGAGATTTGACACTTATGTTAGGAGCATTGGACTTTCCAGGTGTGAGTATGATTCTTGTGTGTATGTTAAATCTCTGGATGATGGGTCTAGGATGTACTTACTCTTGTATGTAGATGACATGCTGATAGCATGCAAGAGTGAGAAGGCTGTACAGGAACTGAAGATAGCTTTGTCTCGGGAGTTTGAGATGAAGGATCTGGGGCCAGCCAGGAAGATCCTAGGGATGGAAATCATCAGAGATAGATCCAAAGGTGTGCTGCATCTGAGTCAGGGTGGCTACATTAAAAAGATTCTGGAGCGATATGGGATGAAGGATGCCAAACCGACAGCACTACCTTTGGCAGCACATTTTTCCTTATCGAAGACCATGTCACCACAGACTGAGGTGGAGGCTCAGGAGATGGAGAAGGTACCATATGCTTCTGGTGTTGGGAGCCTTATGTATGCCATGGTATGTTGTAGGCCAGACATAGCCCATGCAGTGAGCCAGGTGAGCAGGTTCATGGCGCAGCCTGGTAGGGAGCACTGGCGAGCACTGAAGGGAATCTTCAGGTACTTGGTAGGTACAGTTGGGGTTGGTATTTGCTATGGACAGCAAGAAGATGCTGAGAGATCCAACTTATCCAAGGAGGCTCGTGGGCAGTTATATGGGTATGTGGATGCAGACTTTGGTGGAGATGTGGACACTAGGAGATCCACAACAGGCTTTGTGTTCAGCCTGTTTGGTGGTCCAGTATCGTGGAGATCATGTCTGCAGCCCATCACAGCCTTATCTACCACGGAGGCAGAATACATAGGTATCACAGAGGCAGCAAAGGAAGCTCTTTGGCTGAAGGGCTTGATGCTGGAGATGGGACTTGATCAGAAGGTTGTCCAGGTGCATAGTGACAGCCAGAGTGCTCTGATGCTTGCGCAGAATGCAGTCTATCATGCCAGGACGAAGCACATTGACCTCAGATACCACAGGATCAGAGAGCTGGTGGAAGATGGTGAGGTGGAGCTGGTGAAGGTATACACCAAAGAAAATCCAGCAGATGCACTGACTAAGGTTCTTCCACGGGACAGTTTTCAAAGTGTATTTCGTTGTTAAAGCTGATGGACACAGTGGACGTGCTGAGGCCTTGAAAGCACCAAGGTGGAGATTGTTGGGCCTGGTGTGGTGCTATCAAGGCCCAGGTGGGCTAACTTGTATTGGGCTGGGTTTGAGTCCAAGGGTTGAGATTAAATCAAGTCACGGGTGTACACGGGCTTGGGGATTAGTTTAATCTCATTGGTTAGTCCATGGGAGTTTTTTGTTGAGTCTGGGCCTGGCCCACTTCGTGGATGTATTTAAACTCTAGTCTCTAGGGTTTGGATGGAATAGAGAACAGATTCTTTTCTCCCAAAAATTCCCTTCTCTCATCATAGGGCGGCAGCCCTTTCTTTCTCCTCCCCATCTTCCTCCTTTTCCTGTTGAACGGGAATCCCATTGCTATTCATCAAGGTCTAAACCTAACAGGATTAGAAATCCTTAGTTCTAGTTCTTGTTGAACGGGGAATCCCATTGCTATTCATCAAGGTCTAAACCTAACAGGATTAGAAATCCTTAGTTCTAGTTCTTGTTGAACAGGGAATCCCATTGCTATTCATCAAGGTCTAAACCCTAACACCCCCCCCCCCCCCCAAAAAAAAAAAAAAGAAAGAAAAGAAAAGAAAAAGTGAAAAAGTCAAATTCCTGAAAATTTTAACCTCACATTTGAGGGAAATGAAGATGAAGTTTTTGATGACTTTTAACTATTTTTGTCAGGCTTTTAAAGATGCTTGGAAGTTTGCCTGTTCATCACCGTTAAGAGCCATTCTTCGAGTTCCAGCAAAAAATGTGTATTTGGTCCATCCAATTGATTTTGCTGGTCCTTGTAAAGTGAAGCTGATATTGTTGGTATGTCTCTATACTTTTGAGGTGGCATTTGCAAATAAAATAATAATAATAATAATAAAAGAAACCCAACCCCCCTTACTTCCTCCTTTTCCCATAAGTTATGGGTGAAATCATTTCTATTCTTTCTTATTATTATTATTATTATTAGAGCTGTCAGATGAATAGATTTCAGGAACCATCATCGCTCCGACAGACCCTGATATCTGGGAGGGACTAGATCCTGATAAGTGGCTGTATTTCCATGGAGTAAGACAGCTCGCAATAAGAGGTGGAGGGACCATCAATGGCAAGGGACAGGAATGGTGGGCACTGTCTTGCAAGAGAAATGCAACGAATGTAATGTTCTGATTACTTTGAAGTATATTTCTGTATGTTTGTTTGTCCCGTGGGCGGGCGGGCGCGCGCGCGCGCGTTCGTCCCTCCATCTGCACATCGCTATGTGCACTTGAAACAAATTAAACAAATTCTTCTGATGATGATGATGATGTTGTTGTTGTTGTTTACTTTGTCATTTGCAGCCATGCCGACGTGCCCCAAAGGTTAGTGCCTCCTCCTCCCCCCCTTCCTCCCTCCTTTTTTTTTTTGTTTGAAGTGGTGTCGTTAATTACTAGCCTCCTTTCTTTCTTTCTTTCTTTCTTTCTGTGGTTACCTGGTATGCCTGCCTGCTCGCCCGCGATTCACCATTCACCAGGGAAAGGAAAAGAAGAAAAAGAAAAAGAAAAGAAAAAAAGAAATCACAGGCGTGAAAAAAGTAGTATAATAAATTGTATGATTGATGCAGGCAGTTACTTTTCATCGGATCAAACATCTTACCATCCGTGACCTGACTCTGATGAATGGTCAGCAGATGCATATGTCATTCAACACCTGTTGGCATGTTAAAGCATCTCGTTTGAGAGTGGTTGCACCTGCTGACAGCCCCAACACCGATGGAATTCATATAAGCACATCGGTCTCTGTTGTGGTTAAAGATAGTATCATCGGAACAGGTCTCTGCAGTACCCGTCCAATCTTCTCTCTTTCTTTTTTTTTTTTTCTTTTCTTTTCTGCACATTTTATATTCCCGTTTCTTTCCAAATGGTGCCCCGTCTCAGGTGATGTTATCATTGATACAAAATATTTAAATATGGGGTGAATAACTTTTTAAGCGGTCAATGTGTACATGCCTCCCTGTATGTATGTTGGATTGAAATTTCTGCCCATTTGATTGTTCTTACTCTGTCTATCTCTATGAATGGATCAGATCAGCGTACTCTTTTGATTCTTTTTAGAAACAAGTCTCTTGCTTTTTTAGTTTACACATCCGTATGTCGTTCTTCTTCTAACACTTGAATAATAATACATGTTGCATTTTCCAGTTGAGCATTTTATTATTATTTAAGAAAAATGATCAAAGTAGTGATTTTTTTCTAAACTAAGAAGAATTTGCCCTCTTTGTTACATTCTAAGCTAATAATTTTGCTTTGAGTATTTCCCGTATTGTCTGAATCATTTATCGCTCAGTTGGGGACGAGAAATTGCAGGCTATATTCTTAGCTAATGCACATCACATGCTTCTATACCTGGCCAGGTATCCAATAACACATAACTTAGCTGTTTCAATTTTTAAAATTCAGGTCTAGTAAGTGAACTAAGATGATAAATGAGACCTGAAATCTCGGCAGACTTTTGAATGAGCAAGCAAGCATGAAGCAACTCTTTCTCCAAGAGTTAACAAATTATGACCAAATTGCAGAGAACTGACTAGATTAGACTCTGCCCTACTAAGTCAAGGATAGGGTTGAATTCAAAGTCAAAGACAGTTCAGTGTGCTAAACAGGAATAATAACATGCACTTGATCACAAATAAATCCGGCTCAGTACAAAAGCATGATGTTTTCTTTCGATCAGTTGGTTGCTTTTTACCATCCCTTTGGACTCTTTTCTATTTATTTTCATCTATCCCTTTTATTCTTCTGCACCATGTCGGAGAGTCGCTGCACATAACATGTTGCATTTGTTCCACATTTAATGTTACCTCATTTCAGGAGATGACTGCATCTCTATAATCGGCAATTCTTCCAACATCCGAATCAAAAACATTGTGTGCGGACCTGGTCATGGAATAAGGTAAGGTCACTCAAAAAGCCTCTTAATTAGTCGGATGGTAATAATAATTATCATAGTAATTAGACTAATTATCCTGCTGCTCATTCCATTACTACTAGTATTGGAAGCTTGGGCAAATCGAAAACACATGATGAAGTTCACAGTGTTCACGTGGATGGAGCCCGGATTACCAACACTAAAAATGGCCTAAGGATCAAGACATGGCAGGTAACAATGCTGGTGGTCCTGGCCCTCCTCCTGGACTTTTTTGCATATATATATATATATAAACAAACATATTACCAATCATTTCTCATTCAGCTTCTTTTTCTTATTCTATATGATCGATCTGCAACTGTGTGTCAGGGAGGTAGTGGGTATGCCCGCAAAATAGTTTTCCGGAATATTCTGATGAAGAACGTCTCAAACCCAATAATCATCGACCAGTACTACTGTGATTCATCCGAGCCATGTAAAAACCAGGTATGGTACTTATTAATTTACACTCTTAATTTATCTGGAAAGCTCATCATCATCTTAATTAGTTAGCTCCACAAAGAGAGAGAGAGAGAGAGAGATATTTTTACCTTTCGTTGGTCATGATGCAATTGCAGACGTCAGCTGTGAGGGTGGATGAGATTTCTTTCATTAACGTCAGGGGAACTTCAGCAACAGAGCATGCAATTAAGTTTGCTTGCAGCGACACATTTCCATGTGAGAAAATATTACTGGAGGACGTATGGTTGTCCCTGGAGGCTGGTACTCGTGGGAACGCTACCGCTTATTGTTGGAAGGCGTCAGGTCTCAGCTCTGGTTTGGTGTATCCACCTTCTTGTCTCTCAAGCTCCGACCAGGACCAGCGTCAGCTTGACACTGACTGCTCCAAGAAGCCATGGCAAAGATAAATCACGGGGTACGTAGCGAAAGCTTGACTCGTAAAATTTTATATCTAACAATCATCTCCTCTTCTGAAGCCTAACCCGTTCCCCATGTGCACGTAGGCAGGCAGGCATGTAAACGCGACTGATTCAAGGATATCTTATGGCTGGTTGTGATTGTGATTCCATTTGCCGATCAACTATGCTTTTGATTTTCTTTTTTCCCCTTCCGATCGATATAGAAATTTTTTCTTTTCTTTTCTTTTTTTCAGTTGTCAGAAAATTGTCCACAAAATAATATGAAGGCATACTGAATAGTAAGTAGATTAAAAGAAAAATAGAATCAATTCTAGATAATATATTTTTTTTATTGATGTTTATTAAAGGTAATAAGCATGCTCGCATTAATGCATGGGTGTAGTACATCTATCTTCTAGTTTTTATGTGAAAACGGAAATCACGAATGAAATGAAAAGAGAAAGAGAAATTATTAGGCTTAGGAGGCGTATATATAGTGAAGCATTGCTCTTATAATTCTCAAGATACAATTTAAAATTTGAGGTTAATTTGTTTTTTATGAAGACACCTTTGATAGCATAGTTGGAAGGGGTTGATGCAAGACACGCTTAATGCCACAATATAATTGAAGAGAAAATAAAAAACGAAAAGGAGCCTTTTAAAAGCTTTCCGATGATTTTTTGTGTGTATATATTTTTCGTTCTTTACTTCTCTATCCAAATAGAAAGGAGCGATGAGATATAAATGAACGTTTCTCCCTTTCACAATGCACGCTAATAAGGTGAAAGAGAGAACAAAGGCAGCCAACTCATTTTTCTTTCACTTCCTTTCTTTTTAAATTCTAAAATTTTTAGACATGATGATGGTTGCATTTTTTTCTTTCACCTTCTTTCTTTTTAAGTTGTAAAATTTTTTCATGTTAGACATAATGGTGGTTGCACTAGTTCAAGGCCCAGAATCTGCAGTTTAATTACATTGCAGACAGGTGGATTCGTAGAGGGGAGCCGTTGCAACATAAATAACTAACGGCGTACTGGCCTTTGGGTTTTTATGTATCATGTCGAGAGAGACAGGTTCTATTCAACAGGGATTTTTTTGGAAAGAAAAAAAAAAAAAAAAAAAAAAAAGCTAGTTAGGCTGCTAGAGAGTAGAGACCAGACTCCGTCCTTTGCTTTAGCAGAAAAATATATCAAGTCCCTGGCATACCTTGTAAAGGTCAAAACTTATTTGTTAGCTATTTACTAAGCAAACAGTTATGGAGCTGTGCCTAACTTTTATTTTGATTAAACTACAGTGTAACTCTGGAACTTAGGGCTATACCATTTTACTTTCTAAACTTAAAAAAAAATTACAAAAATAATCCTAAATTTTTTTTTTTGTTTTACTTTAATTCCTACCGTTACACAGAAAGATACCATTTAATTTTATTTTACGTAACAGCACATATGGCATTTAGATGTAAAATCAAATTTAAAACCAATGATCAACCCCTTAATCTAATATCCAATAATTCTAAAAAAAAACAACATCCTTTTCTCCTCCCCTGCCCCCCTCTCCAACCCCCCCCCCCCCCCCCCCCCCCCCCCCCCCCTTTGTCCAAACCCCCTCTTGTAGCCACAGCCTCTCCCTTCCCCTCTTTTGTCCCAGCCCCGACCTCCTGCCTCCAACCCCTGGTCCTTCATCCCTCACTCATCCCCTAGCGTTCCCCTCCCTCTATCCCAACTGCGCCTCACTCATCCCCCAACGTTCCCCTCCCTCCATCTCAAATGCGGATAAGGGACGAAGGAGGTTGAATTAAACGTTTGAAAGAAAGGAAGAAGGTTAACTTTTTTAAAAAAAATTATTAAATATTAAATTAATGATTCATATTGAATTTTAATTTTAATTTTGTCATATGTAGAGCAAAATCAAATGATGTCTTTCCTTTTTAACGATAAGGATCAAAATGACAAAAAAAAAAAAAAATTAGAACCACTTTTGCAACTTTAAAGTAACAAAGCCCTTAAATTCGAGAATCGATACTATAATTTAGCTTTTTATTTTTAAATAAATAATGTCAGTCAAAGAAGAAAAATAAAGGCAATACCAGACTTTCAATGGGATTTCCGTTAACTCAAAATGAGAAAGGTAATTACAAAACAACCCAACGAAATAAAGAATGAACTTGATGACGAGGGAAGCATAGCTCCCTGCCAATCATGAATCATTTATTCCTCCTAAGTTTCAGCACCAAACATCAGAATCTGAACAAGATGTTCAAGACAAACTACAGAAAGCATTCGTGGGTAGAACTTTGGCTATCAGCAGTTTAATTGCAAGAAGTGGATCCTTTGCTATGCATCACAAAATGTGGTGCATGTCGCCACCCTCTTAAATAAAAAATTAAAAAAAAAATCCACCAACGAGTATCCACAGTTGAGAGGCAGCAACGTGCACTATATTCTGCAATGCACAGGAAAGGATTACTTTTCTCAGATTCGTGCTGATGGGCAGAAAGAATAGACCGACAAAACTGAATTCATTGGCACGCCATGAACTGGCTAAAAAGGACTTGCAAATAAAAAAATAAAGGCCATCAAATATAAGGTGGGAAAAACTGCCTTACGAGGACTTCCATTCTGTAAGCCTTCTGGTGCTTCGGGGCTTCTTTTATCAGATACAAAGATCTTAGTAGACCATCAACCATTGAAAATAATGTTACACAAGAATGACAAACAACAGTTCTTGGTAGGCCAATTTTAACTTTCTAAAAATATAAAGTTTTTAACTAGCGTACACCAAGCTGTGGGCATCCTACAGGTAGAGGCAAATCCAAATTCTCAACAGTCCTAAATGTCCTCGGCACCATTTTGTCCACATAAAGTGTGCCATCCAGGTGATCGCATTCATGTTGTAATATCCGTGCTTGCCAGCCAGTAGCATCTATTCTGATGGGATGCCCATCACGGCTTAAACCTGATACTTCAACCTCAAGGTAGCGCTCAACCACTGCTCTAAATCCATCAACACTGAAAGAAAAGAATTAAATAAGATAAACTGTTTTATGCAGCAAACCTAACCTCTAGATGCAGTTACAGTTAGTAGAAAAAAAAAAAAAAAAGTACGGCAGATTGGCATGAAAGGCTTTTTTACTCGGTTGATAATTTAGTAGGAAAGTTGATACTCTAGTTGGAGAACAAGTAATCGATATGAACATGAACAAAGATGATACCTGGCATTCATAAAAGCCATTATATTTTTTGAGATAAACGAGGGAAGACCCCCTGGCACTTTGATTACCCAGGACCAAATCCCTAAAATTGCACCATCTAAGATTGGAATCCAAGATCTATGGTTGCCAAGCAAAAGGTGGTGACCATAGGGATAAGCCCCAAATTACTAGAGAAGCCATTATAATAAGAGAATACCTCTTTGGTGACAAGACCAAGAAGCATGTTATATTACACTCTGTTGTTTGCATTGTTCTGAAGCACCCAAGTTAATCTGAACAAAACGATTTCCAGAGCTCATACTCTTAGAGTGTCCACAAAAATAAAGAAAATCTCTCTTAGAGTGTCCACAAAAATAAGAAAATCTATTGTAAGTCCAAATGTCAAATTTCTGTCAATATACTTCCCATCCTAATGAACCTAAGCTGAAGACCTCCTTGTTCTTGTAATGTCTGCACTCCCAGTCATTACATAGGTCATCTTGCAACCCCCTTAGCTGTACAATTCAGCCATGATTTAGAAATAACATCACTAACCTCCAGCATTTCCAAAAGCTTATTTGAAGTTTCCTAGAGTCGGGCCTCAAGTCCAAAAGAGCTACAAGGTCTTATCAATCAATCAATTGAAAGAATTGTGCCCTAAAAGCCAATCACAATCTATATTACGATAGTTTCTTTTATTCTTCCAAATCATGTACATGATATTTTGATTATAAATAAAAGGCATTATGTTTTATCATTTGCTGCTTCTTACAATTATAACCAACCCCATAGATTAGGGCAATTTCAAGGCTATGATGAGATCATACCAGTAAGACTAAAATCCTAAAACATTCCCAGTTGATGGCACATTGAGTCGGGGATCAATGCTACCGAAAAGACAGGCATATCTTATGTATGCTCGATGCAAAGGGTGATTGATCTCACAATCACTTGTGTGAGACACTAATACAAAGATATGGGTGCTCATTAGAGGAACAAATTCACTAATTGACCTACCAAGAGAACATCTATTGATGCTTACTTATTTGTCAAAAGATGATTATTTAAGTAAGAGTTGTGCAAGTGATCCTTAGACCTGAGATCACCATAGTATCTTGTGTACATGAATCCATGTTTTTGGTTAATACTTATTCACGACATTAAGTTGTGTACGAGGTATTCTGGATGTGATGGATTGTGTACCAAGATTGTGAGTAGATAATGGAATCAATCACTTCTAGAAAGAGAAGATTATATCCTACTTGCTCTAATCTTATGATGATTCAGAAAGTCTTTGATCAAAGCAGAATAAAAAATTTAAAAAAAATTATAATCTTTCATTAATTAAATTATCATTAGAAGATTAAAGAGGCATAAATAAGTAATTGAGTTTGACATTGATCCATACTCATATACTTATTCATGGGAACAGTATGATTGAAGAATTGAATTGCATGGTAACTTACTACTGAAGGGTATGTTTGGTATGTCCATCAAATTTCATATCTTTTGGGTAGTCATGATACGGATTCTAATTGTTAAGTTCGCGATCGCATTGATTGAACCTATAAGGATTAGAAATATTTTAATCATGATAGGTCAACTTGCACCCACACCTATTGCTGGCTAGATGTGGAACCCATTGGGTCACACACAAAGGAACTGATCAAGGGTCTAATTGAATTAGATCATGTTTGCAGATAGATATGCTAGCACGTATTGCAAACCCTAGCTCCTGATTCGAATTGGATTCGAATCTGATTCTTGTATTAGGTTAATCTAATATGATTAGATCATGACCTAATGTGGGTTGGCTAAGAGTTGGAATCCAATTAGCTTTATTTGGACTCTTGGGTGGCTCTTTGGATAATGATCTGGACCATTGGTCAGTGGCTCAATCTGGACCATTGGATGGCTCCTTGGATGAAGGATTTGGACCATTGGTGATGATGTCTTAATCTAAAATATTGAATGGTGTCTTAATCTGGATAATTGGATTATCATGAAATAAGTATGGGTGAAGTTATCAGCGTGAGAAGGCTGATGGCGTATGGATAAGGCTTATCATATAAATCTTTTGAGCGGATACGTCTTTTCGTTCTCTCAGATGCGCCTCTCCCCTTAGTGCCTCATCATGATGAGGCGCTACCCTTGGGACATGCCTCATCATGACGAGGCATGTGGATGGGATGCATCTGCATCCCTCCGCCTCTTATAAATAGGAGAGTACCTAGGTTTAGGAAGCACAAAATCCATCCGAAGATAAATCAACTCCCTTTTCTCTCTTATTTCTCTTATATGTTTTGTCCTAAACCAAGACAAGAAGATCTTCTTCAGGACTAGAGGTTATCGTCTTAAACCAAGACAAGAAAGTCTTCTTTAGGACAAGAGGTTATCTTGTCCTAAACCAAAACAAGGAGGTCTTCTTCACGACAAGAGGCTTTGAAGAATTTTTTTTGAAAAGAAAGAAAATTAGAAAGAAAAAAAAGCAAGCCAATCAAATCCTTTGGAAGGATTAAAGCATCAAGGATCAAAGTTTTGAAGGAACTCGAGTCTTGAATCCAGTTTTTGTGTGAATCAACGTTGGAGGATGAACACTTGGCCACTTTGTGGATATTCCAACATATTGAATTTAGCATTACAGGTACTCTTCTTATTCTACATTTACTATTTATTCATTTGATTGTTACAATTAAGAAAATCTTGGCTATTAAGAGTTTCATGTAAATATATCTCATTAAAAAATTTATAAAATCCATACGCTTTCGTTGCACCATTAGGCATGCACGAGAAACCCCAACAGTGGTATCAGAGTCATCCTTAAATGGTGCAATCAAATAATCATGCATGTTATAGGATCCATAAATGCTATGTGATAGCATATTAGATATCATGATATGAAGCATGTTCATTGAAATGTTATGTGATAGCAATATTAGATATCATAATATGAAGCATGTTCATTAAAATGCTATGTGATAACAATATTAGATATGAAGAATGTTCATTAAAATGCTATATATGTCTATAAAAAAATTGTTATGTGATAGCAATAATATATTCAAATATCTGGATATGAATTTCATATAAGATATGATCAAGCATGTTCATATTCCTTGATATGTTTGTTTCTTGCATAAGAAATGCAAAATATATGGAATGTGCTAAGAGACCAGAAAGCCTTCACATAAAATTATATTAAGTCGCAGTGTTAAAAATACTTTGAGCTGACCCATTCTAGAACAATTGACTGAGTTGGTGTCTAGGAAAGCACTCAAGGTAGTTACTTAATTAGGACCTTACTCTCTGAGCAAGGGAGCCTCCCACCTACTTACTGGCCAACTATTTGATTGTCTTTTATGGATAAGCTTAATGTTGATAAAACACTACTTTCAGCCTTCCTTCATGCCTAGACATTATTTTGTCAAGATCCATGCTAGTTTGTTGTATACCCACAAGGCTGGCTATGGGGACTGATATAATATTGTCTTGGTGCATAAAGATGCTTACGACATATTTTAATGTTGCTTTGCTGTGTACCCATAAAGGCAACATTATTCAAATATAATTGTATGAAAATGAAGGGTCTGACTTAACTAAAACATTATAGCTTGTTATGTACCCACAAGGCTATGAATGTTTTAGAGGATAAGATAAAGTTAAGAATTGCATGAGATGCAATTGGAAAGAGTTTCCTATCTCTGAACTTAGTCAAAGTACATAGATAAAGTGCTGAAAAGATTCAACATGGATGAGAGTAAAAAAGGTTACTTACCCATAGGTCATGGCATATATCTTTTTAAGAATATATCTCCTAAGACACCTGAAGAGAGGAATAGAATGAGTTCTATTCCATATGCATCGGCAATAGGATCGATAATGTATACTATGCTATGTACTAGGCCTAACCTTGCTTATGCCTTGGGCATAACAAGTAGGTTTCAGCTGACCCAGGGAAGGATCATTGGGAAATAGTGAAAAGCATTCTTAAGTACTTAAGAAGGACAAAATGTTTTTCTAGCATATGGAGGATCAGAATTGAAACTAGAAGGTTATTCGGATTCTAGTTTTCAGTCAGATCCAATGATAGCAAGTCCATTTCAAGATGTCTTTACTCTGAATGGTGGAGCAATGAGCTGGAAGAGTTCCAAGTAGCAGACTGTAGCTGACTTAGTTACTGAAGCAGAGTATATTGCTGTAAGTAAAGTAACTAAGGAAACTGTCTGGATAAAGAAGTTCATCACAGAGTTGAGTATAATTCCTAAGATTGCTGAATCAGTACTAATTTATTGTGATAACACTGGAGCTATTGCACAAATAAAGAATCAAGGTCTCATCATAAATCCAAGCACATTCTAAAATGCTTCCATCTCGTCCGTGAGATTATCAAAAGGAAAGACATCAAGATTGAACGAGTAGATACAAAGAATAACCTAGCAAACCCATTCACTAAAGCTTTTACCTCAGCAGCAGTTTGATCGCCACTTTGATTGTACAGGGTTAAAGTACAAAAGCAATTGGCTTTAGTGGGAGAATGAAAGAATTGTGCCCTAAAAGCCAATCGCAATTTATATTGCGATAGGGTTTATTTTATTCTTCCAAATTATATACATGACATTTTGGTTATAAATAAAAGGCATTATGTTTCATCATTTGTTGTTTCTTATATTATGATAAATTCTATAAATTAGGACAATGATTTTAGGGCTATGATGGGATCATGCCAATGAGACCTAAAATCCTAAAATCCTAATCTAAAACATTCCCAGTCGATGGTACATTGAGTCAGGGATCAATGCTACTAGAAAGATTGGCACATCTTATGTATGCTCGATATAGAGGGTGATTGATCTCATAATCACTTGTGTGAGACACTAATACAAAGATGTGGGTGCTTATTAGAGTAATGAGTTCACTGAATTAACAGACCAAGAGAACATCTTATGGATGCTTACTTATTTGTCAAAAGATGATTCTCTAAGTGGGAGTTGTGCAAGTGATCCTTAAACCTGAGATCACCATAGTATCTTATGCACATGAATCCATATTTTGGTTTACATTCATTCACGACACAGGAACCGATCAAGAGTCTAATTGGATTAGATCATGTTTGTAGGATAAACATGCTAGCACGTGTTACAAACCATAGCTCCTGATTCGAATTGGATTTGAATCTGATTCTTGTATTAGATTTATTTAATATGATTAGAACATAACCTAACATGGGTTGGCCAAGAGTTGGAACCCAATTGGCTTTATTTGGACCATTCGATGGCTCTTTGGATAATGGATCTGAACCATTAGTCAGTAGCTCGATTTAGACATTGGATGGCTCCCTGGATGAAGGATTTTGACCATTGGTGATGGTGTCTTACTCTGAACCATTGGATGGTGTCTTAATTTATACCATTGGATGGTGCCTTAATCTGGACCATTGGATTATCATCAAATAAGTGTGGGGTGAGGTTATTGTTAGTGTGCCCTAAATCCAATCGGATTAAATGCTATGTATGTATATAGTCTATGAATACAAATCAAATAAAATGGTTTCTTTATCTATCCAGATATCTTTTATTATATATATTTAATATATTTGTTGAGATATAGTTCAAAAGAATGTGAACCGTGCATATGTAATTTATAATAGAAATTGCAAATTGTGAGATCCAAATTACATTATGGTTCGATTCTTTAAATTGCTAGTCGATATATAGGGGGAATGGACACTGTCGAACGCGTAAGACTGGCATATTGCATATCCTCACCCTTGTGGTGAGCAACTGATCTTGCAAGCTGAAGTATGAAGATACTTGGATAGGTGTGTGAATGCTCGTTATTGTAATAATGCATTACATGACCCATACAGAGATCCCATATGGATATTCTATATAGTGTCTGGTTGATCTTTGCTGATGGTTGTAGTGATCTCTTGACTTGAGATATTCACTACGCCTCATGTGTGGAATGCCATACTTTGACGTCATGCAAACGTCGCTCTAGCCATGGGTAGCAAATATAGTGACGGTTGGGTATGATATGAAGCACATGAAGGTGATGTTTGACCAAAATAGATTCGTCTCCCTTGATAGAGAAGGTTATATCCCACGATCACTTGATGGATTAATTAGACTTAAAATCCTTGCAAGGTTGAGTTGAAATCGGAAATGGTTTCGGAGTTCTAATTCATATGAGTCAATCTTTCCTAAGATCAAGTAAACAAGATCAGTTACAGGATTGACACTTTCCATGCCACTGACTGATCTGGGATATATGACGACTGGATTGAATCGTACGATAATCGATCATGAACAGATGATGTCGATAACCACGTCGGCATAACTCTACGACACTTGGGTAATCATGATGCTTTGCCAGAGGCCACTCATGATTTACAATTATGAATAGGTTGACCAAGTCAAAGGGCTGACTAGGTCAACATCTGGGTCAGATTGATTTATGATTATTGTCAACGTGTCGGGGGCCCAATGGGTCACACACATTAAGGAGTTTTTGGATGAGTTAAAATGGAATTAAGTTGGACTTAAATTCAGATTAGATGACCACTTTCTTAAGTCAATTAGGATTGGGTTTGATCCAATCTTAATAGGAATTAAATTGATTTGGATTGATGAATAAAGATTCATCATAAAGGAAGGACTTTTGCACTTTGCATATGATGTATATATGATGCACATCTGAAATGCATATTGGATGGCCGTGATTGGACACCCAATTGGACGTAGTCCATGTGATGGATGACTTAAATTAATTTGGGTGTGATCTAATTAAAGAATTGTAATTAAATTGGATCCATATGATGCATCCAATGCTGAAACCGCATAACCCATAAATTAGTAGCCTAGATTAAGCCACGTAAAACATAGATTCACGCCCATCTAATGGGCTTGATCCATCACCACGTGATGGAGGACATGAGATCATATGGTTAGGATTTGGTTGACTTGTCCAATTGAGACAATGTATAACAATATCCTAACAAACTTTGTTATATGTACAAATTTGAATTCAGATTTGATCTGAATTTCAATCGTGGCGTGTGGAATTCAAATTGGATTAAATTTGAATTCAAAAACATGAGATCTGATTGGTTTTATCAAAAACTAATTTAGTTGTATAGTTTCTTGAAACTGCTATGTGTTGAATTTTGATTGGCTGAAATTTAAACTCCTAACAACTTTGCAACAAAGTTTGATTTTGAGAAATCAATTTCATTTGGTTGAATCTAATGTGACGTGGCTTATTAAAGCCTCATACCACATCAGATGGCTGAAGGAAATTTTTGAATTGAAAAAGCTCCTTAAAATTCCCATTCAACAGATGACCGCCTAAGATAAATTTTGCTTCACACCAAGAAGTCTCTCACATCTCCTCATCTTTCTTCCACGCCCAAGACTTCAGATTCTTTCTTCCTAAAAGTTCTTGATCTGATCTTGAACTCTGATTCCATTCTATTCTTGATTTGGGAAAGCAAGAAGGCAAGAAAGAGACGCTAGCACCCCTCTACCAAAAATTGTCAATCAATCCTAGAAGGACTACATCCAAGGACTCTGTGGATCATCATTGGAGCCCGCACACTTGGACGGCTAAGTGGTAGAGAGATTCCGGCTTCATCAGCAATCTTCTCCGATAAAAAACACAAATACAAGTTCATTTCATATATACATACCAAATTTGGCTATCTGATTTATCCCTTCACGGATCCTAGCCCTAAGGGATTTTGATTCTACTGCATGAAACTTGGATTTGATCCATGTTTTCAACCCTCAAATCCCATCAAGTGGTATCAGAGCCTCCCTGAGGGTTTCAATTCAGATAACTGAAGTTTGAAACGAAATCCTGTGTATAAATCATTATATAGATCTGAAACTTAGTCATTTAATGATATGCGATATCAGATATAAAGGTTTATTATATGATAATAAACAGCAATTAATTTAAATTTAATCATATCATGTGTCATGTTAAAATAGCAATTATATTTATGCATGATAGATACTAAGTGCTGAAATCCTAGAAATCATGTTTAGGATTTAATTTTGACATGGTTATTAACATGATTAAGATCTGAAATTCATATGATGAACAGTAATCGTAGAAAACTTATTTTCTAAAATTTAGATCATGATAAGATGTGATTAAATGTAATCATTTGGAATCTAATTTGAATTTTGAATTTTGAATTTGGAACTTGAATCTTGAAATTTAAATTTCAAATTTGAATATAAAATCTTATTATGACAAGAATCAGTTAAGGTTTATTAGAGACATTAGGATTTACATGGGATGTGAAACCGACATGTCATAACATGTAATTAAATGATAAAAAATTTAAAACTTGAAATTTAAATTTTTAAAATTTGAATTAAGAATTCTTACCATAATACCCTAACAAGATCACTATCTTAACTTATCATAAACTGTAATAGTTGATAAGGATTTAGGAAACTTAGACTTAACCACATCATTGCTTGATCTTATAATCCCAAAATTGGTCTAAATCAATTGGGCTTAACTACATTGGTGTCTAAGAAAAGTGTGATAAAGGTTTTTAATTGCTCCGTTTGCTGCCTGAAAAAACCCATTCAATGGGATTGAAAGGTATGCTAAATAGGACCCCATTGATCGGCTAATGGCCATTGTTAAGGAAAGCTCTTAATTGATTAGATCAATAGGGTTAATTAGGATGGTAGCAATTGATTTGGTCACATGATTATGGTTCCTAAATTAGATAGTGGTCAGATATCCTAATTTGATTAGGAGTCCTAATCATAAGATTTGATCTTATGAACTTTAGGTTAATAAAGATTAATCTAAAATCTACATATAGGATATGTAACCTAGCATCGTACAAATGTTGTACATTCATGATGGGACCTAGATGCGCTAAATCCCTCCACGAATATTAAGTCATTAGCCTTCCATTGTTCACATGATACAAAATTATTAGGTCATAAGATTTATTGTGCCAAAGCCGAAGTCAAGTGTACTTAGGAGTTGATTGTGGAACAATGGATTGAGTTAACTAGATTAACTGGCATAATTGACCAAAGTCAGAATCAGTCTAATCTAGAGACAAACTTTAGGGTGATCATATATAGATGTAATTAACGAGGCAATGTCCCTTAAATGATTTAGGAGTCACATTAGATGTGATTAATAATAATCTACCAAATTTGGCTTACCGAGATTTGTTGTGCCAAAGCCAAGATCAAGGTAATTCAAGGATCCTAGCCCACTAAGGAAATTGAATGCCAATTTTTCGAGACTAATAGAGAGGGCTATTAACCTCGATAAAATAGTGGAAGAAACCAGCTTAATTAAAAAATCTTAAAATTATCATATTAAGTCGGTGATTTGTATTCATAGCAATTGACTCGTTCTATATTTTATGTAGGTTATCAGAGAAACCATGAGTATAAACATCAACCTTAAGGGTATCTTAGAATCCAACAAATTGGTTGAACTCAACTTCCCTGATTGGCTTAGGAATGTAAGGATCGTTCTTCGATCCAAAAAAATTATATTTGTCCTAGATGAGGCTACACCGGAGGTCCCACTAGCGGATGCTCCGACTGAGGTTCATGTGGCATACAATCGGTATAAAGATGTTGAGAAAATGGCCACATGTTTGATGTTGGCCTCAATGTCATCCGATCTTTAGAAACAATATGAGCATATGAATGCTCAGGAGATTTGGATGCACCTGCAAGAGTTGTTTGGTGCACAGTCTCGCTATGAGAGGTTTCAGACCTCTAGAGAGATGTTTCAGTGCAAAATGACCGAGGGTTCATCAGTGGGTGCCCACGTGCTAAAAATGATCAATCTGATTGAGAAGTTGGCACGATTGGGTTTTGTGATGGATCACGAACTGAGTATTGACTTAGTCCTATAGTCACTACCTCCCAGCTATTCGCAATTTGTTCTTAATTTCAACATGAACAAGCTAGAGGCGTCTCAACCTGAGCTCGCGAATATGCTGACGAATGCCGAGCCCAACATTAAGAAAGAAAATGGGCAGGTTATGGTCGTGGAGTTCTCTGGTGCTTGTAAGAAGCGGCCAAAGAAGAATAAGGCCCAAAAGGCCAAGGCAACTAAACCAAATAAGGGCATTAAGAAAAACAAAGTAGCCAAGGGGAAGTGTCACTTCTATGGCAAGGACGGGCACTAAAAGTGAAACTGCAAGGCTTATCTGGCTAGCCTGAAAGAAAAGAAGCATATAAACGCTTCTACATCAGGTATATTTATGATTGAGATGTTTTCTTCTGTTACTTCTTATTCCACTTGGGTATTGGATACCGATTGTGGATCTCATATTTGTATTAATATGCAGATGATAAGAAGCAGTAGAAAGCTGAGAAGGTTGAAGTGATCCTGCACATGAAAAATGGAGCAAAGGTTGCTACTTTAGCCATAGGATTTTGTTCTTTGTCTTTGCCCACTGGGCTTGTAATCGAGTTTAGTAATTATTATATGTTCCAAATATAACAAAGAATATTCTTTCTGTTTTATGCCTTGTAAATGATTGATATTCATTTGAAATTGAAAATAAAGGAATTTTAAATTTAGTGAAATGTTCTTTGGTTCTGCTGAAATGTTCAATGGGATTTATATTTTGAATTTACAAAGCCATGTTCTCAATATAGAAACTAAGAAATTAAAATTAAATAATTCTAACTCGTTTGTCGTTTAGGCCATGTAAATGAAACACGATTAACCAAGTTACATAAGGATAGCTACTTGGGCTCATTCGACTGAAAATCGTTTGAGGAACGTGAGTCATGCTTACGTGGCAAAATGACTAAGTCACCTTTTACTAAAAAGGGTGAGCGAGCGACTGAATGTTTAGGATTAGTACATTCGAATGTATATAGTCTTATCAATATTCAGGCCATAGAAGGTTTTTCTTACTTCATCACATTCATAGATGACCATAATAGGTATGGTCACGTATATCTGATGAAGTACAAATCTGAAGCCTTTGAAAAATTTAAAGAATTTAGATCTAAGGTAGAAAAACAAAGTGGCAAAAGTATTAAGATACTTCGATCAGATCAAGGTGAGGAATACTTAAGCCATGAGTTCTTAGAATATTTGAAGAAAAATGGGATTCTCTCTCAGTGGACTCCTCCTGGTATGCCATAACATAATGGTGCATCAAAAAGGAGGAATCGCATATTATTAGATATGGTGTGCGATCAATGATGAGCCTTGCAAACCTCCCAAAAATGTTTTGGAGTTTTGCGCTACACACAGCCGAATACACTCTAAATCGAGTTCCGTCTAAGTCGATCAATTCCACTCCCTATAAGATATGGTGTGGAAAGAAACCATCCCTTAGTCATCTAAAGATTTGGGGCTGCTATGCTTATGTAAAGCGTAATGAGTCAAACAAGCTTAGAGTTAGATCTGACAAGTATAATTTTATGGGGCATCTTAAAGAAACAAAAGGATACTACTTTACCATCCACTCGAGCAAAAAGTGTTTGTCTCGAGGCATGCCATATTCCTAAAGAATGAGATTTTTCTTAGAAAGGACAATGGGAGAAATATTGAGCTTAGTGAAGCTTAAGAACCACAAATTGACACAGATCGATTAGATTACATGGAGCAAATGCCAAATGCAATGGAAGTTGAGCAGGAGACTCAACCCACATACAAGCAACATTTGCGTGAGCCTCTACCAAAAGCGATGAAGCAATAGGTAACTCCAAGTACACATCAGCTATGTAGGTCTAGTAGGACACATCATATTCATGAGAGATATGGATTTCTCATAGAAGATGATGAGCCTACTAACTATGAGAAGGCAATGTGTGACATTGACTCCAAGAGATGGCTTGAAACCATGAAATCTTAAATGGACTCCATGTACGATAACCAGGTATGGACCTTGGTTGATCCACCTGAAGGGGTAAAACCAATTGGGTAAAATGAGTTTTCAAGAAGAAGACCGATATGAATGGTAATGTACCTATAAGGCGAGGTTAGTCGCAAAAGGTTACAAGCAAAGGTAAGGTGTTAACTTTGATGAAACCTTTTCTCTTATAGCCATGCATAAGTCCATAAGGATTTTGCTTGCAATTGCAGCCTATTACGATTATGAGATATGGCAAATGGATGTCAAGGCCGCCTTCCTAAATGGTGATTTAGTGGAGGATGTGTATAGGACATAACGTGAGAATTTTGAGTCCATTGATTCTCAAAAGGTATGCAAGTTGCAAAGGTCTATTGATGGACTTAAGCAAGCCTCTAGAAGCTGGAACATCCATTTTGATGAAACAATCAAAGAGTTTGATTTCATCAAAAATGAGAATGATCCATGTGTGTATAAGAATGTTAGTGGGAGTGTTGTTGTCTTCTTGATATTATATGTAGATGACATTATTGATAAGAAACACACTTGCTACATGAAGTGAAGGATTGGTTGTCCGGCAAGTTCTCCATGAAAGATTTGGGAGAAGCAGCCTACATACTGGGTATTAAGATTTATAGAGATAGATTTAGGAGGTTGCTTGGATTGTCCCAATCATCGTACATAGATAAAGTACTAAAATGGTTTAGCATGAAGGAATCCAAGAAAAAATTCCTACCGGTGTCGCATAGGGTGCATCTCTCAAGGAGAGAGATGCACATGGATAGGATTCCGTACGCCTCAGCAATCGGATCTATCATGCATGCGATGTTATATACAAACATGGTGTTTCTTATACCTTGAGTATCAATAGTAGATATCAAGCAAATCCTGATGAGGCCGTCAAAAACATCCTTAAGTATTTACGAAGGACTAAGATAATTGTAAATTTATGGAAGTCAAAAATATTCTTGGTTTATGGAAGATCCGAACTCAGTTCGGGATTATATAGATTCTAGTTTTCAGTCTGATAAAGATAATTGTAAATTTCAATCAGGCTATGTCTTTACACTCAATGGTGGTGCAGTCAGCTGGAAAAGTTCAAGCAAGAGATGACTGTCGACTCTACAACCGAAGCCAAGTACATCGCAGCATCAGATGTAGCCAAAGAAGCGGTTTGGTCAAGAAGTTCATCACTGAACTTGGTATGGTTCCGAGCATTGCTGATCCAGTACACTTATATTGCAACAACAATGGAGCTATTGCGCAAGCTAAGAAGCTAAGGTCTCATCAGAGGTCCAAACATGTACTCAGGAGATACCATGTAATAAGAGAGATTATTGGTAGAAATGATGTAAAAATAGAACAAGTCCCCACTAAGGATAATGTAATTGATCCGCTCATTAAAGCCTTACTGCAGCAGAAGCATGATAGTCATGTTAAGTCACTCAGTATTAGATACATGGGTGATTGGCTCTAGTGCAAGTGGGAGATTGTTAGTATATGCCCTATATCCAATCGGATTGAATGCTATGTATGTATATAGTCTATGAATACAAATCAAATAAAGTGGTTTCTTTATCTATTCAAATGTTCATTATTATACATATTTGATATTTGTCTATGAGATAAAGTCCAAAAGAATGTGAACCGTGCATATGGAATTTGTAATAGAAATTGCAAATTGTGAGATCCAAATTACACGTTATGGTTCGATTCTTTAAATTCTCTAGTCAATGTATAGGGGGGACTGGACACCGTCGAACGCCGTGAGACTGGCACATATTGAATATCCTCACCCTTGTGGTGAGCAGCAGATCTCGCAAGCTGAAGTATGAACATACTTGGATAGGTGTGTGAATGCTCATTATTGTAACAATGCATTGGATGACCCACACAGATCTTGTTTGGATTTCTATATAGTGTCAATGGTTGATCTCTGCTGACGGTTGTGCGAGTGATCCCTTGACTTGAGATATTCACTACGCCTCATGTGTGGAATGCCATACTTTGACATCATGCAAATGTCACTCTAGTCATGGATGGCAAATATAGTGATGGTTGGGTATGTGAAGCACATGGAGGTCATGTTTGACCAAAATAGGATTCGTCTCCCTTGATAGAGAGGGTTATCCTCGGTCACTTGATGGATTGATTAAACTTAAAATCCTTGCAAGGTTGAGTTGGAATCCGAAACGGTTTCGGAGTTCTAATTCATATGAGTCGGTCTTTCCTGAGATCAAGTAAACAAGATCAGTTACAGGATTGACACTTTCCATGCCATTGACTGAATTGGGATATGCGACGACTGGATTGAATCGTACGGTAATCGATCATGGACAGGTGATGTCGATAACCATGTCGGCATAACTCTACAACACTTGGGTAATCATGATGCTTTGCTAAAGGCCACTTATGATTTACAATTATGAATAGGTTGACCAAGTCAAAGGGCTGACTAGGTCAACATCTGGATCAGATTGATTCATGATTGTTGCCAACATATCGGGGGCCTAATGTGTCACACATTAAGGAGTTTTTGGATGAGTTAAAATGGGAATTAAGTTAGACTTAATTCAGATAAGATGACCACTTTCTCAAGTCAATTAGGATTGGGTTTGACCCAATCTTAATAAGAATTGAATTGATTTGGATTGATGAATAAAGATTCATCATAGAAAGAACCTTTTCACTTTGCATATGATGTACATATGATGCACATCTGAAATGCATATTGGATTGGATGGTCGTGATTGGACACCTAATTGGACGTGGTCCATGTGATGGATGGCTCAAATTAATTTCGATGTGATCCAAATAGAGAATTGTGATTAAATTGGATCCATATGATACAAACAATGCTGAAACCACATAGCACTCAAATTAGTGGCCTGGAATGAGCCATGTGGCACATGGATTCACCCCATTTGATGCGCTTGATCCATCACCACGTGATGGAGGACATGCCCAAGAGTTGGACGAGAGATTATGTGGATATGAGAATATATGGTTAGGATTTTGTTGGCTTGTCCAATTAAGACAATGTATAACAATATCCTAACAAACTTTGTTATATGTACAAATTTGAATTCAAATTTGATCTGAATTTCAATTATGGCATGTGAAATTCAAATTGAATTAAATTTGAATTCAAAAACATGAAGATCTGATTGGTTTTATCAAAAACTAATTTAGTTGCATAGTTTCTTGAAACTGCATGTGCTGAATTTTGATTGGCTGAAATTTAAACTCCCAACAACTTTGCAACTAAGTTTGATTTTAAGAAACCAATTTCATCTGATCTTTGGCTGGTTGAATCTAATGTGACGTGGCTTATTAAAGCCTCATACCATATCAGATGGTCGAAGGAAATTTTTGAATTGAAAAAGCTTCTTAAAATTCGGCCATTCAACAAATGACCGCCTAAGATAAATTCTGCTTCCCGCCAAGAAGTCTCTATCTCCTCCTCTTTCTTCCACACCCAAGACTTCAAATTCTTTCTTCCTAAGAGTTCTTGATCTGATCTTGAATTCTCATTCCATTCCTTTCTTGATTTGGAAAAGCAAGAAGGCAAGAAAGAGACGCTAGCACCCTTCTGCCAAAAAGGTTATCAACCAATCCTAGGACTACATCCAAGGATTGTGTGGATCATCATTGGAGGTCGCACACTTGGGCAGCTAAGTGGTAGAGAGATTCTGGCTTCATCAACAATCTCCTCCGATAAAGAACACAAGTACAAGTTCATTTCATATATGCATACCAAATTTGATCATCTGATTTGTCTCTTCAGGTATCCTGGCCCTAAGGGATTTTGATTCTGTGCATGAAACTTGGATTTGATCCATGTTTTCAACCCTCAAATCCCATCAGTTATGAGCGTGAGAAGGCTGATAGCGCATGGATATAAGTCTTGTGAGTGGATACGTCTTTTTGCTCTCTCAGATGCGCCTCTCCCCTTAGCGCCTCATCATGACGAGGCGTGTCCCATGATGAGGCGCTACCCTTGGGACATGCCTCATCATGATGAGGCGAGTGGATAGGATGCAGATGCATCCCTCCACCTCTTATAAATATGAGTGCCTCCTGAGGTTTAGGAAGCACAGAATCCATCCAAAGATAAATCAACTCCCTTTTCTCTCTTATTTCTCTTATACGTCTTGTCCTAAATCAAGACAAAAAGGTCTTCTTCAGAATAAGAGGATGTCTTGTCTTAAACCAAGATAAGGTCTTTTTTAGCCGTCATGTCCTAAACCAAACAAGGAGATCTTCTTTAGGACAGGAGGCTTTGAAGGATTTTTTATAAGAGAAAGAAATTAAAAGAAAAAGAAAGCAAGCCAATCAAATTTTTTGAAGGATTAAAGCATCAAGGATCAAAGTTTTGAAGAAGCTCGAATCTTGAACCTAGTTCCTGTGTTGATCAACATTGGAGGGTGAACACTTGAACATCTTGTGGATATTCCAACATATTGGATTTAGCATTACAGGTACTCTTCTTATCCGATATTTACTGTTTATTCATTTGATTGTTACTATTAAGAAGATCTTGAATATTAAAGGTTTCATGCAAATATAGCTCATTAAGAAATTTATAAAATCTACATGCTTCGCTGCACCATTAGGCATACACAAGAAACCCTAACAAACCATATATAAAAGATCATAACATCATTTGAGGCAGAGAAGACCACATAAGTTATTATTACCATAAAACATAACAGACTCGCAAAGCAATATTTGACCAGGGCAATGTCGGATGGAAGGATTGATCAAAAAACAACTAGGGAAAAATGAACATAAAGGCAAAGTAGTTATGGATCACAAGTGATAGTGGTAACATATATATATAAGGAAACTGCAATTAAGGGGTACAAAAAGCACAATAAAAACAATGACCTTCATGAAGTCACCTAAGGGAGAACATTTTCCATTATAACTCTTCCAGTTTCAGGAAATATAAAGTTCCTTTTTACCTCAAGCATCCTTCAAAGAAAAGTGCAGTTTTGTTGCTCTTCTTCTTCATCTTTGGATTCAATATGACCTGTCTCAGAGAAAGTGACTAATAACACAAGTGAAAGGAAGATCAAATACTTCTTCCTTTGACATTAAATTACCAGAAGATCAAAAGGGCGACGATCTTGTGCTTCAGTTTCATTTTTAGGAGCATAACCAATGTAGTCCTTTGTGTCCTCCAGAACAATAATCTGCTACAATAAGAACAGTGATATCTTAGAAACAATTGGAATTCCACAAAATTAACATCTAGTCAGATGGTTGAATTATTACAACCATGGCAATATGCCCTTAAAAAAGAGGATTTCCTTTTCCACTAGTACCAGTGATGAAGTAAATGAATGAAGAAAATATAACAGTTACTGAAAAATCAATCATAAAAATCATGGAAGCTTTATGGATGGACCTCCTACCCTGCTTTGCACTAAGAAATGAGAAGTATGCAATTCCACGATAGGTTCCACCCTTCTGTATCAGAATATTTACTGATCTTCAGCATCTTTCTACTTTGAGCTAGTCAATTCGTATTTCCGTGATGATCAGTTTAATGCAGGCATAAACAGATCTAGAATATAAAATGAGGCTATTGCTTGTCGTTTGTTGTTCAACTAAAACGAGGCTATTGGGCACAACGTACACCATTTCCTGAGAAAGTTTGAACCACCTATTTTTATAATAGTTCTGGTCAGGCTCAATCCATATCAGAAACCACTCAAGCTGACCTGAAATCAATGTGTTTAATCCAAGAATAGTGATAAATATAGCACTAATGAAAAAATTGAGCTGCAGCAAGTCATAATTAAATTAACCAAATCTCCCCAAATTCAAAAATATGGATCCATCAGAACTGCCCCAATTCAGTTTCAAGCTAGACAAAGTTTGGTCCAGAAAAATTTGATCAGTTTCCCAGACAGATAGTGCGTGGAAGATTTACATGAAAAGTTATTCTTGGACAAACTATTCAAATATTTTATAAAACATAATTCACAAATAATAATACTCTCCATCAAAAAAGTCTGGTGTTACAGTATTCATTCATTTTAAGAGTCTAGTTACAATGTGCAATATGTTGTCGACGAAGACTCATTTTTTTGTCAGGCATGGATATTGATTGTTTGATTCTCTTATATATGATGCAACAGGGTGCTGTCGGGTGTTGATTAATAGGTGTGATGGATTAGTTATGTTTCATCAACTGCATCATGCATGATTGAAATAATTTTGATGTATGAGTTTGCTTTTATGAGATTAAGATGTCTCTCAAGTCTCATTACATGCTGTCATTTTTTGTCAGAATATAAAGCTAAGTGCAAAGGTGAAAGGATATTGGTGTTTCCAGAGTGCATCTTCCATGGTACTGCATATCCTTTTGATCCAATGAATTCCAATTGGACAGATAAGGACGCATGTTCCATAGCTGAATGACAAGAAAATTAACGATAACATGAACCTCTCATTCACACAAAAATTACCAATCACAAAACATATACAAAAGACACAATTTGAGAAGACCAATATGATGCATCAGCACTTCAATCTGCGGTCACCCCACAAGGCCACACAATAGATGTCACCTCCTGTGGAGTCAAACAGCATACAGAAACACTACTAAATCACACATCTGCACACTTGACCGCAATGCATAAAGCCCATACAATCAGCGAGTGTTGGGAATCATGCATGGAATTGAGATCACATACCCCCTCCAGGATCTAGGGTTGAAATTACATGAAGTGCTCCTCTTCTTGTGAACTCCTGTCTTTCCACTATCAAAGACTTGGTTACGAGAACTAAGCCTATTCTTCCACAACTCAAATACCTCCTTGCATTGATCCTACCTCTTCTTCTCTCTGCGCAAGTCCAAGAGTTCAACAAGTTTTCTCGTCAGAGAAAATCAAAGTCCCTTCCCATCTCAGTATAAAGGTTCAGCTCTTCTCTTCTCTTGTCCAAGAAACTGCATCAGGAAGTTCTAAAAAAATTATATCCTTAGGCCTAGTTGCTTAGGTTAGGTTAGGTCAGCTCATGATGGGCATCCAACTCAGACCCGATCTCTAACATCTCTCACGTGACATGACACATCATCAACCACAGCAGCAAAGTAGTATGGCAATGGCATAAGCCATGCGGCACCACATCATCATGCCATGCCATCATTTTGCCACATCACTGCTGACGCCATTCATCAGGTCATTTGCCACATCATCACATGTGGCAGCCATGTTTTGACACTGATAGGAATTACATATATTTATATGTATCAAATTCATATATCACGCAACAGAAGATAAAAATAAATACGAATTTAATTCCCTCAAGGAACAGATTCAGTTAATAAGAAATAACACATGATTAAATAATAGACCATACATGTGTTCTTTATTGAGGATAAAGCCTGATGAAAGCCAGTAAACAATTTACCATTAGTCGTCGATGCGTCCAGCCTCTAATGGTGATCCACGCGAAGATCTTTGGATGATGTCCTCCCAGGATTGGATGATAATCTTCTTGCGAGGGGTGCTAGCGCCTCTTCTCTTTTTCAATTGATTTTTCAAATCAAGAAAAATTTCTTGATCAAAATCAAATCTTGATCAATCAAGAGAGAGAGGAACGTCCTAGAGAGAAAAAAATGTTTTAGAGAGAAAATGGGTGTTAGGCATCCAAGAGAGAAAAAAGAAGAGTTAAGCGTGTCTTTCGAAGGGGGTGTCTTTCTCCTTTTTATACATGAAACGAGGTTGTATGGTTCCATAAAAAGGGATTTTGTTTCAACCACCTAACCATTCAACCATATCAAGTTGATAACAAATTATCCTAATAAATTTAGGATATTTGTTATCATGATAATGTTAGGATTACAACCACCAAACCGCATCCCTAAAAGATAAAAATTGGTTATCCCATGAAATCAACGTCAACATTGAATTATAGGTGTTTCCTCCTCCATGACGTGGAGATGTGTCATGTCCATCACATGGGCATGGATCCATCTTCCATGTGACTTGATCTGAGCCCTTAGTTCAATTAGGTTTCCACGAATCAAATCATGCCATCATATGAACCCAATTAAATACCATATTATTAATCTCAATTAATCTAAGCCATCCATCATATGGATCAAGCCTAATTGAGTATCCAATTAATGAATTTTATATATACATCACATGTACAAAAGGTCTCTCCCTCAAACACAAAATTCTTTCCTCTATAATGAATCCTATTCATCAATTTCATATTCTCTCGTTAAGATTGAGTCAAACACAATCCTAATTAATTGATCATCTAATTTGAATTAAGTCCAACTTAATTCCCATTTTAACTTCATCCAAAATCTTCTTAATGCATGTGACCCATTAGGTCCCTTGACACGTTGGTAATAATCATGTCCTAATATTGACCCTAAGGATGACTTGATCAACATCTTGTCCAAGTTAATTCTTTAACCAAATCAACTCCTTGATTAAGTCAAAGAATCCATGATTATAGATCATGAGTGGCTCTAGCAAAGCATCATGACCATCCAAGTGTTAAAGGTTTGTTGGCGTGGTCATCAACACCTGTCCATGAACAGTTAACATACGATTCAATCCCTTCGCCACATATTCCAAATCAATCAGTGGTATGGAATATGTCAGCCATGTAATTGATATTTATTTACTTGATCTCAGAAAAATTGACTCACATGAATTAAACTTTGAAACCATTTCGAATTCCAACTCAACCTTGCAAGGATTAACAGTCAATTTAATCCATCAAATGGTCGTAGGATCCCTTTCTATCAAGAAAGAATCCTGTCTTGATCAAATACCACCTTCATATGCTTCATGTCATACCCAATCGAGACCATATTTGCCACCCATGACTAAAGCGACGTTTGCATGTCGTCAAAGCATGACATTCCAAATATGAGGTACAATGAAAATCTCAAATCCATCGTCATCAAAGATCAACCATCGACACTATATAGAATATCCATATGGGATCTCTGTGCAGGTCATCCAATGCATTGTTACAATAACGAACATCCACACCCTATCCAAGTATCTCCATACTTCAACTTGCGAGATCAGCTGCTCACCACAAGAGTGAAGATATGCAATGTGTGCTAATCTCATCGGCGTTCGACGGTGCTCAGTCCTGTCTACGCATCGATTAGAAAAATTTAAAGAATCGAACCATAATGTGTAATTTTGGATCTCACAATTGATAAACTTTATTACAAATTCCATATGCACAGTTCACATTCTTTTAGACTTTATCTTAAAGGTAAAATATATCTAATATATGTATATAAATTATATCCGAATAGATAAAGAAACCAATAAATTTGATTTGTATTCATAAAGGAATGTGTATAAACTAGCATCTAATCCGATTAAATTTAGGGTACACACTAACAGACACATCATCTGGCCACACATCTCATAAAATGGGCAGGAAGTTCATCAAGTTTATAAGCGAATGCCATCCTTTATTTTCACAAAACATCCCATGGAACAGCCACTTTGAAGCGGCGATTGGAGACCCTCCCGACTGTTGGTAACCGCGGGACCCCTTCCTCGACCTCTTCGGCGGCGGAGAGCCCAACGGTGTCTATTTCCGACGAGGGGGCTCGGTTCACATAGATTGAAACCGGTGGCTATACCGCCGCGGCTATAGCCTAGGAGGGGCTGTTGATGACCCACGGCCACGACACCTGCCTCCTTGCCGGTGGCCTAAGAACACCGTTCGGCTTCCAATCCAGGAAGATGTGGCCCGATCAATTGGCAGCCATGGTCACGAGCGACGACATCCTACTGGCTCTTTTTTTTTTTTTTTTTAATCACGAAAATCAACCCGCTGCGGTGCTCTGGGGATTGAGACCACCTACCTCCTTCAAGATACGGGGTTGAAATTAAGCAAAGTATTCTTCTTCTTGTGGACTCCGTCTGTCTTTCCACGATCAAAGACTTGATTACGAGAACCCAGCCTACACTTCCACAACTCAAATACCTTCTTACAGGGATCCTATCTCTTCTCCTCTCTGCGCAAGTGCAGGAGATCAACGATCAACAGAGTTTTCTCGTTAGAGAAAAACCAAGTCGCTTCCCATCTCAGTATAAGGGTTCGGTTCTTCTCTTCTCTTCTCCTGGAAACTGCATCGGGGAGTTTAAAAAAAAAAAAAATTGGAACTTCGGTGCAGCATGCTGTGTACATTGTCCACCAGTTCTCCATCCCTATCTTTCTTCACCTTTTCTTTCTCTACCACCATTCAAGCTTAAAAATAAAAAAAAAAAAAAATGATGACATAGATGGAACAGATGGGCACGCGCAGCGCACCTAAGTTCCATCATTAAAAAAAAAAAAAAAAACTGTATTCAAGCTTCGTTAGATCTAGTTGATTGGGTTAGGCTAGATTGGGTCAGCCCATCTAGAGCAACATAACTATTCTGTATGACACCAGTTGCTTTAGATTGCTTTTTACCCAAGTTCTAGCTGTTTTGGTTGTAGAAAAATCAGATCGAAGCATCGGTATGTCATAATCCAAGAAACCAGAAAAGGCCCAACTTTAGTCCTAAAAATATCGCACGAGTTAGCAAGCAAAACCTATTTCAATTCAGTCGAATCAGTCCCCAGCTAACTAATACAAGCTCGGCTGGAAGCTCATAAATAGAGGATGATGAAACTGCTCGCAAAAAGAAGACGTTTTGCCCTTTTTGCTGGAAAGCAAGGAGAGTGGCAAAGAAGTGCCATGTGAACAACAACTATGAGATGATTTTGATCAGACCTTCAGAGGGATACCGATTGTGGAGCCGCAAGTCCAACACCGGGAACCTTTCTCATAACACCAATCATGTCGTCGATGATCTTCTGGATCCTCTCGGACCCAATTTCCTCGACGGGGACCTCGCTGGCGGGCTCGTGGAGCATGGGGTCGCCGGCCTTCACAATGTCCGGGAGGACTGCCTTTTTCTTGGCGCCCAAGCCTGAGAACCACCCAGCGGAGACCCTCAAGGGGGCTCTGAAGTCGACGGCGCCATTGGAGAAGCGGCGTCTGAGCTTCGGGGCAGGGGATCTGGCCGGAAGCTCGAAGGGATTCTTGAGAGAAACCGCAGGTGGGAGTTGGGAGAATCGAAAAGTATGGGAGCTCCGAACGGCGGAGATGGTGAAGAAGCAATGGGAGAGGCGATGGATGGTTTCCATGACCGCCGGCCGGCGAGAGGATAGAGTGGGGATTCCCAGGGTCCCCATGCCAAGATAAGCCGCAAGAAGATGAGAGCAGATCGAACCGAGTCACGATGCACGGTGGTCGCTAGGGTTCATGTCCAGGTCCGGGCTCGTTCGGCTTTTATGCCCATGGGTACCGTGCAGGATCAAAGGGCTGTTTCGTGAGCTGTTTTCAAGACAATGTCAAATGATACCAGTTTTATATGTTTAGTATCAGGATCAAATATTTTATTAAAAAATTAATAAAATATATTATTTTTAATGATTTTTTTATCATTGTTTAAAATTATTTTTTTTAAAAGCCTCATTTTAAATTGAGCAGCGCTACTTGAAATAATGCTTTTTAAAGTTATGCTTTTAAGTCAAATAGCGCAGCTTCAAATGGTTCTTTTGCAACCTCATTTTAAATGATACTTTTAAAACGCGCCGCAAAGTGAGAGAGGTTTAGACGCGAAAGTGAAAGAAAAAATGAAAATGAGAGGTGGCTTAGAGAAGCGCCATTTTAAAATGATGCTTTTCAAGCGCCATGAATGTAAAAAAAAATCATTTAAAATAATTTTTTATTTTTTTTTTTTTTATAATATATTTAATTTTAATACTAAATATATAAAATCGGCGTCATTTGACACCGATTTTAAAAACACCTCAACCGTTGATTGATTGCAAGCACGTCGCCCTATGATTTCTTTTTCTAAAATTTAAATATCTAAAAATTAAAAATACCAAACATATGATTCCCATAGTAATCCTTTTGTAGATTGCTGGATATTCGGCCTTGGATTATTTGGTTAACAAACCAAATTATTATGAACTCAGATGAAAAATATATTAAAATTTTAAAAATATTTTTATTTTTAAATTTAAAAAAATAAAGCAAAATGTTTGATTAATATTTAATAATAAATATATTATAAAGAGCTAGCCTTCACTATACTCATATGTAATCAAGCTTCAAATTTGATCATCCTTCAAACTTTTGAATTTACACAAATCTCAAAGCCACTCTATGCTTTTCACTTTTGTAATATGTGATTCATATAGACCCAATGATGAAAGGGATGTTCAAATTTGACATGTAATCAAATCTAACTCATTTTAAAAATATATATATAATAATTAATATAATTATAGAGATAAACTTAGCACCTTCAAATGTAATTAAGTGTAAGATCTGATCACCTTCTCAACCCCTAAATCCACACAAATCTAGAGTTACTTTATCTTTTTTTTTAATCTTTGAAATCCGTAAACTATATGAATCTAAGAGTGAGAGAGATGACTGAATCTAGGTTTGATTTAAATGTACCCAAGTTCACTTTTAAATTATATATTATGTAAAAAGTATATAATATTTATTTTATATAATAATTATTAAAAAATATATTATAAAAGTTAAATATCAATACTATGTAGTATAATAATTAATATATGATATTATCATAGCAATAATAATTATATATATTTATTGTATAAAAAATTTTAATATATTTATAATATAAAATATGAATTATATTATATATATACTATTTATTATTTATAAAATAAATGCAATATAAATAATAATGCAATATGATTACAATAATAATTTAATAATATTATTATGTTATATGATATGATAAAAAAAAAAATGTAGTATTTATTTAATATTACAAAATATAATTATAATACTATATAGTATAATATATATATTATTATAATAATAATAACCATATATTTGTTATATATTATATTAAATAAATATAAATAAAATGTAATGTTATTACAATAATAATAATTTAATAACATTATTAAATTATATTAATTATATATAAATTTAATATTATATATATATATTAATATATTAATATAAAAAGAGTTAAGCTTGGCTACATTTGAATGTAGCTAAGCTTAGATGTAATCACCTTTTTCATCTTTGGATCCATATTCACATATCTCAAAAATAAAAAAAAAAAAAATGGGGTAGCTTAGGGATCTATTTAAATCAAAGAATGGGGAAGATGATTGAACCATGGACTTAGCATCATGTCTAGCTCATATAAAAATATTATAATTATTATAATAACAAATATATAAATAATTATATTGAAACAATTATTAGCCATATATAATTTAACATAATAGTTTTTATTATTATAATAATATGTATTATATTAAATGGGCTCTTCCCTCCTCATAAATGATATTTTGTTTTGTAGGACAATTTGAAAAAAAAAAAAAGTAAGAAAGATTTCTAGTTGCAAGTAACCTGAGATTACTTAAACCCCATGTAGGAATTAGATTACTATAAAATGTGGCAATTTAATTCCCAACATAATCTTAATTGCCCATAAGCTTTTCTAATATGTCAAACAAATATGGCAATGTGACATTGCCACCAAAAGAGTATCGAGATCTTGAAAAATTTTATAAACCAAATGTCTCCAAAGGGAATGATTAGTTATTACAATAAATTTTTAATTTTATAAACCAAATGTCTCCAAAGGGAATGAATAGTTATTACAATAAATTGTTATCTTCTTTTGAGGATATTTGATACAAAGCTAATTTTTTTTAGGGGATAAACTTCTTCTTCTTTACCCTCAAATAATTAACTTAGAGGGATGGGTTAACAATGTTAGAAATAAAAATTATTTAGGGATGAAAAAGATATGGAACATTAGGACTTATAAAATATTAAATAATCTCATCTTCTTTTACATTAATGATACAACTCAACTCAACTCAATCAATTCATTAAGCCTTTTTCCAACTACATGAGTTCGGCTCTCTTTTACATTAATGATATTAACAAAATATTAACAATATTTTTACTCCATTGTATTAACCTTTATTTATGAACACATTCAAATACAATTAACCAAAAAACTTTTATATCGTTTAAAGATTCATTAGAAAATACTATTTCTATAATTTATCAATCTTATTTTTTAATTCAATTCTAAACTTTTATATCAATTTGGTTCATTTTTTTTAAGAATATGAAGGTCATCTATTGGCCTAAATTTGTTTGTTTTTTTAGAATCTAATCATAATTATTTAGTGACTATTGCCGAAGAAATCCGTTCTTTGACTTGGGTATGGCTTGCTCCTGAATCCGAATAGCGATCTTCCGTTTGGATGGATCTGCAAGACAGTCTTCACGTAGAAAGCATTGGGGGTGGCCTTTGCGGAAGACCCTTCGATGTTCAAATCAGTAAAAATTCTCAGGAATCAGATATGAGAAGAAGGCTCTCGCAAAAGTGTCCCTCAAGAATGACCTCTCAGAGCTTAAGGACTCTGCTTGAGCTTTTTCAGTTCAGAGTGAACATAAGAACATAAAGCATACTTGAAAAGGTCTTAGAACCAGGTATTTATAGACTATTGGGATGGTGGCCGTTAATACCTGACTTCTTGAACGTGTCATGGAAAGCTGAAAGTCGGTACGATTCAAATCCGATTCGAATCTGGTTGGTTATGGGGCCGATAGGATTCGAATCCTATTAGTTAAAGGATCGACGGTCAAGGAAGCTGATAGGTGCTTTAAGATTGGGTTATTCATAGGCACTAAGCTATTTTAACTTTATTGGCTTTATTTCCTTCTTGGAAATGTCGAGAACCAATGTGGTTGAAATCCCGCCAAATAATCAGGGATTTGAACTCTCATTGATTGGCATCAGAGGGTCATGTTTGGCTCCTCACTTCTATTTTAAGAGGATCACTTTAAAAATCAGGTGATCAGAGCCGTTCACCGTGGAAAAGACTTGGTGTAATGCTAGATAGCAAGGGCACTTGAGCTGAAGGAGGAAATAGCTTGGTCTTGCCGAGATATGGAGATGGCTTGGTCCTGTCGAGCTATGGAGATAGTTTGGCCTTACCGAGCTATAGAAATAGCTTGGTTCTGCCAAGGCATGAAGATAGTTCGGTCCTGCTGAGCTATGGAGATAGTTCGGTCTTGTCGAGCTATGAGGTGGTTGAGTTTGTCCGAGGCATAGTAGTTGTCTTTTTCTGAACGTGATAGCTGATAAGTCAAAAATCAAAAATGATCCTAGCCTTTTTGTCGTATGTATGAATATTAACGCAATGACAATTTTATCCCGTATCATATACCCCCCACTTCCTAGTATGAAGCGTAGGTTTGGATATAGGGAGTAGAGTTTCAAATGGCTTAATTTGACTAGAGAGATTTAAATTTGAAAAGGCATGTAATGATGGCCTCATAAATGCTACATCGTCGCTCCATCATCCTTCTCGAGCGGATAAGATGGGACCCTTCATCTATCGTAAACGACGGTTGAGGGAATAACATGCGGCAAATTTCTATGCTTGCAGCACCCGTGCTGGCAGCTTGAACGTTTGAGGATCCTTGCTGGTAATATCTTGCCTTTCTGTTGAGGCAGTTTAAAAGAGATCGAGGCAGCTCTATTTCCTTCTATGTTGCCTTTTTCCTTCTCCCCCAAAGGCTTTTTTTCAAACCTCTATGATTCTGGTCACAGCTCCTTTCATTCAGCCCAAAAATATGGAATGCCTAGTGATATTGCTTCCTTGATGACCTCGGAAGATTTGGAGAGAATCCGCCAAAGGTATGGAATTCCTCAAGATATTAGTCTATCCTCTTTCATCACTGAGAAAGAATCTATTGTTATAAGGTGATGGATGCCCTTTGGGTTGAAGAACGTAGGGCCACCTATCAGAGATTGATGAATAAGGTCTTTAAAGACCAGATTGGGCGTAACATGAAGGTGTATGTGGATGATATGCTAACTAAGAGTACCTGCATCGCCAATCATATTGCTGATTTAGAAGAGACATTTAATAATCTCCGCCGCCATCAAATGAAGCTTAACCCTCGCAAGTGTACATTCGAGGTTACCGTCAGGAAATTTCTGGGCTTTCTGGTGACCCAACAGGGGATTGAAGCAAATCCAAAGAAAATACAAGCCATTTTGAATGATGGTGCAACGGCTCATTGAAAGAGTGGCCGCTCTGAGCCAGTTTCTGTCAAGATCAGCTGAGAGATGCCTGCCCTTCTTCAAAGTTCTACACAAGATGGACGGTTTCAAATGGACATAGAGCTATCAGAAAACCTTCGAGGAGGTGAAGGAGTTTCTGTCCATGTCGTCGTTATTATCAAAGCTAAAAGAAGGAGAAAAGCTCCTCCTCTACTATCTTGCTGCTTTCTCGGAAGTGGTCAGCTCTGTTCTGGTATGCCTTGACCCCGATGGAGCACAAAAACCTATATATTATACCAACCTCTTAGAGCTATCCTGGCTTCGTCCTGACACCTCCGATCGACTAGCAAATGGGCCATCAAATTGGGGAAATTCGATCTTTTATTTCAATCCCGATCTACCCTGATGTTCCAGGTGCTAGCAGACTTTCTGGTGGAATGCACCTAGACAGAAGAGCAACCTAAGGACTTCCCCATGATATATTCAGATGCTGATGAGGATGCAGTGGAGGCCTGAATCCTCCATGTTGATGGCGCCTCTAATTCTCAAGAAAGCGGAGCCGGTCTTATTCTTACAAATCCGGAGGGTGTTGTATTGGAGTACGCTCTTTGATTTCTTTTTAAAACTAAAAATAATCAAGCCGAGTATGAAGCCTTATTGCCAGAATTAGGCTTGCACGAGAGCTTGGAATAAAGCATCTCAGGGTTTTTACCGACTCTCAGCTCATCTCCGGGCAAATTACCGGGGAGTATGAAGCTCGAGACCACATTATGTCTCGATACCTAAATAAGGTCAAGTCGCTGACCTCTTTATTGGCTTATTTCATTATTAGTTATATTCCCATAGGAGAAAATGCTAGAGCCGACAACTTGTCGTGGCTAGCTACCTTGACAGACAACACATTGGGAAGAACATATGTTAAGTACCTGGAGATCCCAAGTATTGATGCAGCGGAAGAGATTCTACTACCGGTTGTACAGGAGTCAACGTGGATGGATGCTTACATCCACTATCTTACTAACGTTATACAAGAAGTCTTTTCTTATCCCCTCCTCAAATGTGTCGGACCTACAGATGCCGACTATATTCTCAGAGAGATTCATGAAGGCATATGTGGGAACCACCTGGAGGGCATATCACTGGTGCACAAGGCTCTTCGCCAAGGATATTATTGGCTCACTATGGATGCTGCTGAGCTGTCCAGAAGTGCGACAGTTGCCAACGATATTCCAATATCCAACGATAGCCATCCTCTCAGCTAAGCTCGCTCTATGCCCCATGGCCCTTCGCTCAGTGGAGGATGGACATCCTTGGACCATTCCTCCCAGCCTCAGGTCAATGGAGGTTCTTATTTATCGCCATTGACTAGTTCACCAAATGAGTTGAAGTCGAAGCATTAGCCAAAATCACTAAGAGCAAGGTGAAGACATTTTTCTGAAAATCTATCATCTGTCGATTCGGCCTGCCCCATACTATTATCAACAATCGCCAGTTCGATAATGCTGCATTTAAGACCTTTTGCACCGAACTGAGTATTTGCCACCGATTCACTTCTATCGAATATCCACAGACCAATGGAGAAGCAGAAGTCATGAATCAAACCACCTTTGGGGACTTAGAACCCAACTGGATGAGTTCAAAAACAAATGGGTGGAGGAAGTGCATTGTGGGCATATCATACGACTCCAGAAGTCCCCATAGGGGAGCTCTTTTCAGTCTCGTCTTCGGATTTGAAGCGGTCATCTTGATGGAATTGGTCTTCCAAGCCCCTGGATGGAATCATATAATGAAGAAGATAATTCTGATCAGCTAAGGGCCAACCTCGATCTCATCAATGAGGTGCAGGACCAAGCGTGGCTCAGGATGGCTATCTTCCGCCAATGAGCAATGAAATATTACAACGCCCGAGTCTGTCCTAGGACATTCCGCCCAGGAGATCTAATCCTTATAAAAGCCGAGGTATCTAAGCCAACTGAAGGAGGCAAGCTGTCTCCAAATTGAAAGGGGTTATCGAAGCACTTCATCAAGGAGCATATCGATTTAAGGAGCTCGACGGGCGGTTAATTCCGTATACTTGAATGCAGATAATCTTCGTCGGTATTACCAATAGTGAGTGTACTTAGCCAATGATTATAAAAAAAATATTCATATTAGATAATGTCAAAAGGACCTCGACGGCCTCATAATCATAAGGATACCCCCGGGCCGGCATGAGAATCCCCCAAGATGGTTCAAATCCTATGATCTCGGCATCCCCAAGTCAAACTCCTGGGCCAGTGCAAGAAACCTCCGTGATAGTTTTCGAAAGAACCTTGGTAGCCCCATGATCAAAAGGATACTCCCAGGCCGACATAAGAAATCCCCGAGGTGGTTCAAATCCTATGGTCTCGGCGGCCCAGTCAAACTCCCGAGCCGGTGCGAGAAACCCTCGTGGCAGTTTTTAAAAGGACCTCAGCTTTTCTAAGTATCAACAAAATAGGTACGAGGGACCTTGGACCAAGGTATGAACATTGAAGCAAACACTTAAAGAATTTTGTCATCTTCTTCCTAACTCTTATTTGAGCTTCTTCAAGCTCACAGATGTGATTCTGATCACTAACTTGAGCGTTGGAGGGTCTCCATCGAAATATTCAATCCCCGAAATTTCTTACAGATTCTGGAGCTAAGGCGAAGCTTCTTCATCAAATTCACGGTCCATTTACTAACGCTCAAGGACGTCGACTCAAGGTGATTAAGCATCATCAATAGGATTTGATGTGGCTGATCAGGCCAAAGAACTCGCAAGATGTCGGGATCACGAGCCCTATGTCACGTGGTCTGACGGTAATCCAATCCCTTGGCGTTGGGCTCACCGTGGCCCATCTCGATCTCCATATCGTCCGCGTCCCGCCAGGCTTTGGTGCTGGTTTCAGCATCGGCCACAACCCCCTCTGGCCTCGGCGTCGGACTCAGCCCATCTCGACCTCCGCATCGGTCGCGGCCCATCTAGGCCTTGGTGCTGGTTTCGGCATAGGCCACGGCCCACTCCGGCCTCAACGTCAGCCTCGGCCCATCTCGATCTCTGCATCGGCCACGTCCCGTCTCGGCCTTGGTGTCGGTTTCTATGTTGGTCTCGGCGTCGACTTCGGCGGAGGTCTCGCGTCGGCCTCGGCGTAGGCCTCTGCGTCAGCCTTGGCGCCGGCCTCGGTGTCGGCCTCGACGTCGGCCCCAGTGTCGGCCTCGGTGTCGGTGTCAACCTCGGCGACGGCCATCCACGTCCAAGCTACGTGGCCCACTTCCCTCGAGAATGGTGGATTACTTCACCATGAACGTGTTCGGCGACGTGTGCAATGAACGTGCCTCCCTTTGGCACCACTAACGATGGGCGTGGCCCCCCATGTTCAGTCCCATTACCCGACCTTTGTGGCACGTTGAAGACCGGAAATCAACAATCGTCCAAAAGGGACTCGACCACTATGAATGAAGAAGGGTAAGAGGGATCCCCAAGACAGGTATAAAAAGCCTCCTGCCCTTAAGGTAAGGGGGGGAAGCTCAATCCAATCATTACAAAGAAAATAATCCCTGTTCCCCAAATCACTAACTTGGGCGTCGGAGGGTCCCTGCCGGAGCCACCGGTCCGGGACTTTTCTTGTAGGTTCCTGAGCGAAGGAGAGGGCCCTATCATTCCCTTAGAGGCCTGTGAAGACTTCTTCTCACCTGTCGCTCATTCAAAAGTGATCTGGCGGCAACAGATTGGCGCTCCAGGTAGGGGGCTAGGCAGTAAGGCGTGTAGGGAAGGAAGTAACAGACGCGAACAAGCAAGCTCCCTATTCCTCCTAACCCGAAGAAGAAATGGTGGTAACTCATGCTCAGAAGCTTCCACCAGCCTGGCTGGGGGCAGCAGGTGAGGGCCGAGTAGCCGGAGGCCCTCCCGCTAGTTCATCCTTCACCACCATGCCAAGGTGATAGGGTCACCGCCCTCGCTCAAGAGGTGCGGTCCCTTGCTGCGGTGATTCGGGAACTCCAACAACAATCGGCGACCGCTCAACCTCTGCCACCACCCCAATCCTTGGAAGAAGTTGTGGCACAGCCCAGCCAACAATCCGCCCGCGGAAGACATTCCCGACGGAAGGCTCACCGCCGTCGGGACGCCCCCGTGGGAAGGAGATCCTCTGACAGTCCCTCTCCTCGACGATCCCGGGACAAGACCCCAGGGAAGAGTATAGCCCGTCGACACCGCCGTACCCTTGTCCCCTTTCTACCTCATCAGGAGAGGAGTCCACAGGCGAGAGGATTCACCTCCGCGCAGAGAAACGACTGGAAGAGCGCTATCGGTGCTTGGAGGAGCTCGGCCGACGGCTGACCAATCAATCGAAGGCGAAGTATGACAGTCACCCCCCCTGACTAGGCGGATCATGGAAGAACCTGTCCCCTCTCGATTTTACCTTCCTCAGCTAGATTCCTACGATGGTACTACCGATCCCCTAGACCACCTAAAAGTTATAAGGTGCACATGCAGGTCCAGGGGGCATCGGATGCTCTTCTATGCATCGCTTTCCCAGCTACCCTACGAAAGGCTGCGAGGGCTTGGTATTCCCATCTACCTCCTCACGGTATCAATTCATTCAGACAGTTGGAGAAAGCTTTTCTCGCCCACTTCGACGCGAGCCGACGGATCCCTCGGGTGGCCAACAGCCTCTTTGCCATCCGACAGAAGAATGGAGAGACTCTTCGAGACTTCGTTGCCCGCTTCAAAGAGGCAGCGATGGAGGTTTATCACCTTCACGACTCGGTGGCCACCTTGGCCTTGAAGCGTGGGCTCCGCCCTTCCCGCTTCGCATATTCATTAGACAAGAAGCCCCTGAGCTCATACGCAGAGTTGCTGAGTCGAGCTCAGAAATATATTCGCGCTGATGAGGCTGACTTCTCTCACGGGAAACTGATGAAGGCCCCAGTAAAAAACAAGTTCGATCAGAGTCTGACGATCTCATACAAAAAAGCCCAAGCCGCCTCATCGGGCAGACAATCGGCCATGGACTTTCGCCCCCGTAGGTGAGCGTTACACCCCTCTATTAGCCCTGATTTCCCATATCCTTATGGAAATCGAGGGTAAACCCTATCTCAAGCGCCCCGTGCCCCTAAAGCCTAGAATTCCTTGCAACAAAAATCTGTACTGCCGTTTCCACCGAGATCAAGGCCACGACACGGAAGACTACCGACAGCTGAAGAAGGCCATAGAGGAGCTCATCCAGCAAGGCCACCTTGGTCAGTTTGTCTGAAGAGGAAATTCAGCAGCACCAGGCCCTTCGGTGCCACCCGCTCAGCAAGCCAATATTGACAACACCCCGACTGAGAAGACTATGGCAATGGTCTCCTAGGGAGCGGGTAGCACTTCAAAAAGACCTCGGGAGGGTGAGAGAGATAGCCTTGTAATTCCTTTCTTCGAAAAGGATTTAGAGGGGGTAGATAACCCAAATGATGAAAGCATCGTCGTATCCATGATGATTGCTAAACATCCTGTAAAGAGAATATTAGTTGATAGTGGAAGCTCGGCTGATATTCTGACGTATGAGGCATTTGTTTGTATGAACTTGCTTTGGATTCCCTTCGTCTAGTGATGACGCCTCTCGTGGGTTTCACCAGAGATGCGGTGAAAGTTGAGGAGAAATAACTCTCCCCATCCCCGTCACAGCTGGAACTTCACCCCGCCAGAGCACGATCTTCATGAAGTTCCTGGTGGTGAGAGTTCCTCTGGCATACAACGCTATTCTCGGCAGGCCAGGTTTAAATCTGCTGGACGCCATTATCTCGACGAAGAGGTTACTAGTCCGGTTTCCCACTCATCATGGGATCGAGGAAATGCGGGGGGAAAGGAACCCGGTGCCCCTCTGCTATCACACGACCCCTAGCCCTCAGTTGGCAGTCCCCTCACCAACTTCTGAATTGACAGACCCGAGAGAGGCCGAGAAGAGGGGGGAACCGATGGGACATCTATTGGCTTTCCCCTTAGGAGAGGACTCAACGAGAACCATCCAAATCGGGGCCTCTCTCCCCGAGGAGGAGAGGAGCCGGCTCCTCGGTTTCCTCCGAGCCAACGCTGATATTTTTGCATGGTCGCCGACCGACATGCCAGGTATACCAGCCGAAGTAATCACTCACAAACTTAACATTAAGTCCAATTGTAGGGCGGTCCGACAAAAGAAGAGAAGCTTTGCCCCCGAGCGCCAGAAAGCCGTCGACGAGGAGGTCCGCAAACTGATCACCGCCGGCCACATTCGGGAGGTCCATTACCTCGACTGGTTGGCTAATGTGGTGATGGTGCAGAAAGCCAATGGAAGCTGGAGGATGTGTGTTGATTTCACTGACCTCAACAAAGCCTACCCCAAGGATAGCTTTCCGCTCCCCAGGATCGACCAGTTAGTGGACGCTACCTCCAGTCATGAGACTCTCAGTTTCATAGATGCCTTCTCGGGGTACAACCAGATCAGAATGGAGCCCTCAGATGAAGAGGCCACCTCCTTCGTGACTGAGAAGGGGATCTACTGCTATAAAGTCATGCCTTTCGGGTTGAAAAATGCCGGGGCTACATATCAGAGGTTGATGAATAAGGTCTTTGAAAGTCAGATCGGGTGCAACATGGAAGTATATGTAGACGACATGCTAACCAAAAGCATCTGAGCTAGCGACCATCTATCTGACCTAATGGAGACCTTCAGCAATCTTCGTCAGTTCCAGATGAGGCTGAATCCCCGGAAGTGTGTCTTCGGAGTTGCAGCGGGCAAATTCCTAGGATTCATGGTGACACAATGAGGGATAGAGGTGAACCCGGACAAGATCCAAGCTATCCTAGATATGAGGCCACCGGTGAATAAAAAGAAAATCCAGCGCCTGACCGGAAGGCTAGCAGCTCTGAGTCGTTTCCTATCCAGATCGGCTGAGCGGTGCCTTCCCTTCTTCAAGGTCTTGCGAAAAGTCAACACCTTCAAATGGACAGGTGACTGCCAAAGGGCCTTTGAAGAACTGAAGAACTTCTTATCGACTCCGCTGCTACTGTCGAAACCGATAGAGGGAGAGAACCTCTTTTTGTACCTGGCTGCTTCCCAGGAGGCTGTCAGTTCTGTCCTCGTCCGAATAGACAATGAGGGATCGCAGAAGCCGATGTATTACACCAGTAAAGTGCTCCATGACGGCGAGATCAGGTACACCAAAACCAAAAAAATTATTTTCATGCGAATAGTGTCGGCTCAACGTCTCAAGCCTTATTTCCAAGCCCACTCAATTGTGGTGCTGACGGACCAGCCCTTGAGGACGATCTTATCCCGCCCTGATACCTTCGGTCGGCTGGCGAAGTGGGCGTTCAAGTTGGGAGAATTCGACCTGACCTTCGAACCAAGGTCAGCTATGAAGTCCCAGGTCTTGGCGGATTTCTTGGTTGAATGCACCTGGACTGATGAGCAGGCCAGGGGAGCTCCAATGAAGCCCCTTGAGGCGCCAACCATGGATACGAGGAGGGATTGGATCCTTCATGTGGACGGGGCCTCAAACTCCCAAGGGAGCGGTGCCGGGATCATTCTCGCCGGTCCCGACAGTGTAACGATTGAGTATGCCCTCCGTTTTCTCTTCCCCACGAACAATTAAGCCGAGTACGAAGCCTTGTTGGCTAGGATGAGGCTTGCCAGAGAACTTAAAGTGGAACATCTCAGAGCGTATACCGACTCCCAACTCGTCTCGGGGCAAATCACTGGGGAGTATGAGGCTCGGGATCCTATCATGTCCCGATACCTGGGCAAGGTCTAGTCGGAGTCCCTCCTCTTTGCTCGTTTCTGTGTCAGCTATATTCCTCGGGAAGAGAATGCCCGGGCCGATGCATTGTCCCGCTTGGCCACCTCAGCCGACGAGACCTTGGGGAGGACTTACGTGGAGCATTTGCTAGTCCCGAGCATCGAGACGGCAGAGGAGGCTCTGCCAGTTGAGCAGGGGCCTTCTTGGATGGACGCCTATGTCCAATATCTCACCGATGGTGTCCTCCCCGATGACCCTTCCAAGGCCAAACTCCTCAAGTGGCGAGCTTCCAAATTTCTGATAATGGATGGACGCCTGTATCAGAGGTCCTTCTCGTATCCCATCCTCAAGTGTGTCGGTCCTGCTGAGGCCGACTACATTCTCCGCAAGATTCATGAAGGCGCATGCGGGAACCATCTGGGGGGCAGAGCACTAGCATATAAAGCCCTTCGTCAAGGCTATTATTGGCTTACCATGCGGAAGATGCGGCCGAATTGGTGCGGAAATGTGACAGTTGCCAATGGCACGCCAACGTCCAGCGGCAGCCTACTTCTCACTTGAGTCCCATCTCTGCTCCATGGCCCTTCGCCCAATGGGAGATGGACATTTTGGGACCATTTCCCTGCCTCCGGTCAACGAAGGTTTTTGCTAGTCGTTATCGACCACTTCACCAAATGGGTAGAGGCCGAAGCTCTAGCCAAAATAACCGAAGCAAGAGTAAGAGCCTTCTTCTGGAAGTCCATAATCTGCCGTTTTGGACTTCCCAACACTCTCATCACAAACAACGATCGACAGTTCAATAATGCCCCCTTCAGAGAATTTTGTAGCGAGTTAGGAATCAATCAGAGATTCACCTCCGTTAGACACCCACAGACCAATGGGGCGGCTGAGGTAACTAACTGTACTATTCTTTAGGGGCTTCGGACACGGCTCGATGACTTTAAAGGGAGGTGGGTGAAAGAACTTTCCCATGTCCTGTGGGCCTACCATACAACTCCAAGAACTTCCACCGGTGAAACCCCATTCAGTCTTGTTTTTGGATCTGAGGCCGTCATTCCAGTGGAAATCGGGGTCCCCAGTCTTCGAGTGGAAGCCTACGATGAGGAGGACAACCCCGCCCAACTGAGGGCTAGTTTGGATCTCATCGAGGAGACGCGCGATCAAGCATGGATCAAGATGGCCGCTTATCGAGAGAGTGATAAGGTATTACAATGCCCGCGTTAGACCCCGGACGTTCCATCCCAGAGACTTGGTCCTCCGAAGGCCGAAGTCTCGAGGCCAACGGAGGGAGGAAAATTATCACCTAATTGGGAGGGGCCCTATCGGGTCGTGGAGGCCCTTCACCGAGGAGCTTACCGACTCGAGGAACTCAACGGGAGGTCACTCCCTTGAACCTGGAATTCTGACAACCTTCGCCGGTACTACTAGTGACGTGCCCAATTGAATGTTTCCAAAGCCCGACAACCGCATCGGCACCAAAGCCCGACCCCCGCATCGGCACCAAAGCCCGACTCCCACGCTGGCACCAAGTCCCGACTTATGCGTCAGCACAGAATCCAAATTCTGGTGTTATACCCTGGGCCTGGTCACAGCACCCTCAGGTCACCCTTCGGGGTTGAAAAGACCCTGAGCCTGGTCACAGCACCCTCATGTCACCTTCGGGGTTGAAAAGACCTTGAGCCTGGTCACAGCACCCTCAGGTCACCCTTCAAGGTTGAAGAGACCCTGAGCCTGGTCACAGCACCCTCAGGTCACCCTTCGGGGTTGGAAGGACCCTGAGCCTGGTTGTGACACCCTCGGGTCGCTCTTCAGAATTAGGAGGCTCCCTGGCACAATATCGGATCACTCCTGCAGTACCGCTCCAAACGCCTGTCGGCGGAATGACACACGAAACATGCCGGCAAGGCTACATTATAAGGCCTCTTAACAAAATAACGCCAAAGGATCGGGATCACAAGGCTGTTTGGCTCGTCAGCAGCCTAACGTCGGTGGTCAGGGATCAGCGCATACCGATCCCAAAACGTCCCTAACTAAGCTATAAGTGACCCCATTTTGGCCGGGTTAGTGTGACTCTGCGCAATTCCTACAGACGCCAATAGATCACAACGGGCTAGCGGCTTGGGAAGCTAAGCCTCGATGGCGTTGAAAAAAGGAAAGAGATCGATAATTCTAATACAAATGTCAAAAGGTATTTTCTTTTCATTGATTAACTAAGCTTTTACAAAATGCCGACCATAGTCGGACTTGAGTACATTGTTTAAAAAAAAAGAGAAGAGAGCCAAGACCGTAGGCGGGACTTCAGTTCTTTGCTAGAGCGGTGTCGGCTGGGTGGGCGGTATTGTCGGCCGGAGCGGAACCCTGGTTGACCTCTTTGTCCTCAAGGTCTCCTTCTTCAGGTTCTAAGTCTTTAAGGCCTTCAACACCCGAGACCCTCATTGCCTTGTCTCGGAAGCAATAAAAACCTTTAAGGTAGGCGCCGGCCCCCGCTTCGGCCACCTCCTCGATGAAGACCGAAGAATTTCGGTAGCTCTCCACGGCTTTCTCCGCCACTTCAGCCACCTCCTTGATGAAGACTTGAGAATTCCGGTAGCTCTCCACGCTTTCTTCGCCACTTCGGCCACCTTCTCCTCAGCGGCCCGAGCTGCCGCTTCAGCCTCGGTTGACTTCTTATCGACGGCTTTCACTGCCTCCGCGGCCTCGGCAGTTTTGATGTTAGCTAGGTGGGCCACTTCCTCAGCGATTTCAATCTTCTCCTCGGAAGATCTCAGCTCGGATTTCGCCGCTTTGAGCTGGGCCTTGACATCGACCAATTCCGCCTCGGCGGCCATCAACTTCCCCTCGGCTATGAGAGCGCGCTCGAGGACCTTGCGCATCTGTTGCTGCGCTGCTGTCACTTTGGCCCGCACCTGAGACCGAACTATTTCGAGCCTCTCTGCCTCCCAGCCTGAGTCAGCTTGAGAGCGTCTTCAGCTTTCGTAGCCCGGTCCCGGTACTCGAAAGCTTCCCGTCTGTAGCGATCAAGCCGACGCTCCCCGCTGGCGACAAGGGCTTGGGTATGATTGAAGATATTTACCATCTACACATCCAGGCTAATGTCAGTTACCCAAAGTAAACACATGGAAAACGAACAGGATTAGAATATAAACGGCTGCTTACCCGGAGCATGGCCATCTGGTAGTCTTTGAAGAGGATTCGGGAGTTGGTCCGCATGATCTCCTCCCAAATAGTAGGAGTGGATGCCGCTGACAGTAGCTTCTCGGCGAGGTGGGGGTGATTCATAAGAGATGGCCACGAGGAAACCGGTCCCATCCTGTCTCCTGTGGACTCGAACGTGGCGCTGCGGGCCTCATAACCGACAACAGCCTTCTGCCTCTTATCAACCGATGCTCCTTTACTGGCCTGAGGCTCTTCCCTTGGGGCCAGCCCAGTAGTCAGCGGATCAGGGCGCTCGATTGACTGGATTATGTGAGCCCTTGACTCCTCGGGTGGCGTACCCGATTCGGTCGATGGGCTCTGACGGTGGCAGCGGTGTGGGAGATCTCCGCGGCGGCAGTGGAGTAGGAGACCATCGTGGAGGCAGCGGCGGTGATTGCACAGGGGATCGATGGGGAGGGGGCGATGGAGTAGAAAGCTTGGGGACGTTCTGGGACGCAAGTGGCGTTCGGGACCGAGGCATTTTCCTCAATCCCTTGGCTCCGTCACTCTGCCCTTTTCTCTTCTTAACAGCGGCCTTGTGAAAAGCCTCGGCCGGGATGGTGATCTTCATAGCTGCACGAAAACCAATGTGTTAAAAAAAGGGAGGGGAGAAGAAAGAGAAAGGAGATCGAAAAAAAAATATTATCTTCAAAGAGGCTCTCACCGTCATCGGGAGCGATGCCGGCGTGTCGGAGGTTGTCCTCTGACAATAGCTCTCGATATGATGGGAGTTCAGTCGCCAGGAGAAGATTGAAGGCTTCTTGATCTCTCGGTACTACCGAGATGTTCTTGTTAGCCTCGGTATTGGGCGTGCCCCATTCCCTTCTTACCCCATCCACCTCGGCGAAGAAGAATCGGGATTTTCACCCCTTTATGGATGAAGGGAGACCTAGCCTAAGGGCTCTACCCGGCCGGGGGGCAAATAACCACCAGCCGAATTGAGCCCGAATGGTGTAGAGGCTGCGGAAGAGGGAAACATTACTCGGGAGGCCTTGAAGGCGGGTCAACACTAAGAAGGCACAAATGGTCCTGATTGAGTTGGGAACTAGTTGAGCCGGGACCAAATTATATCTATCGAGGAGATTGATGATGAAAGGGTGAAGAGGAAGACGAAGACCGGCTTTCAAAAACTCCTCATAAAAGGCAACCCCCCGAGGGGGAGAGGTCACCCTGTCATTGGGACCTAGTGCGATCAGTCGCACCTCTTTGGGTATTCTATAGGCCGCCCTAAAGGTCGCAAGGTCGGCAGAAGTAACCGTGGAGGCAGTCCCCTCGGGGGAACCTCTGCTTGCCCTAGAAGACGAAGCGACCCTAGGGGGTGGAGTTACAGCTACCGGCGGACTCCTAACAGCCGGTTCCCTGGCCATAGCCCTACGGGTCAGAGAGACCTGGTTTATGGAGGACCGAGAGGACGAATTAGAAGAAGACGACTGCGAAGGCATGGGAAACTAACCTGGATAGAGGAAGAAGAAGAAATTGGAGAAGCTCTCAGGCTGGAAGAAGAAGAAACTCTGTGCAGTAGGTGAAATTGAAGCTAGGGCACGTCCTCGCTTATATATTTCTTATCGACATTTTCAAAATCGTCCCGCCCGATGCGCCTGCCACGCGGATGCTATTCATTGAGAAGGACTTTGCGGCAATGCTCCGAGCGCACGGTAGATGAGACCTCCAACCAATGAGAATGTATCGGTGCCAGTGATTTGACGGCTCAATGATGGTCGCCGATATTTCGGGGATCCCGGACTGCTTCCTAGCCTCGAGGCGAATCTGACGGTTAGGATGCGGAGATGATGACGCCCCACGATCCTATCACCTTAAGGGAGCTGTCTTATCAAGGACACGTGTACGAATACCTTTCAACGCGATATGGGGATTAGCCGCTAACGATTCAACGCCCCTTTCACTTAAACGGTGACACCAGCTCAGGGGCGGGGGGGGGCATCTGATGTGGCTGATCATGCCAAAGAACCCGCAAGATGTTGGGATCACGAGCTCTATATCACGTGGTCTGGCGGTAATCCATTCCCTTGGCGTTGGGCTCACCGCGACCCATTTCGATCTCCATGTCGTCCGCGGCCCGTCAGGCCTTGGTGCCGGTTTCGACGTCGGCCATGGCCCCCTCCGGCCTCGGCGTTGGACTCGGCCCATCTCGACCTCTGCGTCGGCCGCGGCCTATCTAGGCCTTGGTGCCATTTTCAGCATAAGCCACGGCCTACTCCGGCCTCAACGTCAGCCTCGATCCATCTCGATCTCCGCATCGGTCGCGTCCCGTCTCGGCCTTGGTGTCGGTTTCTATATCGGTCTCGGCGTCGACTTCGGCGGAGGTCTCATCGTCGGCCTCGGCGTCAGCCTTGGCGCCGGCTTCGGTGTCGGCCTCGGCGTCGGCCTCGATGTCGACCTCGGCGTCGGCCTCGGTGTCGACCTCGGCAACGCCATCCACATCCAAGCTACGTTGCCCACTTCCTCGAGAATGGCGGATTACTTCACCATGAATGTGTTCGGCGACGTGTGCAATGAACGTGCCTCCCTTTGTCACCACTAACAACGGGCGTGGCCCCCCACGTTCAGTCATATTACCCGACCTTTGTGGCACGTTGAAGACCGGAAATCAACAACCATCCAAAAGGGACTCGACCACTATGAATGAAGGGTAAGAGGGATCCCCAAGACAGGTATAAAAAGCCTCCGACCCTTAAGGTAAGGGGGGAAGCTCAATCCAATCATTACAAAGAAAATAATCCCTATTCCCCAAATCACTAACTTGGGCGAGGGTCCCTGCCGGAGCCACCGGTCCGGACTTTTCTTGCAGGTTCCTGAGCGGAGAAGAGGGCCCTGCCATTCCCTTAGAGGCCTGCGAAGACTTTTCTCACCTGATGCTCATTCAAAAGTGATCTGACGGTAACAGGATTGTTCCTCTATCCCTAGTTTTCTCTATCATCTCATTGTATTTAGACTTAATCTACCAATACAAACACATAATTTTTTTTTTTAAACTACTTATTCTCTACACCACTGAGAATGGACACCAATTGGATGGGAATAGTTCAGATATTTTGTGGATCAAAATAATTCTGGCTGATTTCGTAATATAAAAATTAAAATCAAATCAAATCAACTGTTCTAACAAGTCGAATTAAATTAAATTAAAAATATTTGATTTGATTTTTTAAGTTATCTTTTAGATAATTCTAAGATCAATTTTCACAGTAAATTTTTTATCAAAATAACAATTTATATACATAATTTGATTTAGTTTATCTTTATTTATGAAAAATTTAAATTAAAATTAAACTGAATTTTTTTTTTGAGTTTCAGAGACTTTTAAAACTGAAATTATGGTTTGATGTTTTCATACTTTATTCTCTTCTTCTGTCTTCCTTTTATTCACGTATTAATTAATTAATTAATAATATAATAATAATATATTATTATTATTTCTTCCTCTCGCCGGCTGGCATTCGGATCCGCTAGTCGCCTCCTTGCATGGATAGGGTCTATATCGGACCCGAATCCATATTCGTCCCGCTAGTAAGGTAACGGCGGCCTTCAGCCGCTTGGCCCCGTCGTGAATTCGTCCCCGTGCTTCTCGTTTGTTGATTAGGGTTCCGGTCGCTGTTCTGTCTTGTCTCCCTCGTCCTCCGGCGACGATCGGAGAGAGCGAAGATGGAGGGAGGGGCGGTGCGGATCGATCTCGACAAGCTCCCGATCAAGCGCCTCGACGCGATTGATGAGTTCGGGAACGAGCAATTCCCTCCGTGAGTCATAGCCTTCTTTTTTATTTTTTTCCATGCCCCTCTTTTTAATTGCAACAACAAGGAAAGAAAGGGAATAACAACAGCTGAGATCTGAGATCTTCTTCCTGCTCTCGCCCTCGATCTTATGGACTGGACCGGACCGGATTGGTCCTCACTCTCTCTCTCTCTATATATCTGCAGAGAACTCGGCCATGAAGAGAAGCGTCTCTCCATGATTCGCCGGATCGATTTCTCTTTTGTGGTGGAGAAAGATGTGAAGCAGGCAAAGAGCTCCAAGGAGACGGTGGCGCAGCAGCCTGCTTGGCCGTGGCATGGCTTGGTGGAGAATCTGCAACTCGCACACCAGGAGCTATCTGTCATCTTAGATCTCATCAACACGGTCGGTGAGCTTTTCTCTTTTCCTTTTATTCCCTTCAATTTCGAATTTGTCGAATCAGCGGTAGTCTTAGTTTTTTAATATGGAAACTTATACAAAACGAGGGAAAAAAAATTGTTAGTTTATAAAGCTAGAGAATTCTGGGAAAGGTATTGGTTTTAGGGTTTGGATAACGCAATGTCAGATCACTATTACGACAGTCGAGTACATTTTAGAAAGCTAACTAGCTTGCGAGTTTCATGAATTGGGTGCTGCTCGATCTTAGACTCTTTTCTTCTGGCTCAAGCATGTAGGCGTGTAACAACTGCACCTTGACAACTCTTTCAAGGCATTCTTCTTGGTATAAAACTCTTCAGAAATCTATTACTTCGTATAAAATTCTTCAGAAATCTATCAGGTAACAATGTGAATTAGCAGTTTGACGAGCATCAACCCAGTGATGTACCCTGAGAAGTCTTTTAGTTGCTTTTTGTTGATCATGAACTCTAGTGGGCTCCTATGCAACCGAAAATCACATTTAATTTTAACTCCTTGTTGAGTGTGATAAACAGACCCTATAACTGGTGTTTTGCTATATTAGTCTGCACTCACTGTCTTTTTCTTGAAGACATTTGTGTAGGTTGAAGCAAATGATGCTGTAGCAGTGGCTGGTATGCAAAGACCAAAGCCTTTGGGGAACGAAGTTCTGTCAGACCTTGCAGTATCTGCAGCAACTAAGCTTCAACGTCTTCGGGTATATGTCTTGGCATAAAGTCATGAGCATGGTAATTTAGTGCAAATCATATTCAGATTTGATCCACGATTCTGTTCTCCCATTTGCACAGTATTTGGAGAAATGTAGATAAATTAAGAAGCAAAGCTCCTTGTATGATTAGATAGATAATTCATAATGAGTTTTATGGTTACAAACATGGACTGCATGAGTGCTTGTGTGTCTACACAGATATATTAACTCCATTCTTCATTGCGATTATGAATTGTATGGTCTGAAATTCAGTGTTATATATGTTTTATCTCCCTCCCCAATATCTAGTCTGTTATGTAACTGGTAACGAGTGCTGTTTTCTAAAACCAGTGTGCATGTGAGTGTATGAGCGCACGCAGACATGCATGTGTGTACTTGTTAGTATGCACTTGATTTCTGGCTTTGGACAACATAACGCATGCATTGCCTTGATGTGGAAATTGAGAGCAACCGTGCTAGTGCCTTGATATAGTTTCTTATTTGTTTTTCATTTATGCCCTTGTCATGGGTTTTTGAGGCAAAATTTTACTTCTTATTTTGAAAAATAATGACCTAGAACAGCTAAGGGAACTTGCTTTAGGAGGATGAAATATTATGATTAGTAAGAAGCAAAAGGGTTGAAATGTATATGGAAAATGGAACTTTGTAATTGATAATGGTATATGACTAATTGAGACTTTAAGAACTTGAGCTGAATAAGAAAAAGAAGAAGAAGAAAGAAAGGGTTCTAGGCATTACATCTAGGGTTCCTTGGCACACACCTAAGGGTTGATTGCATCACACAATCTCAAAATAAAATTACTAAAAAATTTTCTCAAAAATTATTCATTTTGAAGAGAGCTTGAAGCCACATATCTATAGAAAACATTCCTAAATCAAATAGAAATATGACTACTAAAGGAACTACTAATTTGTCTAGGATTTGACTATAACTTTGATTAGGAAACTAATAAATCTTACAATTTAATAAAGATAACATAAGAAAACTTTGGCTACACTTTGAATGGCTAATTTCTAGCAAATTGAGAAATTACCAAGATACCTTTTCTTAAAGAAAACTTAAATAAAACTGACCTAACAATTTTAACTTAAATAAATATAAAATGGGAACTCAATAACAATTGATGGTGACTTTTATAGCTCCCAATTAAGATCCCCATCATCAGTTGAGTACTAAATTAGTGCTTGGGCATGAGAATTAGCCTTAGGACACCTTTTTAAAAAACTTGAAAGGCTGCTGCAATCGTGCTCCATCAAATAATTTTGTCAAATTCTATGACACTTTCTTATTTAGATCACCTTTTGAATTTTCTTCTTTCTATGACTCTATTGTTTTATCTAGAGATACTATTTATATGTGTTCGTGCATCTTAACCATCACTACCATTCTTATGCTTGGTGATTTTCTAGCTGACCTTCCTAACTATTGTTGTTTATAACCTCTCTACATATTACCATCACTTAAAAAATCGCTTCTTAATAATATTGTCCTCTTCGTTCTTGTTGGGTACCTTCTGATGGGGTCAGTTGACCCATGAAAAATAAAATTTTTTGGACGGCCCCAAAGGCCGACAGGCTCCAGCGCCAGCCGCCAGCGTCGGCCTCCAGCGTCGGCCTCCAGTGCCAACCGCCAGCGTCGGCCTCCAGCGCCGGCCTCCAGCGTTGGCCAAAGGCCGACAGGCTCCAGCGCCGGCCGTCAGCGTCGGCCTCCAGTGTCGGCCTCCAGCGCCAGCCGCCAGCGTCGGCCTCCAGCGTCGGCCTTCAGCGTCGGCCTCCAGTGCCAGCCTCCAGCGCTGGCCAAAGGCCGACGGGCTCAGCGCCAGCCGCCAGTGTCGGCCTCCAGCGTCGGCCTCCAGCGCCAGCCGTCAGCGTCGGCCTCCAGCGCCAGCCGCCAGCGTCGGCCTTCAGCATCGGCCTTAGTGCCAGCCGCCAGTGTCGGCCTCCAGCGTCCTCTCCAACATCGGCCACCAAGGCCGGCACATCAAAGGCCGACACCTGCCAAGGCCGGCCTCTCCAAGCTAGGCGGCCCCGATTTCTAGCCAGCCCCGGCCTCTCCAAGCCAAGCGGCCTCGGCATCTTCCCAGACGGCCCCTACTTCTCTAAGCGACTCGGCCCCGACACTTCCTTCGCGTCTCCTGTCCCATCGAGTCGGCCAAGGCCATCCCAGGCCGGCCCGACTCAGCCGCAGCGTCCTCGGTCCCGCCGAGTCGACCAAGGCCATCCCAGGCCGGCCCGACTCGACCTCGGCGCCTCCTGTCTCGCCGAGTCAGCCAAGGCCATCTCAGGCCGGCTCGACTCGGCCCCGGCGTCCCCGGTCCCGCCGAGTCAGCCAAGGCCATCCCAGGCCGGCCCGACTCGACCCGGCGTCTTCTATCCCACCGAGTCGGCCAAGGCCATCCCAGGCCGGCCCGACTTGGCCCGGTGTCTCAGTCCTGCCGAGTCGACCAAGGCCATCCCAGGCCGGCCTGACTCGGCCCCGGCGTCTCGGTCCCATCGAGTCGGCCAAGGCCATCCCAGGCCGGCCCGACTCAGCCGCAGCGTCCTCGGTCCCACCGAGTCGACCAAGGCCATCCTAGGCCGGCCCGACTCGACCCCGGCGTCTCCTGTCTCGCCGAGTCAGCCAAGGCCATCCCAGACCGGCCCGACTCGGCCCCGGCATCCCGGTCCCGCCGAGTCAGCCAAGGCCATCCCAGGCCGGCCCGACTCGCCCCGGCGTCCCCCGAGTCGGCCAAGGCCATCCCAGGCCGGCCCGACTCGGCCCCGGTGTCTCCAGTCCTGCCGAGTCGACCAAGGCCATCAGGCCGGCCCGACTCGGCCCCGGCGTCTCCGGTCCCGTCGAGTCGGCCAAGGCCATCCCAGGCCGGCCCGATTCGGCCCCGGCGTCTCCGGTCCCGCCGAGTCGGCCAAGGCCATCCCAGGCCGGCCCGACTCGGCCCCGACGTCCCTGGTCCCGCCGAGTCGGCCAAGGCCATCCCAGGCCGGCCCGACTCGGCCCCGGCGTCTCCTGTCCCGCCGAGTCGGCTAAGGCCATCCCAGGCCGGCCCGACTCGGCCTCGGCGTCTCAGGTCCCGCCGAGTCGGCCAAGGCCATCCCAGGTCGGCTCGACTCGGCCCCGGCGTCTCCGGTCCCTCCGAGTCGGCCAAGGCCATCCCAGGCCGGCCCGACTCGGCCCCGGCGTCTTCTGTCCCGCCGAGTCGGCCAAGGCCATCCAGGCCGGTCCGACTCGGCCCGGTGTCTCCAAGTCCACCGACTCGGTCCTGCCCCGGCACTGCCTTGCCGGCTGGACGGGCCCCGGCCATCTCAGGTCGACCCAGCTCGGCCCTGACAAGACGAAACCCCCTGGTTCCGCCAGATCAGCCCTAGCGGTTTAAAAAACCACATTTCTGACGCGTGCCACCCGATAACGTCAGACGTGCGCCGCCCAACAGCCCAGTTACTGATGGGACGTAACCCACCAACCAGTCCAGATTCACGTAATGGCTCAGCAGACCTTCTGACTTCATGAAAACCCACGTGATGGTGCCAGCGTCAACCCCTATAAAAGGGTAAGTTACGTTGAAAACCAGGTAACACACATTTTACGCATTCGATGCCCTAACTCTCAAAGGAACTACCTGACCCTTCTGAGACCTCTTCCTCCTCAAGAGCTCTCTCGAGCTCCTTCTCTACTGTGACCTCTGTCACTAACTTGGCGTCGGAGGGTCTCACCAGAGAACCCTCTTCGGTCTTGGGACTTCTTTGCAGGCAACCCGTCAAAAGAACTGCCTCCGTTCCCGACGTCCAGGAGGGGTGATCGAGCGTCATCAGATTGGCGCGCCAGGTAGGGGGCGGAGGTGCATAAGAAGTAGCAAACGTCTTCCCTGAGCTACATCTTCCATCCCCTCTCTTGTCCTAGAAGCCATGGTGGTGACACGAGCCCAGGACGCCTCCGTCAGCTGCCCGGCGGGGCTCCCCCCGCTAAATAGACAGCAGGAGGCCTATCCCCCTGCTACCAGCCCTTCGGTTGCCGGCCCGCCGTCGGACGCCGCCCTCCAAACGGCGGAGCAGCTGGCAACCCTCTCCTAGCAAGTTCAGAATCTCACTGTCATGGTCCACGGACTCCAGCAGCAGCAGTCCGTGGCCACCCAGCACCAGACTGCTCCCCTCGCCAGCCAGCAGTCGGCGAGGGGAGGTTCTCCTTGGCGAGCCGCCGGCCGACGTTAGGTTTTCCCAAGGAAGCCTCGACGCGAGCCCTCCAAGCGGCCGCGGTCCCCTGGCCACGGCCCCAGCGAGCTTCCTCCCAAGCCACATCATCACGAGGATCCCAGGCGGAAGTCCCGACTTCCGTCTCCATCTTCTGCTTCCTCTTCTTCTTCCTCCGAGCCATCCCGAAGGGCTTCGACGATCAACCGCCAGGCGGAGGAACGCCTGGAGGAGTATAACCGGTGCCTCGATGAGCTCGCCAGGAAGATAAACCACCAACGGAGGAAGAGTTTGACACTCGTCCTCCTTACACCCGTCGCATACTGGAGGAACCGGTTCCCTCCAGGTTCCGCTTCCCCCAGGTGGACCCGTACGACGGTACGATCGACCCTCTCGACCATCTCGAGAGTTACAAGGCCATGATGCAAGTCCAGGATGCTTCAGACGCCCTTCTCTGCAAGGCCTTCCCTGCAACCTTGCAGAAGGCCGCCCGTGCGTGGCATTCACGCCTGTCCCCCCACACATAGACTCCTTTCGGGAGCTGGAGAGGGCATTCCTGGCCCACTTTGATGCCTGCCGCCGGATTCCGAGGGTGGCGGACAGCCTCTTCTCCGTCCGCCAGAAGGAAGGAGAGTCCCTGCGGGACTTTGTGTCCCGATTCAAAACCGCCGCCCTCGAGGTCTACCATCTCGAAGATGCGGTGGCCACCTTGGCGCTGAAGCAGGGACTCCTTCCGTCCTGCTTCACCTTCTTCTTGGACAAGAAGCCCCCGAGCTCTTACTCGACCTCCTCCTCTGGGTCCAGAAGTACATCCGGGCAGATGAAGCCGACCTCACTCGCCGGGAGTCTTCGAAGGGCTCCAGCCACAAATCCGCTCGCCCTGAGCCGAGCGGACCTCCTCGACATCACCGATCCGACCCACCTCGCCGGTCCGACAACAGGCGCCGAAGCCCTATCCCCGACGAGGGTAAGCTCACTCCTCTCCTTGCCCCTTGATCCCACATTCTGATGGAGATCGAGGGCGAGCCCTACCTTCAACGTCCTGCCCCCATGAAGAAGGGTGTATCCCGCGACAGAAGCCGCTACTGTCGATTCCACTGGGACTACGGCCACGACACCGATAGCTGCTACAGTTTGAAACGGGCCATCGAGGAGCTCATCCAATGGGGCTACCTCGGCAAGTACGTCCAGAAGACGCCACAGCTGCTGCCGGCCATCCTGGGGCCTCCACCAGCTCAAGCCGCCGTCGACAACGAGCGGACCGTTGGGATGGTGTCCTGAGGGACAGCCTCTACATCCAAGCGGTCGAGGGGGGAGGGTGCTCCAAATAATGTAATGCCCCGGGGGGATGGCTGTAATGGAGAATGTAAACAATGAAGGCGTAGTCGTCGCTATGACGATCGTCAAACACACTGTAAAAAGGATTTTAGTTGATAGTGGCAGCTCAGCTGGCATCCTTACTTACGACGCCTTTATTCGGATGGATTTGTCTGTTGACTCCCTTTAGCCCGTGGCGACCCCGCTAGTCGGATTCACCGGAGATTCTGTGAGGGTCGAGGGCGAAATACCTTGCCCGTGACGGCCGGAACCCCGCCATGCCAAAGCACCGTGATCATGAAATTCCTAGTCATGAGGGTCCCTTTGGCATACAACGGCATTCTTGGGCGTCCCGGCCTGAATCTTTTGGATGCGGTTATCTCCACCCGACGTCTGCTGGTGCAGTTCCCCACCAGCGAAGGAGTTGGAGAAATGTGTGGGGAGATAAGCCCGGTCTTACCTTGCTATCATGCGGCGTCAAGCCCTTTGGAGGCCGACCCGGCCCTGGAAGCGTCCGACCCTAGAGATTCCGCCAAAGGAGGGGAGCCCGCCGAGCACCTCCTGACCTTCCCCCTCAACGATGACCCGGCAAGGACCGTCCGTGTGGGCGGACTCCTTCCCCTGGAAGACCGGGAGCATCTCTTAGCTTTCCTACGGGCTAACTCGGACGTCTTCGCCTGGTCAGCATCTGACATGCCCGACATCCCTCCGAAGGTCGTCACCCACAAGCTCAACATCGACCCACGCCACCGTCCAATCCGTCAAAAGAAGAGGAGCTTTGCCCCCGACCGACAAAGGGCGATTGACGAAGAAGTCAACAAGCTGATCAGCGCCGGCCACATCCGGGAGGTGTACTACCCAAGCTGGCTGGCTAACGTGGTCATGATGCGCAAGGCAAACGGGAGCTGGAGGATATGTCTAGACTTCATCGACCTCAACAAGGCGTGCCCAAAAGACAGCTTTCCTTGCCAAGAATTGACTAGCTGGTGATTCCACCTTTGGTCACGAGCTTCTCAGCTTCATGGACGCCTTCTCCGGATATAACCAGATAAGGATGGACTCCGGCGACGAGGAGCATACCTCCTTCGTGACAGAGAAAGGCATTTACTATTACAAGGTGATGCCTTTCGGCCTCAAGAATGCGGGAGCGACCTATCAGCGGCTGATGAACAAGGTGTTCCAGGACCAGCTCGGCCGGAACATGGAAGTCTACGTGGACGACATGCTGACGAAGAGCACCCGTGCCGCTGACCACATCTCCGACCTGGAAGAAACTTTTAATAACCTCCGCCGCTTCCAAGTCAAGCTGAACCTTAAGAAGTGTATTTTTGGGGTCACGGCAGGTAAATTTCTGGGCTTTATGATGACCCAGCGTGAAATCGAGGCGAACCCAGAGAAGATCAGTGCCATACTTGACATGAGGTCGCCGTCCAACAAGAAGGAAGTGCAACGGCTAACGGGGAGGATAGCGGCTCTGAGTCGTTTCCTCTCCAGATCGGCGGAGAGGTGTTTGCCTTTCTTTAAGGCCCTGCGGAAGGTGAACGATTTTGCATGGACGGACGACTGCCAGGAAGCTTTCGACGGCTTAAAGGCGTTCCTGTCCTCCCCATCGCTCCTCTCCAAGTCGAGAAACGGGGAGAGTCTTTTCCTTTACTTAGCCGCCTCCTCAGAAGCCGTCAGCTCAGTTCTGGTGCGCCTTGACGCCGACGAAACCCAAAGGCCAGTCTACTACATGAGCAAGGTCTGCACGATGCCGAGGTCAGGAATTCCAAAACGGAGAAAGTCATTTTCGCCTTGATAGTTTCTGCCCGGCGTCTTTGCCCGTATTTCTAAGCCCATCCTATCGTGGTGCTCACGGGCCAGCCTCTCGAGCCATCCTGGTCCGCTCGGATACTTCGAGTCGACTCGCCAAATGGGCCATCAAGCTGGGGGAATTCGACATCTCTTTCCAAGCACGACCGACCTTGAAGTCCCAAGTCCTGGCCGACTTCCTGGTCGAGTGCACTTGGGCGGAAGAAGATCTCAAGGAGGTCCCTGGGGAGCAGCCCAGGCCCGAGCCGGACGGTGATGGAGAGACCTGGATCCTCCATGTGGACGGCGCATCGAATTCTCAAGGGAGTGGCGCCGGCCTCATTCTTGCCGGGCCGGGAGGAGCAAGAACCGAGTGCGCCCTGAGATTTCTTTTTGAAGCCACCAGCAACCAGGCGGAGTATGAAGCCCTGCTGGCCGGGTTAAGATTAGCCCAGGAGGTTGGAGCAAAGCACCTCAGAGCCTACACGGACTCGCAACTCGTCTCCGGGCAAATCAACGGAGAGTATGAGGCGTGCGACCCCGTTATGGCGCAATATCTGAAAAAGGTTCAACTCTTGACCTCCTCACTGCCTTACTTCAGCATCAGTTACATCCCCCGAAGCGAAAACGCAAAGGCCGACGTCCTCTCTCGACTGGCTACCTCCGCCAACGGCTTGACAAGGGACGCCTACATCGAATATCTAGAAAGGCCCAGTATAGAGGGCGGGGAGGAAGTCCTCCCGCTCACCCCGGAACCTACATGGATGGACGCCTATGTCCACTACCTCACCGACGGCACCCTTCCTGACGACCGCAACGAAGCCAGATTGCTCAAGTGGAGGGCCTCCAAGTTCATCCTCCTCGACGGGCGCCTATACAGAAGGTCATTCTCTTACCCGTTGCTTAAGTGCGTGGGCCCCGCCGATGCGACTACATCCTCAGAGAAATCCACGAGGGCATTTGCGGGAACCATCTGGGGGCAGATCCTTAGCCCAGAAGGCTCTCCGTCAGGGGTACTTCTGGTTCACTATGAAGGAGGACGCGGCCAAGCTAGTTCAAAGGTGTGACGGCTGCCAGCGCCACGCGCACATCCAACGTCAGCCGCCTGCCCCGCTGAGCCCACTCTCGGCTCCATGGCCCTTCGCTCAGTGGGGAATGGACATCCTTGGACCGTTCCCTCCAGCTTCAGGGCAACGGAGATTCTTGTTGGTTGCCATCGACTACTTCACCAAGTGGGTCGAGGTCGAGGCGTTGGCCAAAATCACCGAGAGCAAAGTTAAAGCTTTCTTCTGGAAGTCGATCATATGCCGCTTTGGCTTGCCTCACACCCTCGTCACGGACAACGGCCGCCAATTCAACAACGAGGCGTTCAAAGCCTTCTGCGAGGAGCTAGGCATTCACCACCGATTTACCTCTGTCGGCCACCCCCAGACCAACGGGGAGGCTGAGGTCATGAACCGCACCATCCTCAGAGGGCTCAGGACTCGCCTAGACGGCTCCAAAGGACGCTGGGTAGAAGAGCTCCCCAGCGTGATATGGGCTTACCACACAACGCCCAGGGCCCCGACGGGCGAAACTCCTTTCAGCCTCTCCTTCGGATCCGAGGCCATCATCCCCGTCGAGATCGGATTGCCGAGTCCACGTGTGGAGTCCTTCAGTGAGGAAGGCAACTCCGCACTGATTCGGGCCAACCTAGACTTCATCGATGAGGTGCATGACAGAGCGAGACTGCGCATGGCGACCTTTCGCCAGTGAGCGGTTAAGTACTACAACGCCCGGGTTCGTCCCAAGGTTTTTTGCCGCGAAAACTTGGTGCTACGAAAGGCTGAGGTTTCAAAGCCTACCGAGGGGGGCAAGCTATCCCCCAACTAGGAAGGTCCCTACCGTGTCGCCGAGGCGTTCCACCGGGGGGCATACAAACTAGAAGAGCTTGACGGGAAGCCCATTCCACGTACCTGGAATGCGGACAACCTCCGCCGATATTTTCAATGATGTACTCCCAGAAGCATAAGTAATAAAAAAGGTCCTTTCTGACGACACAGTTTGTCTTCCCTTGTGCCAAGTCTCTCAAAAGGAGCTCACTGGCATCGCGGCCCACGGGACACCACTCGGCCCCGGCACGGCAGTGCCCCCGAGTTGGTTAAGTCCCTAAAGGCTCCGTACCCGGCTGAGTCGCCACTTGGGCAAAACACAAATCCTCAGGCTAGTTCAAAAGGAGCTCACTGGCATCGCGGCCCACGGAACACCACTCGGTCCCGGCACAGCGGTGCCCCCGAGTTGGTTAAGTCCCTAAAGGCTCCGTACCCGGCTGAATCGCCATTTGGACGGAACACACAACCCCAGGCTGGTTCAAAAGGAGCTCACTGGTATCGCGGCCCACGGAACACCACTCGGCCCCGGCACGGCGGTGCCCCCGAGTTGGTTAAGTCCCTAAAGGCTCCATACCCGGTTGAGTCGCCACCTGGGCGGCACACAAACCCCCAGACTGGTTCAAAAGAAGATCACTGGCATCGCGGCCCACGGGACACCACTCGGCCCCGGCACGGCGGTGCCTCCGAGTTGGTTAAGTCCCTAAAGGCTTCGTACCCGGCTGAGTGGCCACTTGGACGGAACACAAACCCCCAGGCTGGTTCAAAAGGAGCTCACTGGCATCGCGGTCCACGAGACACCACTCGGCCCCGGCACGGTGGTGCCTCCGAGTTGGTTAAGTCCCTAAAGGCTCCGTACCCGACTGAGTCGTCACTTGGGCGGAACATAAACCCCCAGGCTGGTTTAAAAGGAGCTCACTGGCATCGCGGCCCACGGGACACCACTCGGCCCCGGCACGGCGGTGCCCCCGAATTGGTTAAGACCCTAAAGGCTCCGTACCCGGCTGAGTCGCCCCTCGCAGCGGTTCCACACCCCCGAGGTAGTGCAAAAGGAACCTGACGACGCCTAGCTCTCAGGTCACCCTCCGGTGTTCACTCCCGGACCCGTGTTGGGAAAGGATTACTGGCCGCCCTCAGCTGGCCAAAGAAGGCACGCAGACGTCCATCCATGGCAGCGCAAGGTGCCAAGGTAAAAGCTTACATTCCTTTCGCTTAGCTGATGCGGGGCACGCAAGCTCAAGGAGTGTGGGGGGCATTTGATGGGGCTAGTTGACCCATGAAAAATAAAATTTTTTGGACGGCCCCAAAGGCCGACAGGTTCCAGCGCCAGCCGCCAGCGTCGGCCTCCAGCGTCGGCCTCCAGCGCTGGCCAAAGGCCGATAGGATCCAGCGCCAGCCGCCAGCGTCGGCCTCCAGCGTCGGTCTCCAGCGCTGGCCAAAGGCCGATGGGCTCCAGCGCCAGCCGCCAGCGCCGGCCGCCAGCGTCGGCCTCCAGCGTCCTTTCCAGCGCCGGCCACCAAGGCCGGCACATCAAAGGCCGACACCTGCCAAGGCCGGCCTCTCCAAGCTAGGCGGCCCCGATTCCTAGCTGGCCCGGCCTCTCCAAGCCAAGCGGCCCCAGCATCTTCCTAGGCGGCCCCTACTTCTCTAAGCGACTTAGCCCCGACACTTCCTTCGCGTCTCATGTCCCGCCGAGTCGGCCAAGGCCATCCAGGCCGGCCCGACTTGGCCCCGGCGTCCCCGGTCCCGCCGAGTCGGCCAAGGCCATCCCAGGCCGGCCCGACTCGACCCCGGCGTCTCCTGTCCCGCCGAGTTGGCCAAGGCCATCCCAGGCCGGCCCGACTCGGCCCCGGTGTCCCCGGTCCCGCCGAGTTGGCCAAGGCCATTCCAGGCCGGCCCGATTTGGCCCCGGCGTATCCTGTCCCACCGAGTCGGCCAAGGCCATCTCAGGCCAGCCCGATTCGGCCCCGGCGTCTCCGGTCCCGCCGAGTCGGCCAAGGCCATCCTAGGCTGGCCCGACTCGGCCCGGCGTCTCCGGTCCCGCCGAGTCGGCCAAGGCCACCCCAGGCCGGTCCGACTCGGCCCCGGCGTCCCCGGTCCCGCCGAGTCGGCCAAGGCCATCCCAGGTCGGTCCGACTCGACCCCGGCATCTCCTGTCCCGTCGAGTCGGCCAAGGCCGGCCCGATTCGGCTCCGGCGTCTCCGGTCCCGCCGAGTCGGCCAAGGCCATCCCAGGCCGGCCCGACTCGGCCCCGGCGTCTTCAGTCCCGCCGAGTTGGCCAAGGCCATCCCAGGCCGGCCCGACTCGGCCCCGGCGTCTCCTGTCCCGCCGAGTCGGTCAAGGCCATCCCAGGCCGGCCCGACTCGGCCCCGGCGTCTCCAAGTCCGCCGACTCGGCCCGCCCGGCACTGCCTTGCCGGCTGGATGGGCCCCGGCCATCTCAGGTCGACCCAGCTCGGCCCTGACAAGACGGAACCCCTCGGTTCCCGCCAGATCAGCCCCAGTGGTTCAAAAAACCACCTCTCTGACGCGCGCCACCGACAACGTCAGACGTGCGCCGCCTAACAGCCCAGTTGCTGATGGGACGTAACCCACCAACCAGCCCAGATTCATGCAACAGCTCAGCAGACCTTCTGACTTTCCGAAAACCCACGTGATGGTGCCAGCGTCAACCCCTATAAAAGGGTAAGTTACGTCGAAAACCAGGTAACACACATTTTACGCATTCGATGCCCTAACTCTCAAAGGAACTACCTGACCCTTTTGAGACCTCTCTCTCTCAAGAGCTCTCTCGAGCTCCTTCTCTACTGTGACCTCTGTCACTAACTTGGGCATCGGAGGGTCCCACCGGAGAACCCTCTCCGGTCTTGGGACTTCTTTACAGGCAACCCGTCAAAAGAAGAAGTGCCTCCGTTTCCGACATCCAGGAGGGGTGATCGAGCGTCATCACCTTCATTCAATCTTCCAACGATCTCATTATAATATCGATTTATAAGAATAAAGACAATATTCACATTCCTCTAACTATTGTTTTATTAAATTTATGAGATATACTATGAAATTTTGGGAAAGAGTGATTTGGCACTAATTGAGGTGTGACATAAAAGCATCGGAGAACGAATTTATTTTTATAAGACAAAGATCGATTATGAAAACTATTTTCTCTTTCAAAGGTTAATGAAGTATGGAGAAAAGAGGTTAGATCTTTATATGATTTTTATTGATTTAGAGAGTATATAGACTAGAGTTATTAGATAAGCTTTATGATGGGTGTTATTAAAAATAGGAGGGTTTTTATTAGATATGTTAATGTGATTAAGGATATGTACAATAAAGCAATACTAATGTTAGAACTATTGGTAGTAATATCAGTAAGTTTTCAATGACATTAGATTTACATTAAGGATTTGTTTAAGGTCCTTACCTTTTTGTGCTAGTTATGGATGCCCTTACTAGGCATATTTATGGCGTTATTCTTTGGTGCATGCTGTTTGCTAATGATATAGTATTCATGGTTGGTACCAAGATTAGGTTTAATTGTAATTTAGAATTATAGAAGAGTGCATTAAAATTCAAGGGTTTTAGATTAAATAAGACTAAAATAGAATACATGGAATTTAGTTTTAGTCAAATTAGAAAGGAAACGAATGCAACGTGAAAATCGATTATCATTAAACTTTTATGAGTGATCATTTTTAATATTTAGAATCAATTATTTATAAAAAGGTGAAATAGAGAGAATATTATCCATAAAATTAAAGTAGATTAGATAAAATGAAGAAGCATAATTGGGATATTATATGACCATATAATATTTGTCAAGGTGAAGAAAAAAATCTATAGGATAATTATATGGCTAATTATGCTTTATGGTATAAAATATTGGATTGTTAAAGAACAACCCGTGCACAAGAAGAGTGGGTGCACCGAAAATATTGAGATGCATATATGGTAATACAAAAATGGATAGAAGAAGAGATGAAGTAAATCATAAACTGGTGGAGGTACATCAAATGAGGACAGGCCAAGAGGAACTTAAGGTCTAGACATATACTAAGTAAACCAATGGATGTATTGGTGCAAATAAGTTATTTGACACTTGTAAAAGGAATAGGAGTAAGGTAAATTGAAAAATCACATGTATGAAGTAGGAACAAAAGACTCGATATCTCAATATTTTTTATTAGAAAGTATTGTCCTAAATTGAGTAGAATGGTGAAAAATGATTCATATAGCTAAGCTAAATCCAATGAGTTTGAGATTAAGTCATAGTTGAGTTGAGTTGGTATGAGAAGTCGGGTCCTTGATATGATTAGGATCCAAGCATGTTAGGAACCTAATTGTTTTGCATTCACCATAATGCATCCTTTTTTGCTTTTTTGAAAAAGAGTGGGGGGGGGGGGGGGGGGGGGTAGTGGGCAAAATGGGATCGAGTTGGGCATTGGAGGACTCGATTCTAGCCTTGGGTGATATCTTTTATTGCTTAGACAATTGTTGAGTCATAATGTTTATTTGCAGTTTCTTTTTTTAATCATGTTGTAGGGTTTTTTAAAATAATTATTTAAAGTTTGCAGGAGTTGTAACTTATATTGAGATAAGAAACACAGCATAAAAACTACCTGCAAACTTTCATGTTGATTTTATGCTGTACTTTTGCTGAAGGCAAAAGAGGCAGAAAAGAATGGGCCTGTGCTGTCAATGTATTTAATGCTCTATGTTTTTATGTTCTTTTTTCCATTGTTTGAGCAGTTTTACATTGTGTTCCTTCTGTGTTTTGGTTTTATGTGTGTTGCGCAGCAACTTGGGAGGTATTTTAAGCAATCTTCTAAAGCAATGGATCAGCAGGTCTCCAGGGATGCAAGGTTTTATGGTTCACTAATCAGGTATTTACACCTTATCACTTGTTGAAGCCACTGGGTTACTTGTTGAACAATGTAAATCATTCTTACTTTTGATGAACTGATAGATTGCAACAGAATTGGAAAGTAAAACGGCATCGAATGGCAGCAACTGGTCCAGGAAACGAGGGCTTCACTTTTGATCTGCTAGATAATTCATTCTCAGACTTTACTGCTTCATCTCGTCCATCATCTGTTTCTGCAGTTCGCGTTGATCATCACTGTTCAGGCATTTTGTCCATACAAAAGCCTCAAAAGTCATGCTGTTCTCTATCTCTTAGATTTATTGGGGTTGATCCTAGTTGCAAACAGAAAAGCTCAATGAAAATATATAGCTTAACTGAGCATCCTCGAGTGGCTAAAAAAGAAGCTTTGAGTACTGAAGATGTCAATGAATGCATCAAAGATACTCATTCAATTCTTCGCGAAATACATCAGTCTATATTTGAAGAGCAGGTAGATTTCTTTGAGATCTTCTTTGCAAACCTTTTTGTACTCTATGACATATTTGGTCATCAATTTTTCAGGTTTTTGACATGGTGAACCATGAGACATACAACCCATTTCCAGGTATAAGCGTGACTGGGATGCGAGAAGACTTTCTACAGCTAGCAATTGGTCAAGAAACGTCAGTATGTCTTTGCCTTGTGCCATCCGGGAAAGAAGAAGCTTCTCACATGATTGACTTAACAGGGGATGGTCAGAATGGGGAAAGTGGACTTTTAAATTCTGACTTAATGGAACTGGCGATTATTAGAGACGAGAAACATGATTTTCTTAAAACAAACATATCAGAAACTCCTAATCCAGTCAGTTTGGAAATTTTTTTGCTATTTATTTTCCATGAAAATGTCCTTGCTAAGGCAAAGGAGAGGCGCTCTTGTGCCACCTGTTCTCAAGTGCCTGGTCAGCCGCCAGGTGTCAGTTATGGTGTCCTAGGTCACTTCTGTATGACAGTAGCTCATAGAATCTTTTCCAACAAAGTGTTGTCAGAACTGGAATGCCTGGTATAAACTGGTTTCAATCTTAGACGTGCAATAGAATAAAGGGGAAAAAAATGCAAGTATTTTGTTATTAATTTTTCTCTACCCATGCATGCAGGTGAATGGAGTTCCATATCTCCAATTGTTATCTCATACTACTTGGCATTCTCGGACGTCATCATGGTCTCTCTCTTTGAAGGTTCCCCATTCAGTTCTTCATGCTGGCAGGCAATCCAAGATTTCAGACAATCATTATGTGAAGCATGAAACGAGGTCACAGTTCCACACAAAGGTTGTGGTGAAGGATGACCAGATTAATGTGAGTGGTGAGGGTGCACCTAACATCATTGGTTCATTTAGGGGTAGTTCTGATGTATGCTCGATGAACTGTTACGGCTGTGACTTGGAAGATCTCCCAATGATTCTGCTGCAGCAGGTATGGTTGTATTTATAATACATCATATCAAAGTATTCCTGAAGAAAGCATAAATACCCAAGAAATAGTGAATGCAGTGCTTGGGGTTGAGTAGTTTGTTCTGGTGAGCAAAGGTGACATTGCAACATCAAAGGGTCGATGTCAGATCAGATCCTATGTTACATGCTTCACATTTTACTCAAAATCTTTTTAAGGTGCAACTTTATAAATTGCACCTATAAGTAACACTTCAAAATACTGTTCCATCAGTTCATCTTAGAATTAGATCTTCGTGCATTAAGGTCCAGAAAAGTAGGGACAGCTCCCTAATCAGTAAATGAAATCAACAAATTTACACGGACCATAACTGATGAAACTTTAAAGGAGATGCTTCCACCAAAGAACTTCCTCTTAGCTTCTAGTTCAAGCAAATGCTCATGTAGTCTCTAGCTATTTTGATGATATGATATCATCTCATCTGAAGAAACTTTGGAATTGGCAATCTACTTGGCATACTGGCTGCATGCATGTTTGAAACACAGCTCACTATATATTGTCCTTGCTGTCCAAGACTCTTTTCAAGTTTAGGGCAACTATGATGATTTTCTCATTGGCTATATGGGCTTAAACTTAGTAAAAAAATAAGGACAGGCTACTTGCTTCTAAACTGGCCTTCTGAGTTGCAAGATAGCTCCCATCCATTTTTAAAAGTTTTCTTAACTAGAAATCTGGACCTATTAAATAAGGTCAATGCCATTTGACAAAAGATGTTCTTTAACTTAGATGTATCATACTTCTATGTATATTCTGTTCCATGCGAAATTCTCGCTTGGAAAAATCTCAGCTTTTTGTTGTCACCTGCGAGTTCTCTTCTTTGTGCCAGGAACTGTAGAAGAATTACCATATAACAACTCCATGTAGTGTGGCACTAGAATATGATCTATAAGTGAGCATGATGACAAATTGCCATGCAGAACTAGGCTGAATATTCAAAATAGGAGCTAGGCGGTTGGTGAAAAAAGCTTGTGGGCATAGAATGACATGAAAATTCAAAAAACTATTGCATTTTAGAAAATCTCTCACAAACCTATGGAGAGCAGAGGAGCTTTTTTTGTGGAAAAAGGGTTCTTTGTACCTTTACTTGTTGCAATCTTTTGTAGGAGAATCTGACAATTTTGTGGATTCAATTTTTCCACTTGCCTTATATTTTTGGTATGAGAGCTTTTAGTGAAAATGGGGATCATCGTACTTCTCAGAATATACTTGTTACCATCTTTTGCAAAATAATTTGGGACATATTCAGTATTTTTCACTTGCCTAGTAATTTTCAGTATAAGAGGGACATTCTGGATTCTTGTGCATTTGTGCCAATTTTTTCATTATTTGGTTGACAAATAAGTCAAAAAAGGAAAATAAAAAGAAAGATCATTGCATTGTATTTTGTTTAATAAATAAAAAGAAAGATCATTGTGTGGTATTTTGCTTAATACTTTCTTGTCAATGAGAATATGAAAGAAAAATAGTAGCTCTGCACCTTTATTTATGTTTCTATCAGATTATTTTTAATTCTAACAACGTGGAATTTCCGGTTTGGTATGACGGTAAGGAGCGATGAGTAAAAATCTTTCCTGAAATTGTAGTTTACATCTAATGTGTGGAAAGGAAATGATTTAGGGATTGGCTGTTTCATTATTTGTATTTCAAGTAAAAGATATTGATTCTTTTACTTATGTCATCTCAGTCGTTATAATTTTGATTGTCTAAATCATCACTCCCTTCTGACAGGTAGCTAGCCAGGTTATTCGATGGCTTCATGAGGAAGCTCTGGTGGTTGGGATGAGGGCAACTAGAGACTTCTTGTGTCTGTACTTCGATTTGGACCACGGGGACACTCTTGGCCTGGTGGCACATGTAGACCCTGATGACATCAATGGCTGTATTTCGTGGTGGGTTGTGATGGATGATGGTTCAATGGAGGACGGAGGAAAAATTTTGACGGATTTTGGCGAGTCTGGGAGTCGGAGATTTTTGGGGTATTTATCTCTGGAAGCCTTATATTCAACAGTAATGGATCTAGCAAGCTTGTGCAGCATTGGTGGCATTCACTGACATGTATGAAACAAGCTTGATATTTTGCTTTAGAAAGGATTGTTTATGCAAGTGATTATTCTCATAACTGCATTGAAGTCATTAGTGTCGGCGATGCAAAGCAGATAATCCCCATCTACGGTTGGTTGGTCCTCAAGCAAGCCTTTTATCTGTTGGGGCTGGGTCTTATAATCTCTGTTACTTGCCTAAACATTCAAATGGTGTGTATGTATCCTGTTGAATTTACCCGTTCTGTTTGCTAATATTTCCATTTGAAGCTCTTTAGGTTTACCCGTCCTCTTTGTCAGAGTCGCACGCACAACTTGCCCTTACACTCGGTAAGTCATGATGTGAATTTTTAAGAGACGCTCTCTCTCTCTCTCTCTCTCTCATCATATCAGGAACCTGGGTCTGAACTAACATCTTATATATATATATCAGAGCTAACATCAGCCCTAGCGCACCGTCAACCTAACGTATAGCTAGCCACGTGTCCGAATGAGGGAGGTGCTCGCTTATCGAATGGTCGGTCTATTACTTTTCTACTACTTTTTGCATGACGTTCAAGGTTACGTGGACGATGTATTTGCTCTCCTGTATTTTCTAGGGATTCTGTCACCCCAGACCCAAAAATTTGAGCTAGGGTGACAATTTGTCGCATGCCAGGCATGCAAGGCGTCTTGCACTTATCACATAAATCAAATTTCATATTCAGGATTTATTACAAACAGAATTATCAGTCTTGGGCTATTGCCCTACACACCAACAAAACTGAACTAAATCAATATAATAAAACTAAGTCTTCGTAATAGAAACTCCTTCTATCTCAATTATCTTCATTCCTGAGGCTCTGAAAAACATTATGAGAATTTTGTGAGCTCACACTCAATAAGTAAGCCTAATATAATTTCAAAATTTCATTTATCAGGCTATCATTAGGTTCATGTCATCAGATCAATTAATTTGAAACTTGATTCAATAACAATTACATTGTTTATACTGTCATTATTTTTCTTCATGTGTCCCACATTACACATCATGTGTAGCCCTCTTAAACATCCCCTAAGAGGAAGGGTCCTGGTACCAGTGTCTATCATCTGTCATGTACACATCATGTGTAGCCCTCTTAAACATCCCCTAAGAGGAAGGGTTCTGGTACCAGTGTCTGTCATCTGTCATCTGTCATGTACACATCATGTGTAGCCCTCTTAAACATCCCCTAAGAGGAAGGGTTCTGGTACCAGTGTCCGTCATCTGTCATCTGTCATGTACACATCATGTGTAGCCCTCTTAAACATCCCCTAAGAGGAAGGGTTCTGGTATCAGTGTCTGTCATCTGTCATCTATCATTTGTCATGTGAGAACCGCGGTGATACATAAAGTTTTACTGTCATTATCATGATTACATATTATCATAGTAATAACATGATTTTGCCAAATTAGCACAATTATATTTAACTGAAATTTCACAGTTCATAAATTAAATAATTAATAAAATTATAATACTTGACTTACTTACCTCAGTACACGAATTTCACTTGATAACCCAGCTAATTGGACTCCTGGGCACCTACATAATCATTTTCCATTATTAAATTCCTAAAATCTGAATTATAAAATAATTCCTAAATCCTACCCAAATCACTTCACGGGCCCAACTTTGGGCTTGAATATCTCTCAATGTATACACCCAAATAGGGAAATAAAATTATTTCCAGAAACTAGAATAAATCCTAATTCGGGCCATATTTTTATTTTATCATTCTTGGTCCGATACAAGGCCCAAAACGCTGCTCAAACTGGGCTCAGAAACGGCCCAACAGGGCCCAAACATCCAACGGCCCAGCGGCCCCTTAATACTTTTTAACCCAGCTCCTCTGTTTCAAAAGAAACAGAGGAGTCGGATGCCATGCCGGCGGCCAGGGCCGCCGCCGGCCAAATTGGAGGCGGTCCGGCCGCCGTTGGCCGGACCGTGGCCGGCTGCCGCCGCGGCCAACCTCTCCCACCCTCTCTCTCTCTACAATTTTATCAATTTAAAGCTTTCTTTCTGATTTTCTTCCGCGTGTCTTCCACGGTGTCGGCACCAATTCCGGCCAAATTGGCGTCGGTCCGGCCGCCATTGGCCGGACCAAAGCCGGACATTGCTGCAGGATACCTTCCCTTCCTCTCTCTCTCTCTAATTTCTCTCTGATCCCTCTCTTTCTCTCTCACTTTTCCGCGGCTTACGGATTACGCCGGCGGCACGGCCGGCCACCATGGCCGGCCGGACCTCCACCGGACGCACGCCCGGCGCCGGTGGAAGTCTCCGACCAAGGCCCAGGCCCGGCGAGGCGGCGAGCAAACCGCCGGGTCCGAACCAAGGATCGGACCGGCGGTCGTTTCTTCACAGATTCTTCTTTCTCCCTCCTCCGCCCACTTCTCTCTCATTATTCTCCGGCACCCCACCGGACGCCGCCCCGGTGCCGGTGGGGTCGTCGGCCGGGGCTCAGGCCCGGCAAGGCGGCGGGCACGCCGCCGGGCCTGAACCAAGGTCACGGAGAAGAGAAGGGGAGAGCTGGGTTCTGTAACCCGGCTCCTCCCTCTTCTTCGTTTCCCTTTTTTTTTTTTAACTTTCTCTCTCTCTCAATTCTTCTCTCTCTCATGCATGGTTAGAGGACTTACCAGAGACAAGCACGCTGGGGAAGAAGTCCGCACGAGGAGATGATGAGAAGGGGGCACCCACGTATGGTGGGGAGGAGGGTTCTACCCATCTTTTATAGGTATTGCAGAGTCCCCAAATCAAGGGACTCTATAATTAGATATACATGAAATTTAAATATCTAAAGTCTATCGTATCATCTGATCACGTGATAACTCTCACGAGCCATTAAGATATACCTGGAATTCAAATATTTGAAGTCTATCATCTGATCACGTGATAACTCTCACGAGTAATTAAGATATACCTGAAATTCAATTATCTGGAGTCTATCATCTGACCTCGTGATAACTCTCACGAGCAGTTGAGAAATCTAGGGGATTACATTCTCCCCTCCTTATAAAAATTTCGGCCTCGAAATTGATAACTTTTATTAGAGAAAATTAAAGGTCCAAATTTCTGTCCCAAGGACTAACAATCAACTAAAGTTAACAGTTTTCAATCATTAACTATTTTAAGATACAAATAGTCGTGGGTACTTTTCTTTCATTTCTTCTTCCAGTTCCCAAGTAGCCTCTCTTTCAGAATGATTATTCCATTGCACCTTGACATAGGGAATGGTACGCCGTCTTAGAACTTGATCTTTGCGTCTACGATATGCAAAGGATGCTCTTCATATGATAAATCTTTCTTCAACTGTATAGGCTCATATGCTATGATATGGCTGGGGTCAGAGATATACTTCCTCAGCATAGATACATGAAAAACATTGTGTACCCCAGATAGAATCGGAGGCAGTGCCAGGCTGTAAGCAACCTCTCCAACTCTGCTCAAGATCTCAAAAGGTCCAATATAACGTGGACTCAGCTTTCCTTTAATCCCAAATCTCATCACATCTTTGGTTGGTGATACCTTTAAGAAGACATGATCCCCAACCTGGAATTCCAATTCCTTTTTCTGACATCAGCATAACTCTTTTGCCTGCTCTGAGCTGTACGAAGACGCTCCCTGATCAAATGCACCTTATCTACTGTTTGCTGAATTAGCTCAGGGCCTAGCAACTTCCTTTCCCCCACGTCATCCCAACATATAGGAAATCTGCACCTCCTACCATACAGAGCTTCAAATGGAGCCATCTGGATGCTGGCTTGGTAACTATTATTATATGCAAACTCCACCAAAGGTAAGTGGTTATCCCAAGCTCCACCCAAGTCCATCACACAGGCTCGCAACATGTCCTCCAGAATCTGTATGGTCCTCTCTGATTGTCCATCTGACTGGGGATGATAGGTTGTACTGAAGTTTAGTTTGGTTCCCATGGCCTTATGAAGGCTCTTCCAAAACTGGGACACAAACCTGGTATCTCTATCTGATACAATAGATACCGGAACACCATGGAGTCTCACGATCTGTTCAATATACAAATTTGCCAATCTTTCACTAGAGACCCAACTCTGAAAGGTAGGAAATGAGCTGATTTTGTTAGTCTGTCCACAATGACCCAAACTGCATCATTGCTTTTAGGAGTTTTGGGCAGACCAGTCACAAAGTCCATTGTAATCTTTTCCCATTTCCACTGTGGAATCATTAGAGACTGAAGAGGCCCTGCAGGCCTTTGATGCTCGGCTTTCACTTGCTGACACACCAAGCACTTGGCCACATACTGAGCAATCTCCCTCTTCATGCCTTTCCACCAAAAATTTTCCTTTAAATCTCTGTACATCTTAGTGCCACCTGGATGTACAGTATAGGGGGAGTAGTGAGCCTCTTTCAAAATTTCAGCCTTTAGCTCTTCACTGTTTGGCACACAAAGTCTTCCTTCAAATTTCAGGGATCCATCATCCATTATATAAAATTCATTCTGAACTCCTGATTGTACTACTTCTTTAATCCTTTGTAGATCTGGATCTTTCATCTGAGATGACTTGATTCTGTCAACTAAGGTCGGCTGGAGTACAAGTGCTGCAATAAGTCCATCAGACTGCTTACTCTCAGACCAACCTCCCACTTCTCCAGATCTCTCAATACGTGAGGCTGGGAGATAATCATAGCAGCTAACTCAGAAGAGGATTTTCTGCTCAAGGCATCAGCTACTACATTGGCCTTCCCAGGATGATACTGTAGATTCAGGTCATAATCTTTCAATAGTTCCAACCACCTCCTTTGCCTTAAATTCAGCTCCTTCTGTGTGAAAATGTATTTTAAACTCTTATGATCTGTATACACATCACACGACACTCCATATAGATAATGCCGCCAAATCTTCAGAGCAAAAACCACAGCAGCCAATTCCAGGTCATGAGTAGGATAATTTTGCTCATAAGGTTTCAGTTGTCTGGAGGCATAAGCTATCACTCTTTCATTCTGCATCAAAACACATCCCAATCCCTTTCGAGAGGCATCAGTGTATATGGTGAAACCTTCAGATCCCGTTGGAAGAACAAGAATGGGAGCTGACACCAGGCGCTGCTTTAACTCCTGGAAACTTTCCTCACACTCTACTGTCCAGTCAAACTTCACTCGCTTTTGGGTTAAGCGAGTTAGGGGTAGAGCAATGCGAGAAAAATTCTTCACAAATTTTCGGTAATACCCGGCTAATCCCAAGAAGCTTCTGACTTCTGCCACATTGGTAGGTCGGCTCCAATTAGTGATAGCTTCAATCTTTTTCGGGTCCACAGATACACCATCTTTAGAGATTATATGACCCAAGAAAGCTACTCGATCCAACCAAAATTCACACTTCTTCAGCTTGGCATAAAGCTTCTTCTCTTGTAGAATCTGTAGTACAATTCTCAGGTGGTCCTCATGCTCCTTATGGCTCTTGGAATATATCAGAATATCATCAATAAAAACCACCACAAACTGATCCAGATATGGTTTAAAAATTCTGTTCATTAAGTCCATGAATGCTGCTGGGGCATTAGTTAACCCAAACGGCATCACCAAGAACTCATAGTGGCCATATCTGGTTCTAAATGCTGTCTTTGGTACATCCCCTTCTTTGACTTTAAGCTGATGGTACCCGGACCTAAGATCAATCTTTGAGAATATCCGGGCTCCCTGAAGTTGATCAAACAAGTCGTCAATCCTTGGCAGAGGATACTTATTTCGCACTGTTACTTTATTGATTCCCCGGTAATCAATGCAGAGTCGAAGACTGTCATCCTTCTTCTTAACAAATAGGACTGGAGCACCCCAAGGAGAAGCACTGGGTCTAATAAATCCTCGATCTAGGAGCTCTTGTAGTTGATTCTTCAGTTCTTTTAGCTTAGCCGGGGCCATACGGTAAGGGGCCTTTGATATAGGCCCAATTCCAGGAACTAGATCAATAGAGAACTCGACTTCCCGATCAGGAGGTAAATTAGTTTAATCCTCAGGGAAGACATCTGAAAATTCTCGAACTATAGGAATATCCTCCAACTTGGTCGAGGATTCTTGCTGAAGGTCCTTGACTACAGCAAGACATCCTTGACCACCACTCATCAAATACTTTTCAGCCTGCATCGCTGATATGAACACTGAGGCTAGGTGATTATGACCACCAATAAAATGAACTCAGGCTGAGCGGACTAAGCCTACAGAATCTGGTGCTGCAAGTCCCGTATCGACTGCGCCATACCCGAGAGAACCTGAAGCATCTCGGTCTGGAGTTGCTGCTGATCAGTCCCAACTGAATTGGCAGGGGCAGCAGCTCCGGTGGCTTCTAGACCTCCCGGTTGGCAAGCATTACCAACCTGGGAACTCTCATCATTTTGTCGACTTCTAGTGCGACGTGCCATTATTATCTCCTGATAAATTATTTGTAATTAATATCATTGTAAACATTATTTGCTAGGCTTTCAAAGCCTAATTTCTGAATTCCTTCAAATTTATAATTTGCCTCTATGTCCCTCTAGTGTTTTGCCTAAAGTGTCATCATGTATATGTCCCTACTGTCATAACCAGGCTCTGATACCACTAAAGCTGTCACGCCCCAGACCCAAAAATTTGAGCTAGGGTGACAACCCGCCGCATGCCAGGCATGCAAGGCGTCTTGCACTTATCACATAAATCAATATAAATCAAATTCCATATCCAGGATTTATTACAAACCAGAATTATCAGTCTTGGGCTATTGCCCTACACACCAACAAATCTGAACTAAATCAATAATAAAACTAAGTCTTCGTAATAGAAACTCCTTCTATCTCAATTATCATCTTCATTCCTGAGGCTCTGAAAAACATTATGAGAATTTTGTGAGCTCACACTCAATAAGTAAGCCTAATATAATTTCAAAATTTCATTTATCAGGCTATCATTAGGTTCATGTCATCAGATCAATTAATTTGAAACTTGATTCAATAACAATTACATTGTTTATACTGTCATTATTTTTCTTCATGTGTCCCACATTACACATCATGTGTAGCCCTCTTAAACATCCCCTAAGAGGAAGGGTCCTGGTACCAGTGTCTGTCATCTGTCATCTGTCATGTACACATCATGTGTAGCCCTCTTAAACATCCCCTAAGAGGAAGGGTTCTGGTACCAGTGTCTGTCATCTGTCATCTGTCATGTACACATCATGTGTAGCCCTCTTAAACATCCCCTAAGAGGAAGGGTTCTGGTACCAGTGTCTGTCATCTGTCATCTGTCATTTGTCATGTGAGAACCGCGGTGATACATAAAGTTTTACTGTCATTATCATGATTACATATTATCATAGTAATAACATGATTTTGCCAATTAGCATAATTATATTTAACTGAAATTTCACAGTTCACAAATTAAATAATTAATAAAATTATAATACTTGACTTACTTACCTCAGTACACGAATTTCACTTGATAACCCAGCTAATTGGACTCCTGGGCACCTACATAATCATTTTCCATTATTAAATTCCTAAAATCTGAATTATAAAATAATTCTAAATCCTACCCAAATCACTTCACGGGCCCAACTTTGGGCTTGAATATCTCTCAATGTATACACCCAAATAGGAAAATAAAATTATTTCCAGAAACTAGAATAAATCCTAATTCGGGCCATATTTTTATTTTATCATTCTCGGCCCGATACAAGGCCCAAAACGCTGCTCAAACTGGGCTCAGAAACGGCCCAACAGGGCCCAAACATCCAACGGCCCAGCGGCCCCTTAATACTTTTTAACCCAGCTCCTCTGTTTCAAAAGAAACAGAGGAGTCGGATGCCATGCCGGCGGCCAGGGCCGCCGCCGGCCAAATTGGAGGCGGTCCGGCCGCCGTTGGCCGGACCGTGGCCGGCCGCCGCCGCGGCCAACCTCTCCCACCCTCTCTCTCTCTACAATTTTATCAATTTAAAGCTTTCTTTCTGATTTTCTTCCGCGTGTCTTCCACGTATCGGCGCCAATTCCGGCCAAATTGGCGTCGGTTCGGCCGCCATTGGCCGGACCAAAGCCGGACATTGCTGCAGGAGACCTTCCCTTCCTCTCTCTCTCTCTAATTTCTCTCTGATCCCTCTCTTTCTCTCTCACTTTTCCGCGGCTTACGGATTACGCCGGCGGCACGGCCGGCCACCATGGCCGGCCGGACCTCCACCGGACGCACGCCCGGCGCCGGTGGAAGTCTCCGACCAAGGCCCAGGCCCGGCAGGCGGCGAGCACACCGCCGGGCCCGAACCAAGGATCGGACCGGCGGTCGTTTCTTCACAGATTCTTCTTTCTCCCTCCTCCGCCCACTTCTCTCTCTCATTATTCTCCGGCACCCCACCGGACGCCGCCCCCGGTGCCGGTGGGGTCGTCGGCCGGGGCTCAGGCCCGGCGAGGCGGCGGGCACGCCGCCGGGCCTGAACCAAGGTCACGGAGAAGAGAAGGGGAGAGCTGGGTTCTGTAACCCGGCTCCTCCCTCTTCTTCGTTTCCCTTTTTTTTTTTTTTTAACTTTCTCTCTCTCTCAATTCTTCTCTCTCTCATGCATGGTTAGAGGACTTACCAGAGACAAGCACGCTGGGGAAGAAGTCCGCACGAGAGATGATGAGAAGGAGGCACCCACGTATGGTGGGGAGAGGGTTCTACCCATCTTTTATAGGTATTGCAGAGTCCCCAAATCAAGGGACTATGTAATTAGATATACATGAAATTTAAATATCTAAAGTCTATCGTATCATCTGATCACGTGATAACTCTCACGAGCCATTAAGATATACCTGGAATTCAAATATCTGAAGTCTATCATCTGATCACGTGATAACTCTCACGAGTAATTAAGATATACCTGAAATTCAATTATCTGGAGTCTATCATCTGACCTCGTGATAACTCTCACGAGCAGTTGAGAAATCTAGGGGATTACAGACCCTCCATCCAGCACCTTGAATCTTTGCCACGGCCGTCCATTTCATTATATATATATATCCCAACAGCAACTCTCTCCTGTCCGTCCCGTAATTATTTATTTATTTTATTGCCCAGACAAAGGGCTCCCACCCTTTACATCCTCCCTCTCCACGTTCCAGCCGTATCACGGCGTTAATCGTCCCGACATGGTTGAATATAATTATAAAAATAGTTGTGGCGTGACAAATATTTACAACCATTTTCGTTCCTCTTTCGTCCTTCCTTTTGGCCGAAGCTATCGTGAGGGAGTCTTGCAAAGGAAAACTTTGGCGGACGCCTTTCTCTTCCCTCCTCTCTTTTAAATAAGGTATGTATAAATTAAATCCAGTTATTCTCGGTAATCTCCAGCCCATCTCACATTTGCTTGCAGGCTATGAAACAGTTTGAATCCCCCAAATATACTTGATGATGAAATTCAGCTGGTGTTCAGCATGTCTGTGTACATCAAGGCATCCCTGAGCAGAGGAGATTCGTTTGACTTCAAGGACTCAGCTAAAAAGGTTGTGATATCTCTTAAATATTTGTTTGATAAATGTTACTGTTTTAAGTTTAGCATAGACACTCAACTTTTTATTTATAATGCCTTAACCATGGTTTTCAGCACTAAGAAAATGTTCCCAAGCTGATTTTCAAGAGAACAGTGCAGGTTCCCAAAAATTTGTTAATGCCAGCTATGGTGTAGTTTGCTGGCATCGCTCTTGCCTAAATCTAATCTTGTCTAAATAGGTCAAAACAACTAAGCTTAAGCCAAACCTATAAACTTCAATCACATGGTCTTCAATGCCACAGGTGTTAGAAGAAACTTCAAGCATGCCCATTGTTATTAAAGATATGCCTCAGAACTACATGACTAAGAAGTGCTATCATGTATAAGCTATCTTCATCGTCTGCATTTGAGTAATCTGGCAATTTACTGCAAGTAAGCATTAAGCAACTTCCCTTCACAAATACTGGATGGAATACCTAACTCAGATATTACATACATGCAGTGCTTCTAGGAGCCACATTTTAGAACCACATTCTAGAAAAACATGCTTTCACTTTCTATCCACTGCAGTTTTCTCTACCATTTCTTCAAAATGATATATTTTTTTTTCTAGGCCAAAGCAGTGAATTAGCATCATAAATTAATATGATATAAACAGCATATAAAGCTAGAAGAAATTGATGGGAATAGAAAATTGCCTTCGGTAGGATGGTTCAAAATGTATGGAAGTTGAACAAATTCACAGCTGCTGGCTGTGCTGTTGAAATAAGGGGTGGAATGCACGAACTCCATCAATATACAATGGTGTCTGCATTTCAATCAATCGTGAGACCTGCACAATGAATTCATTAATATGATAATAGTTATGGATTTACATAGAAAGCATAGGTGATGAACAATAAGACAATCAAATTAGACAGAGGGAAAGGGATAACCACAGTTACACTGAAAGTAATCTTAATTAGGTGCCAGCAAGAAGTCATTTTGTAAAAAGCATTGAATCAACAATCATTACACCTTTTCTCAGCTTATTAATTAAGCTGGTTCCTTATAAATTATTAGTTCTAATTAGTATTAGAAAGTCACATGGTCACTGCTGATAACAAACACTACAAAGAAAAAGAGACTGTGGAAACCATAAAACCTTCCTCGCAGTAATTATTAACTCACAGATAATGGATTTATCTCCCTCAGTAAGCATATATTTTATTTAAATAAAACACAAGCAAATTATTTAAGAAAAAATAAAATTTATAAACAACACTACATTAGAGTGTCCATCAACCATAGACTTGACATAAAATATTAACCAACCTACCTTGCTTGGTTTAGATGGTTGAACCAGGCAGTTATATTCCTTTAGGTCTTTTTTCTTCTCTATATATTAAATCGCTCCTTCATATCAATATATATCCTCAGATTTACATTGTAAATAACCAAACCATTTAAGTTATCCTTTACTCAATTGATCCCCAACTTATGCTACCTGACTTTATTTTTTACTCTATATTTTTCTTGTATTGCATCTATCTCAATATTCTCATTTCAATTATACTTATCTTATATACATAAGATTTTCTAATTGTTTAACATTCTATATCATAAAGTAGTGATTCAAATTTTGGTGGGATAGGGGCGGCCATCCCGTTTTAGAGAGATTCCAAGACCAGTCTCGACCATCCCGTTCCGTCCTATTTCGACCATAATACATTGATACTATAATTTCAAATAGATCTAATTTATCAAAAAAATAGTACTTTTGATGTTTAAATATATTTAAAAATAAAAAATACTAAAGCTTCACAATTGTTTTAAGAAAAATTATTCCAAGTATTGGGATGCTTAACTGAGTTAGGGTTTAGGATGCGATGCGGGCATCTCATTCCATACAAAAATTGAGATGTCTATGTCTTAGAAGATTTAAAACCTTGCCATAAAATATAATCGGTCTTATGATTGTCTTATAATTTTTTTTTTCAACTTGGGAGGTATCCTATGATCATATATTATTCTAGTTGCACTTCATTATTTTACCCAATTTGCTTTAATCCTATGAATAATATTTTACTCAATTTTTTCTTTTTATGAATAATCGATCTTAAATATTAAAAATGATTACTCTTAAAAGCTTTATGATCTTTAATCTACTTTACCTTCGTTTCTATTTCTAATTTTACTAAAATTATACTCCATGTATTTTTTCTTTCCTACTCAACTTGAAATCCTTCAATTTTAATAATATACTTTTCCATAATTCCAACTTTCGATTAACCCTATTTTTAATTTCATCTACTAATACTATATCATTTATAAATAGTATGCACCATAGAATATATCTAAAACAAGTAAGCTCATCTATAACTAGTGCAAAAAGGTAAGAATTAATAGCAGATCTTTGATGTAACCTATTGTAATTGAAACTTATTGATATTACTACCAATTCTAATACTAACAACCATTTTATCATACATGTCCTTAATTATGACAATATATTTAACAAGCATTTCTTTCTTTTCTACTATCTATCGTGAGATTTTTTTAAGAATTCTAATAAAAACCATATGAAGATCTACACTTCTCCATTAACTAAGGAGAAAAATAACTTATATAGTCAAATTTTTTAGCATAAAACTAAATTGATTCTTCAATATTTTTGTCATATCATGGCCAATGCTTAATCACCCCTTTCCAAAATTTCATAGTATAACTCATGAGTTTAAGAGCATAATAGTTAGAATAATTTGAAAATAATTTTGAATATTATCTTCATTCTTATAAATCGTACTATAATACTTTTTCTCTATTCCTAAGGTATCTTCTTGGTTTCTAAAATCTTATTAAATAAAATTTTCAACTAATTTACTCTTGCATCCCTTAAGCACTTCCAAACGTCGATAGAAATTCCATTTGTTTCTACTACTTTTCCTATTAGTTTCTTTTTCATATCATTTTTACCTTAGTATCCTAATTTTTATTTTATATATATATATATATATATATATATATATATATATATATATATATATATGTATGTATGTATATAGAACTAATGATGGTAACACATCCTGAATTATTATCTATATCATTTTTTTAATAATTTATTAAATAACTTCTCCTTTATTATTATTATTATTATTATTATTATTATTATTCCATCATTAGTCTTTAACTTGCAATACAATCTTTATATGCTTTGAATCTAGCCTATTGTAGTGCCTTCTTAATTTTCTTCTAAGTTATTTCACTGCTTTCATATACTGCTCTATTCTTATAGTAAAGTAATTTTTAATTGCATTCTCTTTTGGCCTTAATACTAACTGAATGTTTTCATTGTGCTATCAAATTTTTTTATTATATGACCCTTCTTTTAATTTTACTAACATCTCTATAGTTACTTTCCTTAAATTATATTACCATTAGCCTTCACTTTCTATATAGTATTAATTTCTCCATCTAAATCTCATTTTCTTTCATTATTCTATTCTTAAAAGTTATTAGTTTCTTTTTTTTTTTTCAAATTTTACCACCTAGTCCTTGGATTTCTATATTGTTTAGTCTCACTCCTCAAGATCCAAATACATGCATATGTAACCATCGATCTATATTAGATGGTTAAATGCTCACATAATGTAACTTTATAATCTCAAAATAAAACTGGATTAATCTTTCTAGTAAGAAAAAAAATCTATTTAACTAGAACTATATCTACTTTTAAAATTTATTAAATATGAATCCTTCTTTTTAGAATATGTAATAGAACATACTAAATCATATACTTTTACAAACTCTAGGTATCCTTTTCTTCAATTTCAACCTTCATGTACCTTTTAAAATCTATATTATATTTTCTTTTCACATGTCCAATGAAAACTCTCCGATGAATATCTTTTCTCCACCAGAAACCTTTTCAATTATTTTATCCATATCCTTCTAAAAGCATTACTTTGTAGTAAGATAGGCCAAACCATGAATAGTACCAAGCTGGTACAGAACTGGTTAGGTTCGGTACCAATTACACCCAATCGAATTGGTTAGGTCGGGTCGAGTCACTTTTTCCATTACTTTGTTGCATTTTTTAATTAATTAATTAATTATTTATTTTTTCTTTTTATGTGGTATATGAAGCTCAAGCCTCTCGTGAGCTCTCATCCTCTCCCCTAATTTCATTTAAAATCATTTAAGTAAATTATCTCTCTCATGCTCTTCTCTTTCCTTTCTTTTCTTTCCATTTACATAAAATTTCTCATGCAAATAGGGGAATACCCTTATTTAAATTCAATAAAAATATCAAAAAAATTAAATTATGCAAGAATAGAAGGTCAATTCTTCCTCTCAAGAACAAATTTGAAGAATTTCAAGAAATAGCGATTTAGTAAATATCAAGTTATGGTACTTTTACTCTGGATAAAATTCTAAAAAAATAATTTAACTTAAAAATGATAAGTAAATACAATATAAAAAAAAATTGAAATATAATATGAAAGGCTTTGATCAATACTGGTCCAACTTACAGGATTTTCAGACTTATAATGCCTCTCATCATTTCTAAGTTAAATTAATTGTCTAATATTTTATCTGAAGTGCAGATACCTTAACTTGATATTACTAAATTACTACTTTTTAAAATTCTCTAAATTTGTTCTTGAAGAGAGTTACTTTTTATTCTTAAAAAATTTAATTTTTCTATTATTATTGAATTTAAATGTGGATGTTCCATTATTTTCATAAGAAATTTTAAGTGACATTTACTTAAATATTTTGAATAAAAATAAGAGAGAAAATAGGAAGAGAGCTCATAAGAGCATACCACCTAGTACACTCCCAATCTCATCCCACCCCAAAATCAGATGGTTCAGCACAATTTGGATTGATTCAGGGCCTATTGCTCGAAGGAAAAAATTGCACTAGTTCCTTATCGATTTGGCTTGACTCAGGCTAAATTGTTCGATTCGGCATGATTTGGCTTACTATACTTTATAGCAACATCTAAACTGCTTAAGGAGTATAAATACTAATAATATTAATGAACTCCTTTTTAATATCAATTTAATCAAAATTATTCTATCATTATATTGATAAACTCCTCTCCTTATATTAATTTAATCAAAAATATTCTATCCCCCTTTCTCGATGTATACAGTCTCATCTTTTAAACACTCAACTCAACTCAACTCATCTAAGCCTTTTCTCAACTACATGGAATCGGCTATATGAATCTGCTTCCTTCACTCTACTCTATTCAGGACCAAGTCGATATTTAAATTATAAATAGCTATATTTTTTAATTATTTTTGCCCATGTTAGTTTAGGTCTACCTCTATCCTTATCATGAATTGTTAAAAGATCACTCTTTCTAACTGAGCATCTAAAGGTCTACGTTGTATATGTCCAAACCACCATAATCGATTCTTTTATTTTATCTTCAATTAGAACTACTCCTATCATTTTCTTATATATTTATTCTTAATTCTATCTTTTAAAGTTTTACTACATATTCATCTTAATATACGCATTTCTATTACACTTAATTTATTCACATGTTTCAATATTGCCCAACACTTTTTTCCATATAGCATAGCTGCCTAATAGCAGTTTTATAGAATTTTTCTTTTAATTTTAATGGGATGATAGAATATGCCGATCATACAATGCTTCCGAAGCATCCACTTAATCCATCCTACTTTAACTCTATGATTCATATCTTCCCAACTACATGTAATTGATTCCAAATACCTAAATTTTTTACTCCTTGATATCTTTTGGCTTGCAATCTTTACTGTTTCTTCATTTGTATTTCTACTACTACTAAAATTACATTTCATGCATTCAGTTTTAGTTCTACTAATCTTAAAACCTTTAGATTCTAAAGCCACTCTCCAAATCTCTAGCTTAGCATTTACTTCAAATTTAGTTTCATCAATCAACACTACATCATCTGCAAATAATATACACCATGGAATATCATTTTGAATATGTTTAGTTAATTCATCCATAACTAATACAAAAAGATACGAACTCATCTTTTAAACATTATGAATAATAATTTCTACTCTTTTTATTCTTATGTTTTATATATACCAAAGTTATAACCATCAATTTCTTTAACTTTTCTTCTATCCACGTAGTTCCTTGATTGCAAGTAAGATTAATTCTCCTTCTACTTATTATATTTATTAGTGCTATTAATTTTTGCATTAATAACCCTACATTCCAAATTGCTAGACATATTCTATTGTCTTAAACTAACTTCTTTAATTGCACCTGTTCATAAAAATGTGAGAACCCTTACTTTCTATCATATTCGAGTGCCAATGTGACATGTCGCTTATAGAATATGCCCTCACTAACCCTTGCAAACTTTTCCCCGCATTTTGGATCTAATATAATATGCCACAATAGGGGACACCCTAATGCTTTTCTTTAATAGATTTATATCTATAAGATATGGGTATAGTTTTATACTAACCATCAATCTACTGAAACCCTCTCCTTTTATCTGGGCTAGGAATTGGCTATGTATAAAAACTCATGTTTTATATATAAGTACAGTAAAGTGCAAAAGACAAAATTTACTATTTGATTGATTCTAGATTGACATAGCAACAAAATTTATTAATTATTGTCCAAAATCCATAATAGGCACATTTAAGCAAGGGTTATTGGAAGGTTCAGAATTTGAACAAATAAGAGCAAATTAGTAAGTTGATATTATTAATAAAAGGAAAAATATATGGGATCAAAATTTAGAGTTTACATAAAACTTATATTTAATCATACCTAAGATATGCACAATTTTCATATAATTTGAGCAAGGACAATATAAAATTGAAAGAGGAGAAAAGAAGGTAAAATGATGACTAGGGAGAATAAAATTAGGAACCCAAGGGAGCAAGGAAGGAGCAACTAGGAAAGTTAAGGAAATACCTTAAGACATGTCTAATCTAGTGTGTTATCTAACCAAGACACTTCTTCAAGAATTTCACTTTAGAATATAATTCCAATCAACTAAAACTTCTTCGCTAAAGATACTCTGCACCAATTATGATTCTTTAATAGTCAACCCAATTTTAACAAAAAAATTAATATGTAAATACAGAATAAAATAATTCAAAATCTAATGGTCCCTCTCCGATCTCTAGCCTCTAGAGAATCTCCAAATCTACGAGTCTTTCACCAAAAAAAGGGAATCCATTGTCAATATCTTGTTGGAATCTTTGACAGATCTAATAAGTTAAAATGTTAAATGCCTAGTATTTGTCTTCATGTTCCATTAATGCTTTTCTATTAGCCATGATTGCTATGAAACTATTCGCACTATTCTGATTGAAGGAGCTCAACATGCCTAACCATCCACCCACATATGATATTTAAAAATCTAGTTGTCTTCTACCAACTTATTCACTAATCTGAAAATATAATATGTATATTGACTTAATATGTTATGCCCATAGATTAAATAATAATTCAAACCATGCAATGAAATCTTGAGTATCAGTATTGTACCGACCAAGGACATATGATATGTGCCATATTGACCAATAAATTTGATACGGCTAGTATGCCCTTTTTCAGCCCCCAAATTTGTTTTTGCCATTTTTCCTATATTTTATGGTATTAATCTATGTTTCTGCAATTATTTATAAGAGTATCAATGCAAGTGCCTTGGTCCTATTCCATGCAGCTAAATTTTTTGTATTGGTAGTTTATAACATGGCATCACAACTTGCAACTAAAAATACATTGAAAACATAGATCTTAATTTTACAATTAAAATGCAGTGATCGTACACTAGTAAATCCACCAACGACATAATCTATGCAATAGTTATTCAATTTCACTATTATTTACTCTTGAACTTTTGAAAAATGAAGGGGAGGAAGGGGAGGGGGAAAGCTATTTCTGACTCCAAATGTGCAAAGTCCAGTTGGAAGCACCTTGAAAGATATCTCCCTGCTTGTTGCCACCTTGAAATGGTGGAAAACAAACAAAAACAGAGCTTGAAAGATCATAAAAGAGGTATTGGGTGGTACTGCTCTGTTCAGCCCAGTTCAAGGCCAATTTGGGCCTGATAGGTGCCAATACAGCTCCATACAGTTAATGCAGGCCCAGTTCAACCAATCTTAGGGTGTATGTGCCCCTACCATACCAGCGTAAGGCCAGCATGCTTGACATTATATTCCTTTGCCCAAACCACACATTGTAAGCTAGAACTCAAAACATTGTGAAAAAATGCTCTTAGGGCTTCAAAAATCGATATATTCATTAGCCTTACAAGTACTAGCTCAGTCACATGTCTAACTCGTTTGTTCATTTACCTTTAGGCAATGCCACATGTATTAGCTGCAACTATTTTTGCTGAAAATCTTTAAATTGTCACAATTGAGGAGCTTAATTTGCATGGTGAAGTTCCACAAAAAGCTAAATTCTACAAATGTTCTTTGGCACTGAAATTATGGTGCAAGATAAGCAAGAGAACTACGGGCAAGTTTGGTACACCGGATTAGAAGGGATAAGATTTTTTTAGTGTTGTCCCATGTTTGTTGGACAGGATAAAATTTTATCCTACAAGATTGCCAGGTCTCATTGAAGGGGGGATAATTTATCCTATCAAAGCAATCATTCTTATTTTTATCCTGTTTAGCTACTATTTTACTTTCTCTCTTTTGCCTTTATCCTTGGCAACAACATATAATGTCCAGCTACTATTTTTATATAGGTATAATTGTCAAACTAGAAAAATAGATCTATAATCCTGTCCAATCTTGCCTAACACCAAACATAGGATGGATAATTTTTGTCGTATCCAGTTGGTTATCCTATATTACACCAAACATGAGATAGTATAATTTTTATCCTATTCTATCCCCCCCCCCCCCCCCCTCTCTCTCTCTCTCTCTCTCTCTCTCATATCTTATCCTCCCTTTTATCCTATAATCTATCCTGCATGCCAAATGTAACCTACAAGTTTATTCATCTGGTCTTTTAATTGGTTCTGTAGTTCAGAACTTTTTGTGAACTCTTCTTATATTCATTAACTTTTCAATGTGAAAATCTATAAGGATCATTTTCCATTTTGCACGCAAACTGGTTTGTTTATGCACATGACAATGTGATGAAGGTCAGATGCTCTTTTTGAATATTATGATGAAGTTCCTTTCGCAACAGAAATTTGATTAAACAGTCATTCTTCCTATGTATGGTGAGCCCAGCACTTGTATCTGGATTCAGGGGAAAAAATTAGCCAAACCTTTTCACACAAAGGGAATCATAACATACAGCACACACACACAGCCCACGTTGAACCTAAAATCTAACTTTCAAGACTTTTAATAAGGCACATGACTCCAATTTCTTATGAAAGTATATTTTGAACCCAAACACAATGTTACAGACCACTTCATGCTTACACCTTAAATTCTCCCAAAGAAATTTCTCCTTTCTTAATGTTCTTTAATTTTTCAATTGAAGGACAATATATTTAAAAATGAGGGGAAAAGGCAAGAGAGAAAATCTCATTTATAATATCCCAAAAAGTATCAGAAAATTGAAAATCTGACACTATAGTTACCACTCAATTTGTATCACTTTCGAAAAGCTACAGGCACCATATTGTGTTATCTGCACTTAAGATTGCATGATAACAGATCAATCTGCTGGTGCATATTGAGTTATTAACTACATGATGTTTAAGAACAGAAAATAGAACAAATGTAAATATTCAGACGCTGGACTCAGGAAATTATGTTATGAGATTGAATGAAGAATTTGTAATTTTATGGGCAGTGTGTCATGCATCAATCTTGCCCCCAGTCTGCTGTTCTATGGAATCATATGCATAGGATATATGTTCCAATTCTACCACCTAGAAGTCTTTCAAAGCACTAGACTAACATATCTTGCAAAAAAAAAAAAAAGAGTACAATGAAACCAACTAGTGCTTGGGACCTGGTACTTACAGCCCTGCGAAAGGCAAACATCTCTTCTTTGCCGGATAATAAAGATACGATTCCAGTAGGAGGACCTGAACTGACACTACCAGCAGCTAAAACATCTCGTCGCAATTTTCCACATTCTGTCTCAGTCTCAAACTGGAAACTGCAGAATAAGATGATACCACTTGTAACAAATCCCTCACCACCTCATTCACCAAAACTAATAGTTCTTTCTACAGACATGTACAATTCTGAGGATAAAATTGTCACTGAGAGAATCTTCAATATGATAAAGAAATAAATCAAATATTTCATTCTATACATGTTTGTTTGATTTCTTGTGTTGATAAATTCAAAATGCTTCCTTCCAACATTCTTCAAAGAACATAAAAACTGCAACACCTGGTTGTGGAACATCTTAAAAGTTTTATGTTGTATAAAGGTAAAAAAAAGAGAAACAACATCAGGATTCATCACTTGAAAATATCAAAGAACTGTTGTGGAGTAGTTTCCTGCATAACCAGAAGCTCGATAAACGACTTTGGCAGTTACGACATAACATACCTCTCCAAATCAAAAAGAGCTCCTTCATCAGTTCCTTGAAAGAGATCATCAATAGAAGCAGCTGCTAAACAGACAATGCGGCAGTGGTGATTGTATAACTCATCAATAAGGGTGATAAATCTCCGTGCCTGAGAAAAACTAGGAATATTATCAAATATAGTACATATCTCATCAGTTAAAAGAGAGAAAAATGCAAAAGGGAGAGAATGTTTTGTTTAGACAGAGGATTTGGATAGATGCAGACAGGATTTGAATAGAGTGCGGCTGTACACTATCAAAATCCCATATTCTTTTAGACTAGGAAAAGATGTGACTATGAACATTGTGAAATTCATCTTCCTAGCCACCACAAGTCTTAAGTCACTAAAATCATAAAATTGACAAGACTTGCATAGGTACGTCCAAGGCAGGCAGAACCAAACCGAACCGAATAGGTTGGAAACCAGTTCAAAACTATTTTTAGTTCAGTTCTGCCCCAAACCAGTGAGAACTAGTCCGAACTGTAAACCCTCGGTTTGGGTGTTGGATGGGTTGGGGGTGGGCTAGGTGATATATGGGCTTTTGTGAGCTTACTTAAAAAGAAAGAGGGAGGCTAGTGAGCTTTTATCTTCTCTCCTTTATTTTTTTCTTGAAAACTTGTTATTGTCTTGATTTTTATAGAAGAATTGAGCTAAAGGAGGGAAGATTTGAGCTCAAAATCAGGTAAGCCTCCTATTCTCTTTTTCCTCTTTTTTGGGTTCCTCCTTTTAAATCTCTGATAAACGAAAAATATGTAGGAAAATCATGCCAAAATTTAGGATTTTGGCATGATTTTGTAATAGGTTATAAATCTAAGGATGATCTATTCATATCAACCAAAATCTTAATGTTAAATATATATTTTTTAATTAACAATACATTTTTGGATTAAAATTAATAAAAAAGAAAATTTTAAAAAATGACTATAAAATTAGAAATATAATTGGAGTTATGATGGCTATTTTCTACCCTAATTTTGTTTTAATTTGTTAAAATATAGGCATTTTAATAATTTCACAACCTAAAACCTAAATTTGAATAAATTTAAAAATTAATGGTGATAGGCGCACACTAGACTAGGAGAAATATATGTAGTAACTCTAGTTAGGTGCTACATGAATTTGAATTAAAATCAACTCAACTCAACTCATTTAAGCCTTTTCCCAACTACATGGGTTCGCTACATGAATCTGCTTCCTCCACTCTGCTCTCTTCAGGACCGGTCGACATTTAAATTACAAATAGTTATATCTTTTTTAATTATTTCTGCCCATGTTAGTTTAGGTCTACCTCTACCTCTATCCTTACCATGAATTATTAAAAGATCACTCTTTCTAACTGAAGCATCTAAAGGTCTATTTTAGAAGCATTTTCCGATGCATTGATTATATTTTTAATTTTGCATAATAGCAAAAATTCACTATTTTTAAATATTAAATTAATTTTGCATGTTATCCTTCCAAAACCACAATTTGAACATATACATCTCATACCATTCTATTTTTTCATGGATGGCCTTGCCACTAGCCTTTTGGCTAACAACAATAATAAAAACTCATTTGAGCATCATTTGATACAATTATTTTATACTTTAAATTACAATTATGGATTTGGGCCGAGCAAGGGTTGAGGATGTAGGGCGAGTCACTATATACCACTTTCAGGCTGAACCACTTGGCAGTGCTGTTATTTTGATGTAAAGAAAAGGGAGAAAAGTGATTAGGTTGAAGCAGCATCTGGCCAATGGTTACCCCGATGTTAGCCAATGCCAAAAATGCCCCTATAGGAGGTCCGTTAGTTGATAAAAAGGTACTTCATAGATAGACTCAAGGTAAAGAAGTAAAGAGTTGCAAAGAAAAAGACAAAGGTAGAGCAATGGGCAGTAGAGCTGCCATCTTACCATTCAAGCAATCCGAATGAGTACGAGCCAATCTAAATGATTGGAGGTAGAGATGATCAAAGAGGCCATGCAGGTCAATCGACAAGAGTGGCAAAGGGAGGAGCTTGCAAGGGTAGGCTCAATTCATTGTGTTGGTCCTCACAAATACGAGGAGGGTGGTGGTTTTGAGACAGCAGAGATAGGCTCATCAGGTATCTACAAGAGCTCATCAGTGAGGGAGCTACCTGGCAAGCAACAGAGTTAAATAGTTTCCATGTTTGGGTCTTTTGATAGGGGAAGAAGTCCAAGCAAATCCGCTTAAATATAGAAACTCGTGATATTGATCTGCATGTTTTCCAAGCAGAGAAGTCAATTGACGCAATGCTTGTGAAGGACAGGAGATTTGAATGTGGAAGTCAATTGAGGAATGATGCAGGGAATGCTTCTTACCAGTCTAGGAACAATGCCGTCACAGAGTTGATCAAGGTGTTCATCCTATGGAGCTAAAGGATATATACGGTGACTTACTAGATCAGATCAAGGAGGAATTGGAGAGTTGGATAGCCTCCTACCAGAGAAGTTGGGAGACATACAACCTCATATTAATATGTGATGGATGGACAGGACCCAACACACGAAGCATCATCAATTTTCTTATCTATTATAACAGGAAGACATTCTTCTATAGATAACTTTGGATATAATGCATGATACACACTACATCCCAGACTAATGGAGAATATGGTTGATAAGATTAGACAGCAATATATCGTGCAGGTCATCATAGATAATGGCACACGATACAAGGGTTCTGGAGAGCTGCTAATGTAGAGGCGGCCACATCTTCTAGACCCCATGTGCGATGCACCATACTGACCTGATGTTTATCGATATTGAGAAGATCTGCAAAGTCAGACAAGTCATCAAGATAACCAAGACCATCATCAAGTTTATCTACAAGCACACATGGTTCTTAGCACTGATGAGGTGGCACCCTAAGGGTGAGATCTCAAGGCCCATGGTGACATGGTTTGCCATGCAATACACTTGATGACATCCTAGACAAGAAAGCTAGCCTTCGATAGATGTTTGTGAGTGAGTGGTAGGGCAATAGATATGTTTGGATTAGCACAAAGGCTGCCAAGGTAGAGGGTAAAGCCATCAGCACAATTTTGGATGCAGCTAAGAGCATGGTGAAGGCTATCACCCCATTTATGAGACCTTAACAAAAGATACCTCAGTAAAAGTAAAGTGCTGAGGGTTGTGGACAGCAAAAGTTATCTCGAGATGGGCTTCCTCTATCATATAACAACAAATACCAAGGAGATCAGGTGGGCAGATCCGAGGCATGCTCATGACTGTATTGACATCATTGAGCGACGGTTGAACTACTAGATGGATAGTGATCTGCATCTAGTTGGTAAGAATTGATTTATTCATTTAAAATTATTGAATATAACTCTTTCATCATTTACCTAGTAGTTTAAATTCATCCATTAAATATTGTGATTGGCAGCCTATTACTTGAATCTGAGGTTCTAGTACACCATCTAAGAATTGGGATGAACTTCTAGACATCCTGCACAATGCGGTCTATAAGATGGAGTCCAATCCTATAACTATAGCAAGATGTCTAAAAGAGATGAGTTTTTTTTTTTTGATTGTCTGAGCTAGAACTGAAAAAGTATAACGTATCCTTTTAATTGAGTAAGGCTTTTAGAGAAGGTAGGTAGCTACTCCTTAGGAAAGAGAGTGGTTGTGGCTAGGGTGTATAATATCTTCAAATATTTTGCACATGACTATAATTAATCATACTATAAATTTAGTTGACAAGTAGTATATGATCTGCCATTTGGTTCCTTATAATATTGTAGCTAAATGGTGCGTCCACTTTTAAGAGGGAGGCAAGTCTGAAACTTCAAGAGTTTGGAGATTTGGATCCTCTCCTAGACAGTCTCCTCCAATGAATATGAGTGCAACTGGTCCACATTTGTATTGATCCATAACAAAAAGGGGAATCGTCTTACACAAAAGTGCCTAAATGGCCTAGTTTATATTCATCGCAATTTGTGACTCAGAATGAAGTGAATTGAAGAGGAAATGGAGTTCAAGTATGGCGATCCACTCTATAATGACTTCGCCTAAGATGAGGATCCAATGATTGGGCAACTTGAAGGCCAGCAACCAAGCCGAAGCTAGATGAGCCCCGATTGCCTCATTAATCATCAAAATTGCCAAGAAAGGTAAGGTAGATCCAGGTAAATGGGCTAAGAAATACATGCTAGTGACACAAGTTGAAGGACAACGTACCATCCTTAGAGAGCTTTATGCTTGAGACATCATCATAGAGATTTGAAAGGGAGGTGCTAGGGAGAGGCCATAATGGCACTCATTTTAGTCAGGGTGGTGAGGCTGGTTAAGCCACTAAAATAGTTAGAAAACGAGGAATGAGAAGGAGAAGAGAGTAACAGCTCTCCAAACCTGCAAGGGGAAGATAGTGCAGAGAGTGGAGAAGTCAGTGTATTTAGATTCAAACACAGGACTCGAGCAAGAGAAGCGATAATGATGACAGCTCAAGCAATGACAGGGCATCTGGTGGTCAGGAAACACAAAATACAACCGGATGGTATTTGATTCATCAATGAATCCCAATTCATCATGCCACAAGGAAAGCTCACAAGATTATCATTGCTTACCAAAGATGGGGCCCACTACGTTATTTGGGACATTGAGCTGCCGATGTAGACAATCTAGCATGTAGAGTAGGATCTTTGTCCATATTTGGTTCGAATTCTCATACCAAATCCTATTCTATATTGATTGGCTATGATCCACATCTTTATGGATATAGATATAGATATCCTTCATCGGGTGCATTATCTTATTAATCTCCTACATCTAAAACTTCGAGTGGCTACTATGTTTCAGTATTACAACCTCGTGATGCTTATGGATCAAATTTTGCTAATGCAATCTTTGCATGGCTGGGCCAATATCCCACTATACACCAAGGGTAGAATGATAAGGCATCGAGATCTAGATATGATGATCTAGTGAAGTGGAGCCACGATGCCAATGAGAGTTGGTTTCCCTCTCAGGCCTAAAGTATAGGCAAGACACCAACATCTCTAAGTGGCATATGTACACTCCACCAGATATTAAACGTTGATACATATTATCTATTACGTGTTTATTATACATATATAAAAATTTTATTTTTATATAATTTTAAAACATATCCTTATAGTTGTCTGTTACTCACATTTGCATTAATGATTAAGTACTTTGAAACACAAACAAAAAGCATTGTAAATTAAAATTAAAAATGGTTACAATTGAGTATACTACATAAAAAATGAAAAATTCAAAAATGCAAAAAATGGTATGCCGATAATACCGAACCGAACCAATCTTAGACTAGTTCCATAGCAATTCCCATTCCACCAACCTTGGGTATGTCAAACTTAGTGACCAGATCAAATTGTTTGAAGGTTCAAGTTGCAGGTCATTGGTTTACCACAGTTGGATCATTATTAGAATATTCCTATAGACCTTGACTCCCACCCTCATTCTTATCTTCAGTTATTATCCCCCATTCTTCTCTAAATATGCTTCCTTACCTTCTCTATTTCCTAATCCTAGCCCTTTGCTCCTTCCGCTCTAGATCCTCCTAGTTCTCCTATGTTCTAGCGCCTAAACTCCCCTTCATGGACCATCGTCACCTCGATCCCTTCTTGGTCCCAGCTGCCTCAACTCTTCTTCATCACCTCCGCATCTCTTTTGTGCTATTGCCTTGAGCCCTCAATCCCCTTCATCCCTTACCTCTTAGGCACCTCTGCACAAATTCCCTCATGTGGCCTCTCCTGAATGCCGCTACCGACATCTCAAAGAGTGTGGCCTCTCATGAATGCCTCTGCAGCACCAACATCTCAACGAGGAAGGAGGCAGCAGCAAACGAACCGCAACAATGATGAATGCCAAGCCTAGAAGGAATTGAACAAAACCCTAATAACTTTCACCTCAATGTTTCCTCTTTGTATTTGTCTTACCTTTCTCACCTCGATTCAGCTTGGTTAGGTGGCAAACAAGTCAACTCATTCGGATGGAATAGGTCAACTGTTTGATGCAGAAGTTTGAACAGGTTTTCTAAAATCATGGGTCTCTAGACCCAACCCAGTAGAGAGGCTTTGGATGATGGGTTGGGTGGGTCAACCACATTGGTCTCTAAACATTGTGTGAAACTATTGGAGGTTAAGCTTCCTTCTCTTCCAAAGTTCCTATGGGGTTGTATTATTCCTTTTATTAGGCATTCCATTTGATATATGACAAGCTGTTAATAGAACTTAAACCCCAAAAACCTTGACCTAGACTAGAATTAGAAATCATAGCATTAACCATTTCCATAAGAGCCCTACTTTTCCTTCCTACCTTACTATTCTGTTGTGATAAGGTGCAGAAATTTCATGTATAATTCTAGTGGACTCAAAATAATCAGAATCAATATATTCATCACCTTGGTCAGTAAACTAGTCTAGTTCGGTATGATACGGCACATCCCATATGAAAATAGGGTATACCAATACTTTTTCTCACTGATAGCCATAGTACTGCCCAAAATCGAGGGGTTTGGATTAGTGCAAGTTAGTTCCACTCGGATCAAATGGGTCTGGTTCATACCTAATCGATCCCCAGTATTGTACCAGTACCTTACTAATATGATTCAGTAAGTATAGGTTGGTACAACAAACCACGTTTTTGAGTTTTAAAGGAGAGGAGAAATCTAGGGATGGCAACAGCCTGGGAACGGCCTGGGGCGGCCTCTACCGGTCCCCGTCCTTGTTGGGAAAAACCTCCCTATTCTCCGTCCCATTAAGCCATTATAGTTAACAGGGCAGGGACATGGATACCCGGCCAAATAAATGCATACCCAATGGGTACCCCATTTACATAAAAAAAAATAAAATTATTTTATTAAACTTATAATTTACTGAAAGCTTAAAAAAATACTAATGGGGAGAGAGATCGGTTCGCTAGGGTTTTGGCTTTGATGTTTAGGGCGGTTACATGAAAGAAGAGAAGAAACAGAGAGATTCAAACGTGTTTTACTAGAGTTTTTTATTATATATATTTTATTTATTTTAAAATTTTAATATTTAATATATTAATATATATATATATTTAAAATTTAAATATATTATATTTAAGATAATAGGAATGGGGACAGGTAAACGAAAACGGGGTGGAGGATACCGTCCCTGGCCGTTTACCCGTTTAGCCGTTAAATGGGTAATTTTTGTACCCGTTAAGCCGTTTAGATCGGGGATTCTCTGACCCATTAGAAACGGTATCGGCTGGATAAACGGCCAAACGAAAAAAATTGTCATCCCTAGAGAAATCTCTAGAAATATGTACTGCATCATAGTCATGGCTCAAATGTAGGGTAGAACCCAATACTGTCTCTCACTGGATTATATTGACAGCTTCAAGATGTCATAAACTGAAAACTAGAGCAAACAACACTTGGATATAATTAATATATGTTATGAGGGAAAGCCACTTAAATGATCTGCAATTTATTTAAAAAAAAATGGAAGCAGAATTTTCATAGAACAAAAATACCTTGTCACGAATCTTCATACTCATCACTGGAATATCTGTTATGAACACTGTGTGATAGTTTCTAGCGATTGCAATATAATCTGCTGCTCCAGCCTTAATATAATGGAGATAGAAGTCAGCAGCAAATATTTACTTAACATAACTTTTAAAGCATTAAGAAAAGGATCTCTTTTACAAAGACTTGACAACCAGAGTCCCTAGAGATCCCATCACAGATGCAATGATGCAATGCAAAGAAAAGCAAAACGAAAAAATTATCCAGTCAATCAAGCAAGAAAGCCTCTATGACCATGAATAGCTCATGCATGCATTAAAATGGAACAAAGTGCTAAAAGCTGGGTTTTGGTGAAGATTTAGGTTGAAGTTTGAATGAGGCATTTTGAAAATTCATAGAATTTTGGAATGCAATATTTCAAAATGTAGTATTTTAGAATTTCAAGATTTCACAATCCCATATTTAGGAAGTTCATTCCGAAAATAATTTTTTTCTGAAAATTATAAAATTTTCTATAAATGTTTTTTTCTGTAATAGTTATATAATTCCACATAAATATTTTAATATTTGTATGTAAATATTCAATATTTATTTTAATAACACTCATCAATATTTTGATATTTTTTAAATATTTTAAATATTTATTTATTTTATTAAGCATTAATATCTTATTATTAATATTAAAATATGATATATTTATTCATGCGAATATAATAATATTAAATTAATATTATTAATATTAATATTTCCATTTATGTATTTATGAAAAATTAATAAATTGACAATATTATTAAATTATATTGTTATAAAATATTTTATTAATAAAAATAAATTTTATTTTACAAAATAGTTATACGAAATATAAATTAATCATAAAATACTTATGAATATCTATTTTTATAAAATAATTCAACTCATCTCATCTCATCCTTTTCCCAACTACATGGGGTCGACTGCATGAATCTGCTTCCTCCGCTCTACCTCTATCCTTACAATGGATTGTTAAAAGATCATTCTTTCTAAATGAAGCATCTAAAAGTCTTTGTTATATATGTCCAAACCACCGTAATCGATTTTCTCTCATTTTATCTTCAATGAAGGCTACTCTTATCATTTTTCTTATATGTTTATTTTTAATTTTATCTTTTAAAGTTTTACCACATATCCATCTTAACATGCGCATTTCTGTTACACTTAATTTATTCACATGTTTCAGTATTGTCCAACACTTTGTTCCATATAGCATAGCTGGCCTAATAGCGGTTTTATAGAATTTCTTTCAATTTTAATGGGATGCATCGATCATACAATACTCCTGAAGCACTCCTCCACTTAACCCATCCCACTTTAACTCTATAATTCACATCTATCTATTTTTATAAAATACATAAATAATATATTAAATATTAATTTAATTACATAAATATTTATAATATAATAATACTTATATTAATAATTAATAATTAGCAACATATTTAATAAATATATTATCAATAATAATATTAATTATTAATAATAAAATTTTATTGGCTTGATACTTATTATTAATTAATAAATAATATTTTATAATAATTATTATTAATATTTATGTAGATTAAATGAGTAGATGAAAGATCTAAAGAAATAGAGAATATAATATATAAATTATATTACACTAAAAAATATAAAAATAGAAATAGAGTAGGAATAATTGTAGACAAGAATTTTAAGGAATATGTTATTAAGGTAACTAAAAAAGAAGATCAAATTATATCACTAAAACTTATAATTGAGAATAATATAATTAACATAATTAGTGCATATACATCAAAAGTAGGATTAGACCAACAAACTAAGATAATTTTGGAAAGACAGATGAAGTAATGCAAGAAATACCACAAAAAGAAAAGATATATTTGGAAGAAGATTTTAGTGGAGAGGTAGGTAAACAAAGGGATGGATATGAAATGGTATATGAAGGATATGGATTTGAAGATAGGAATAAAGCTGGATGAGCTTATTAGATTTTGCAGTGGCGTATGATCTAACAATAACAAACACTTATTTCAAAAGAGAGATGAATATTTAATAACATTTAAAAGTGGATCTAATAAAAGTTAAATAGACTTTTTCTTAACTAGAAAGATAGATAAAATAATATGCAAAAACTGTAAAGTTATTTCAAGAGAAAGTTTAACTTCATAACATAGAATAATGACAGCAGACATATGGATAAAAATAAAATATAGAGTAAAACGTAAAACTATTAATCCAAAAATTAAATGGTGGAATTTGAAAAGGAAAAAACTAGAATTATTTAAAGAAAAGTTAGTAAAAGTAATGACTATAAATATAGATAACGATCCTAAATTAATATGGAAAAAAGCAACTAAATGCATAAAAAAATATAGCAAAAGAAGTTATAGGAGAATCAAAAGGAGTAGGACTAGTAGAAAAGGAAACTTGGTGGTGAAACGAGAAAGTTTAAGCTACCATCAAGCTTAAAAGGACAAACTATAAAATTTGGCAAAGCGCTAAGAATGAAGAAAGTCTTAAAAAGTATAGGAATGCAAAGAAAGAAGCTAAAAAAATGGTAAGTAATGCCAAACTTAAAGCCTATGATGATTTATATAAATAGACTAGATACGAAAGAAGGTGAAAAGACTATATATAAATTAGTAAAACTAAGAGAAAAAAAAAACAAAAGATCTTGACTATATTAAATGTATTAAGGATGAAGATGAAAGAGTCTTAGTAAAAGAAGAGATAAAAGAACGATAAAAAAGATATTTTAAAAAATTATTAAATAAAAATAATTTAATAAATTTAAGGGTAGAAGGATGTGATAATCTAGGAGTAACAAATGAGCATAATTTTTTTTTGTAGATTTAGCATGCTTGAGGTTAAAAAGGCTTTGAGTAAAATAAAAAATATAAAGGCATTAGGACCAGATGCGATCCCTATTAAAGTTTGGAAAGGCTTATGAGAAATTGGAGTTATGTGGTTAACCAATTTATTTAACATGATTGTAGCAACTAAAAGAATACCGGTTGATTGAAGAAAAAGCATATTAATACCTATATACAAAAATAAAGAAAATATTCAAAACAGTGCAAATTATATAGGGATTAAGCTAATGAATCATACAATAAAATTATGAGAGTAATAGAAAATCGAATAAGAGCTAAAACTTTGGTGTCAAATAATCAATTTGGATTTATGCTTAGAAGATCTACTATGGAAGCTATTTATTTATTAAGAAGATCGATGGAGAGATATAGAGAAAAGAAAAAAGACCTTCATATGATCTTTATTGATTTAAAGAAAACATATGATAGAGTACCTAGAGAAATAATATGGTGGGTTTTAGAGAAAAAAGGAGTTACCAAAAGGTACATAAAATTGATAAAAGATATGTATGATAGAGCAATAACTATTGTTAAAACAATAATAATAATAGGAGAAACTAGTGAGTTTTCAATTACTGTAGGTTTACATCAAGGATCTGCCTTAAGTCCGTATCTTTTTGTATTAGTTATAGATAAATTAACCAAACATATTCAAAATGATATCCTATGGTGTATGTTATTTGCAGATGATATAGTGTTGATTGATGAAACTAAATATGGAATAAATGCTAAGCTAGAGATTTGGAGAGAGGCTTTAGAATCTAAAAGTTTTAAGATTAGTAGAACTTAAACTGAATATATAAAATATAATTTTAGTGGGAGTAGAAATACAAATGAAGAAACAGTGAAGATTGCAAGTCTAGTGATATCAAGGAGTAAAAAATTTAGGTATTTGGGATCAATAATCCAGTAAGAAGGTGAAATAGTTGAAGATGTGAATCATAGAGTTAAAGCATGATAAATTAAGTGGAGTGCTTCGAAAGTATTGTATGATCAGTGTATCCCATTAAAATTGAAAGAAAAATTCTATAAAACTGCTATTAGACCAGCTATGCTATATGAAACAGAGTGTTGGGCAATATTGAAATAACATATGAATAAATTAAGTGTAATAGAAATGCGTATGTTAAGATAGATATATGGTAAAATTTTAAAAGATAGAATTAGAAATAAACATATAAGAAAAATGATAGGAGTAGCCCCAATTGAAGATAAAATGAGAATCGATTATGGTGGTTTGAATATATACAACGTAGACCTTTAGATGCTCAAATTAGAAAGAGTGATCTTTTAATAATTCATGGTAAGGATAGAGGTAGAGATAGACCTAAACTAATATGGACAGAAATAATTAAAAAAGATATAACTATTTGTAATCTGAATGTCGACTTGGACCTGAATAGAGCAGAGTGGAGGAAGCAGATTCATGTAGCCGACCCTATGTAGTTGGGAAAAAGCTTAGATGAGTTGAGTTGAGTATTAATAATAAATATTAATATTTCATATAAAATAAATATTTAATAAATAAAATTAATAAATATGTAAAATAAATAAAATAAAATAAAATTACATAAATATATAAATTAGATATCTATATGTAAAACAAAATAAATATTAAAATAAATATGAAAGTAAATTTATGTAAATAATATTTTAAACTATTTATGTAAATATCTTGATATGTAGATGACCATTAGAGGAATTTATAATACCTCCAAGAGGCAGATTTTAAAATAAGAATTTTGGATTCTTCAAATCTTTGTCTAAAATTCCATCGAATTTTAAAAATTCCTCCTTAGTAGTTGCCAAACATAGAATTTTAATCTTGAAATTTTAAAATCTCTGCGCTAGATGAAATTCCTTTATCCAAACGCAACCTCAATGTGTTTCTTCTTGATTGCCCAGGTTAAGTTCTCTTTATTCTCAGTTTTAGACCTTTCTCAAAATTAGTAAAATGTAAACAATGTGCAGCTCTTCCTTGCCAACATAAAATTTTTCATATTAATGCTTGAGTTCTATAATTGAAATCAAATAACACAATCAAGTTGAAGGAGTATAAAATGGATCATCTTAAATATCCTTTAAAAAAATGTGGAGAAGGGACAAGCTTATTACTGGCCGACCACAAAGATACTCAAAGTTGAATCTTGCTATTCCATTACAGCTTTCAGGAACCTCCAGGGATCTGTTTGTGAAAATTATCCAGGCATTAACTGACAGCAAAGATCAAAATGTTGCTATCTTGTAAAGCCCTTACCTCCCAAACATCACAGAAATGGTTCGCAGAGCAATCTTTTCTCCAGCTTGTTTGGTGACATCTTGCCACATGACTTCAAAGTCTCTGTAGGCATCAGAATTGGACGGCCAAAAATAATGATTCTGTAATAAATATGCAAAAGCGAAATTATATGCATAGCTCTAAATATAGGCTGCCAAAATGTGTCATGACAGCTAACAATGTTACAAATAGTTATTATGACCAGTATTTGATACATAATTGTTACAAGGATCAAGAGTTCAGAATTAACATGTTATTTGAAAACAAGTTTGCATAATTTTCTTGACCATATTATTCCATAAAATAATCGATAAGGGTTCAGTTGTTTTATGCTGTGATAATGGTCAGCAACTGCATTATAACACAGCATAAGTATTACTTAGAAATACATTTTCGATTTATTTGTTCAAATCAATAATGACCCATTAAATTTCATAACCAAGGTGTTAGGTACCAAACTGTATTGGCCAACATTCCATTAAATTTCATAACCAAGGCATTAGGCACCAAATTGTATTGGCCGACATGGGCATGCCACACCAAGCTGGCATGATACTGCTATGGTATGGAGGCTCTCTACAACACCAATATGACATGTTGGAGTTCTCTTCTTGAAACAAGCAACGTACCATGCATCAGAAAGGGGCATATTGTACTAACCAAACCAATATAGTTAAGATACTGATATGAAGTCCGGTACCTGGACTGGAAACCTTGACCATAACAGCTTATAATTGTTTGAATTCATCCATCGTAAAAAGCCAGAGCAGTGTAATCAAGATTATGTTTAAATAAAAACACAAAACTCTTACACTGCAAGACAATATCACAAAAAAAATGTTTCTTTCTGATTGAAAGAAATGCAAAACCTGAAGCATCAAGAAGATCACATATATTTCAACCACAAATTTGAAAATGTGAAGCCAATATTAATGCCAAGGTTCACTGTACCGAAAACCAGTACCATTTCAATATTGAATCAGTATGGTTCAATATGAAACATTTTGTACCTAACCAATGGCATACTAGACACCCTATACCAAAACCAACAACGTACCAGTTAAGTGAACTAGAAGGTTTCAACCCATAAACCATACATACCCTATCGAGCCAAACCGAGCAATCCGGCATGATACAAGGTGGTTTGGGGCAATACTGACCTCATACCATTTTGAAATGGTGAACCACTAGTACGATTCAGTATACCTTGATTAATACATAATTAAAGTTTGGCTCTAAACCCTACATTAGAGTGCTCAGTGAGGATGCAATAAGCCTCTATTTGCGCCAAGTGTCTTGAAACGAGTAGGATAAAGTTGATGCAGACAAGCATTGCCATGGACTCCATGAAAAAATTAACAATAAAATCTCAGTTTACCATAATTTTTTTTTTGCGAGCTTGCGAGAAAATACTATTATTGACTCAAGCAAAGGAAATTAGCTCCTGCTGAGAATTAAAGCACATCATAAACATTTATTTCTTTAAAGCACCAAATAGTACAATAGAAATCCATTTATGAGGAATAAAACCAGTTTCCATATGCATTCGATGCAATTTTTGTGGATCCTAAGTGTTTCAACCCCATACACAGATGAGTAAATAAAATTCCAGTCTACATGGATGTGAAATGAAAGTGACAGTATATCAGTATCCTTGTTCATATTGAGTCGAGTCTTTAGCTTCACTATAGTTAAATAATTCCTCTACAACAAAAATTTTGCGATTCTTCTAGGCCATAGTTGCTCCAGATTTATTGTGAATAACCAAAACTAGGGCAGTTCCAGTCTAATTTATTGTAGAAATTCCGGGATCAATTATTGAACATGCAAAATAGAAATACTTTTTCTTGGGTAAAGGAACAGATGACTCAATCGATTTCTATATCGATTATGATATATGTGATAACTCGGGCATCTATTTCAAATGCATATCCCATTTTTGCGCAGCAGGTTTATGAAAATCCACGAGAAGCAACTGAATGAATTGTATGTGTCAATTGCCACTGATTGTCCTTCACCAAACAGTTAGCTGGACCAGGCACATGTGGATGCTTGCACATAAGCGCACAACCCGCCAATCCCACACATATTCATGCATATCCATATGGACCATAAAAATATCTTCAAAGAATAGAAATGTGAAGCTTAGATGATTTTCAACTCACCTGAACTACTGTTGTATTTGGTATTAGGCGGCGATAATCAATCTCACTACCAACTAGAATTTTTTGACAATTCTCCTCCAACTTCGACAAGAATGCCAGGAAGATATCTTGCTGCATACCATCCTAGAATTTCAAAATAAACATGGTTGCCTTCAGCTCTAATATGAAGCATTTACAAATTCAAAACAAAGATAGGATAGAAAGCATGAAGCATTTGCTTAAAAAATATGCTTGCAGCAAACTGGTTCATATGAATAATGCAGGCGAAAAAACAAAACCCAAAAAAAATATAACCTGCAGACCGATGGCTAACATGGACATACATTTTAACAATGACTCCTATAAGGAAACAACAACATAAGCAATTACCTAAATTTGAAGAAGAAAAGTTATTAAGGACTTAGTTGTTATATATTGGTATAAATATTTAACATTGACCTAAACTTTAATGACTCATGGAGAAGATAAAATAAAAGGTTACATTAGCAACTTTCAGTATTTTGCTTGATAATGAGTCTTGGAAGACTGTCAGAGACAAGTATTGCATCCCCCAAAAAATGCAGTGGTGGTACCATTAAGTTCAACGGTCATTATTGACATTTATTGTCAACTTTGCATTGATAATGATCTCATAAGCTAGTCAAATGAAGAGTTTCATATACTAATTTCTCAGCCTACTAACTACAACCACCACAATGCTCGTGCTTTATTCTCAAATTTTCTATCTTAAATAAGGATGAAACCTACATTACCACCAAGAAACTATTTACTGCTCAATTATAAATATATTAAAAATAACTTTTATTTGTTTATAAGACCTTTGAAAATGCTATATTGCACCCAACTACTGAAGTGGAAATAATGCACTCATACCCAACAACTGAAGTGGATATAATGTGTACAGTTTTCCACTCTTCTTTACCGAAGAAATGATAAGAGAATAAAAAATGATCTAAAGATTAAAGGTAAGACAACAACCTACCTGATTCAAATCCCCGGGTGCTCTATTACTGGTAGCCACGAGAACTGTTCCAGTGCTTAACAATCTGCTTACAATTCCAGATAAGGCCACAATAGCAAATACATCCACAGTCTGTGTAGAATAAAACAAAAAAAACATTAAAAGAAGGCCCACAATCTCTGTAGGATCACTGAATAATCTATTTTTAAACTAACAACATATGTTTCCCAAAAAGTAATACAAATAGGTTTGCATCATAATGTACAAAAGTCTTGAGTAGTCTTTCAATATAATATGACTAGGAGATTCCAACTGCTTCAAGTATTTTGGTTCTTTTAAGTCATGAGATCATATAAACTCAGGTCCCAATTTTGAGCAAAAAAGTGACCTAATTTGAGATAAATTACATTTTAATCTCAAATAAGAGGATATCATCAACATGATTTTATAGGCTACATATTTCATATTCCTGTCCTGGACCCAAAAATCCTTATGGTACGTCCATGCTCCATATAAATCCCTTATTCTAATTCTCCATGTAGAAAGGCTGTTTAAATTTCCATCAGACACAATTCTAGATTGTAAATAGAAGCTATAGTGCTAAAATGCTGATTGTAGTGACTTGAAAACAACAACAGCAGCAGCAACTCAATCCCAAACTAGTTGAGATCGGCTATATAAATCTTTTTTCTTCATTTTGCTCAGTTTTGAATCATATTTCTGTAAAATATAAAAATTTTAAATATTTTTTTATTACTTCCTTCCATGCAATTTTTGACTTATCTCTAACTATTTTTCTTTATATTTATTAGATCACTCCTTCGCACAAGTGCATCTTTAGATCTACGTTGTACATGTCCAAACTAACCAAGTCATCCTTCTCTCAATTTATTTTCAATTGATCATACCTTTATCTTTTACGAATATCTTTACTTCTTATTTTATCTTTTCTTATATTACCATACATTCATCTCAACATTCTCATTTCAACCACATTCATCTATTATACATAACTAGTCTTATGGCTATATATAAATTTTTTTCAACTTAATAGATATTCGATGATTACATAATATTCTAATTGTACTTCTTCATTCCATGCAATTTACTGTAATCCAATAAAGAACATCATTCTCAATCTCTCCTTCCTAATAAATAGTTGAACCTAAAATAATTGATCCTAAATATCATTAATAATCACTTTTAAGAACTTCATGAACAATTTTTACTCTACATTCATCTCTATTTATAATTATACTAAAATTGCATTTTATGTATTTTGTCTTTATTCTACTTAACCTAAAATTATATTGCATAATTACGATGATTTGAACATATATTTTAAAAAATTTAGCTAATAGCCTAGCTTTAAAATTTTCTAATCCAACACCCAAATATAGTTCTCTTTTTTATTTCCCATTCTCATTGATTTTCAACTTTTGTTTTAAGGATTACAAATTCTTCGAATGCATCATCATTGGTTCCAATGTGATAGATGTAAATAAAATTGGAAATATATTAAGATTAGAAGGTACTGTCTCCCATCACCATTAAAATTCTTATCCAAATAAACATCTCAGTGACTCAATTCCAGAAGCATATTTTTTCTCTCAATGGTTCTTTTTTTAAAAAAATATTGCATGTCTCCCCAGCACCCATGTTTCACAGATTAATTGCATTGTGTTGACATTACATCTCTTAATCTACATTTCATTCATCAATATATCAATGGGATATAAAGAGGAAGAAAAATCTACCATAATTACTGCAATAATAGAAACCAAAGCAATGATCAATTTAGATAGTCCCCACATTATTTAAATTGAATGACGCTATGGTTTGTGGTGCTTGCAATAATAAAGAAGTATATATTTCTTCTCATTTATAACTGTTGAGCTATGTGATGTTTCTTATAGCAGATTAGGACCTGTTAACATAACACAATGAGAAGAGTGAGGCCATTAGTCTTAATTCCTAGATAGATATAAAGAAGAGTAACATGTGTGAAATATGCACACCAATAAGAAAATTAAGAAGAAGAAGAAAGTTTCTACCGTTGATTCATGGAGACATATATCAGCATGTATTGATTTACCACATCAATCTATTAATTCTGCAGTCTGCTTCTATTGACTTGCATGAGGGACTATAACTCTTATAAACTATAGCACTCTTTTCGAAAAAATTGATTAACTAAGCTCATTAAGCTTTCATTCAATTCAACTATCTAATAGGACAATTTTGTTTCCCTTTGTAATTGATATTCAACAACATTTTAAATTACAAATTCTCTAAATTCTTTATCCCTAGTTTTAATGTGATAGATGTAACACAAATTTGACAAAAAAATTAAGTAAATTGACAAAGTAAATGATTCCAGCACCATTAAATTTCAATTCAAATTGTTGTGTATCTGTGAATTAGTTCCAAAAGCATATCATTTCTATCAACAATCTTAACAAGATTTCATACATGTCTTACTAGCACCCATGTTTCGTGCATATTAAGCATGCTTATCTCTATTTCAGGAATTAAAATTAAAGGCAGCATTCTTTACATTTTATTCACATTACAGGGCTTAATCTATCACTCCAGTCATCACATTACTCAACGATACATAACAGGAAGAACAATCTACTTTGTAATTATTACACTGTAAGAAATTAAAGTAACAATCAATTTTGATAGCTCCCCATTAGTAAAACGAAACGTTGCTGCAGTTTCTACTAGTTACAACACTAATAAAGTATATTTTTCTTCTCATTTATATCTGTTGAGTTATGTGATGTGTGACAAGGTAGATCAGGAAATGTTAACATAACACAATGAAAAATTGAGGCTTTTAGCCTTCATTCAACTCAACTCAACTCAACTCATCTAAGCCTTTTCCCAACTACATGGGGTCGGCTACATGAATTTGCTTCCTCCACTTTGCTCTATTCAGGGTTAAGTCGACATTCAAATTACAAATGGTTATATCTGTTTTAATTATTTTTATTCATATTAGTTTAGGTCTACCTCTACCTCTATCCTTACCATGGATTATTAAAAGATTACTCTTTCTAACTAGAGTATCTAAAGGTCTTCATTGTATATATCCAAACCACCGTAATCGATTTTCTCTCATTTTATCTTTGGGGCTTCTCCTATCATTTCTCTTATATGTTTATTTCTAATTTTATCTTTTAAAGTTTTTCCGCATATCCATCTTAACATGCGCATTTCTGTTACACTTAATTTATTCACATGTTGTTTCAGTATTGCCCAACAATTTGTTCCATATAGCATAACTGGTCTAATAGCGATTTTATAGAATTTTTCTTTCAATTTTAATGGGATGCGCTGATCATACAATACTTCTGAAGCACTCCACTTAATCCATCACGCTTTAACTTTATGATTCACATTTTCACCTAATTCATCTTCTTGTTGGATAATTGATCCTAAATACCTAAATTTTTCACTCCTTGATATCTCTTGGCTTGCAATCTTCACTGTTTCTTCATTTGTATTTCTATTCCCACTAAAATTATATTTCATGTATTCAGTTTTAGTTCTACTAATTCCTAAGCAGAAATATGTAAGAGTATTAACTACAAAATGTCTACCAGTGAGACAATTAAGAAAGTCTTTAAAAAAATATTGAAATAAGCAGTAAGCTTCTCCTGTAATTGAAATAAGTATTAACTGCAAAAAATTGTCGGTATATATTAACCTGCATGAGGGCTATAACCCGGTGAACTTCACTATTTTCAAAATAAAAGTGCTAAGCTCATTAAGTCTGCATTCCCTTCGTCTGTCTAATAGAAGAATATTTGTTTCCCTCCCTAATTGATTTTCAACTACATTGTTATATATTACAAATTCTTCAAATGCTTTATCTCTGGTCTTAACATGATACACATAACAAAAATAGAGAAAAATATCAATTGTTTTTACAAAGTACTTTCTTCCACCATAAGTTAAAATTCTATTCAGATCACTGTGTCTTTATGAATCATTAAAGAAACATACTATTTCTATCAACAATTTTAAAAAGAATTCTTGCATTTCTCCCTAGCACTCATATTTCATGCATATTAAGTGCAATTATCTCTACTTCTTTAAAAAAGGGATGGCTCACTGCACAAGATTCCCGGCTTCCCACTACTGTGAGGTCTAGGAAGGGTCAAATATACATAAGCTTGCATCCACATGCCAAAAGCCTCTTTTCATATTTCGAACCCATGATACCAAAGCCACAATAGAGCAACCTTATCATTGTGCTAAGGCTCACCCTCTTACTTATCTCTATTTTGAGGAATTAAAATAAAAGCACCATTCTTTATCCATTATATGTCTTAATCTATCATCCCAAATGCCCCGTAACTCAACAGGATATAAATAGGAAGAAAATCTACTTTGTAATTACTTCAGAAACTAAAGCAACAATCAATTTAGATACCCCCCTGGATATTTAAATTGAATGCTGCTATGGTTCCCACTAGTTTCAATACTAATAGAGTACATTTTTCTTCTCATTTATATCCATCAAGTAATGTAATGTTTGGCATGGTAGACTAGCATATGTAAATGTAATATAACAAAAAGAGTTGGTCCTTTATTCCTTGACAGAAATAATGAGTGATAAATGTGAAATTTGCGCGCCAACAAGACAATTAAGAAAGTCCTTAAAAACTGTCACAAAAAGAAGAAAGTTACCATAATTGACTTATGGTGACATGATTTTTCAGCATAAATTGATTTACCATCTCAATCTATGCATTTTCCAATTCTGTTAGTCTTGCATAAGGGCTGTAACTCTATTAGCTATACCAAAAAAATGACTAAGCTCGTTATTGCATTCCATCTGTCTCACAGAAGAATCTTTGTTTCCCTTTCTATTTGATTTTCAACTAAGTATTTATTAATTACAAATTCTTCAAATGCTCTATCCCTCCTTTTAATGTAAAAGATGTAACAAAAATTTGAAAAAACATCAACTCTTTAAAAAATTAAGTTCTTGCAACATCAGTTCAAATTCTATTCAAATTGATGTGTTTCTGTGAGTCAATTCCAGAAGCACAGTATTTCACTCAACAGTTTTAAAAAAGATTTCTTGCATGCCTTTCTCGCACTAATTTTTACATATATTAAGTGTAATATCTCTATTTTGAAGAATTAAAAATAAAAGCATCATTCTTTACCTTGTGTTAATATTGCATGTCCTAATCAACCATTCCAATCGTCACATAGCTCAATGGGGTACATACAGGAAGAAGAATCTACTTTATAATTACTGCAACCATAAGAAACCAAAGGAGCAGTTAATTTAGATAGTCCCTCATTATTTAAATTGAATATTGGTATGGTTTCTACTTGTTGCAATCTTAATAAAGTACATTTTTCTTCTCATTTATATCTGTTGATAAATAATGTTCAGCACGGTAGATTAGGACATTAATATGTGTACCAGTGAGAAAATTAAGAAAGTCTTCAAAACTGTTGGGGGAAGTAAAAAATTCCTCGAATTGATTCATGGTGACATGTGACTTTTCAACATGAATTGCTTCACCACGTCAATTTATTCAGTCAGCAACCTCCTATCAAGTTGCATCAGGAGCTGTAACTCTATGAACTATGATATCATTAGCATTTTCAACAAATTGACTCAGATCATTAGATTCGCATTTCTTTATTTTTCTGATAAATAATTTTTTATCTCTTTCTAAATTGACTTTCAAGTTTGGCTTTATGAATTAAAAATTCTCCATATAGCTCATCCTTGGCTTTAAAGTGATGCATGTAATAAATTTGTAAAAACCAAATTAAGTTTACAATATGCCTTCTTCACCTGGTGTGTTAATATGCTATTTAAATCATTCTCCCTATGAAAGTTTGAGAAGTTTGCTATTTCTTTCAGCAATTTATTTTATCTCCATTGCTTCACAAAAGTTTCGCCACATTAATCTTCTTTTTATATGCCTTGGAAATTAAAGCTAAGAACATATTTCTTCTTATTTTGTCAATGTTAGATTTCTTAATCTACTGTTTACAATTAAGAGTATTTAGAAACTATTGGAAGTAATAAGCTCTGTTGATTGACTTATAATTACATCTGTGATTTACTGAAGGTTCACCCTAAATTAGATCATTCTGCAACCTCCTCCTACTGAATTGCATAAGGGGCTATCAGTCTAGGAATTATACAATCAAAAACATTGACTAAGCTCCTCAGATATGCATTTCCCTCATATTTCTCACCAAAGATGGAGGAGTATGGTGGCAGCAACCTCTCAAGGTTTTAAAAGGCATCCTAAGGTTAATTCTCATGCCCAAGCACTAATTTGGCACTCAACCGATAATGGGGATCTTAATTGAGAGCTATCATAGTCGTCATCAATTGTTATTGAGTTTTTATGTTATGTTTATTTAAGTTAAAAGTGCTGGGTCAGTTTTATTTAAATTTTTTTTAAGGAGTATTTTGATAATCTCTATACATGCTGGAAATTAGCCATTTAAGTTGTAGTCAAAATCTTCTTAAATTTCAGATTTGCTGGAAACTAGCCGTCCAAGTTGTAGTTAGAGTTTTCTAATGTTATTTTATTAAAGTCTAGAGTTTATTATTCCTAGTCAAAGTTGTAGTCAAATCATAATAGTAGTTCTTTTAGGAGTCCTATTTCTATTTAGTTTAGGAATGTTTTCTCTATATATGGATGTAAACTCTCTTCATAATGGAAAAGATGAATAATTTTTGAGAGAAATTTTCAGCAATGTTGCTACGAGATTGCAATCAACCCTTAGGTGTGATGCCAAGGAACCCAAGGTGTAATGTCTAGAATCTTTCCTTCTTCCTCCTTTTCTTGTTCAATTAAGTTCTTAAAGTCTACAATTAGTCCTATACCATTATCCATTACAAAGTTTAGTTTTCCACATACTTTTCCACCCTTTTGCTCCTTATTAATTCTAATATTTTAGCCTCTAAAACAAGTTCCCTCGGCTATCCTACGTCAAAAGAACTTTTATTTTCCTTTCCTATGGGATTTCAATTACAGTTTTAAGAATTACCAATTCCTCAAACCCTTTATCCTAGGATCTAATGTGATAGATATATCAGGACTTTCTTAAAACATAAACCACTTTTTACTAACAAGTTACAACACACCTTCTTCCACCACAATTAAAATTCTATTAGTATTGATGTATCTCTTTGAATCAACTAAAGAAGTATACTATTTCTTTCAACAATTTTAAAAAGATTTCTTGCATGGCTCCCTAGTACCCATGTTTTAATATATTAATTGTACTTATCTCTATATTAGGAACTAAAACTAAAGCATCATTCTTTACATTGTGTTCGCAATACATGTCTTATTCTATCATTCTTGCTTGATAAATAGAAATCAATTGCCACACAGCTCAATGGGATATAAATAGGAAGAAAAATCTACTATATAATTACTACAACTATAAGAAACCAAAGCAACAATCAATTTACATGGTCGCCACATTAGTTAAATCAAATGTTGCTATGATTCTTACTAGTTGCAATGGTAATAATTATGGTATGCCGAACCATCCAAAACCAGATGGTTTGGGATGAAACCAAACCGATGTTGGAACGGTTTAGTCTTTCAACTCAGTACAAAGGAGCGAACTAACCCCAAAATAAACAAACTAACCCCGTATCAATATACCAAACTGACCTGAACTACCTCGAACCGAACAAACCAACTGGTTTAGCCCGATTTGGGGTGGTTCATGGGTTGGAGCCGCTTAGTGCACCTAATCGGTATGCCACTAGTTCGACACGATACACTCTATACCAAACCATACCAATTCTTAGTACGACAAACCTTGTTAATAAAGTATTAAATCAAACCTAAAACTCTTAATGAATGTCTTCGTCTGCAACATTAGAGGGATGAATAATATTGAGAAGCAAAGGGAAAGATGGGAGCTTATAAAGTGTCATACTCCTAAATTCTCGTAGGGACCTCTAGAAATTCCTTCTATGACTATTAAATAATTTTTATAGGTTCCCTTATATCACCCATTTGTACTAAATAACGAGCATAAAGAATAATGGATGATATCTATCAAAAAAAAAATTAGAGACACCATTTTTCTTATCATTTATATCCATTAATAATGTGATGATTGGTATGGTAGACCCGGATGGTAGATCAAGACATGCAAATGTAATATAATGAGGAGTGAGGCCATCAGCTTTAAATTCCTAGACAGAAAAAAGTAGAGCGATAAGTGTGAAATATGTGTACTAGCGAGACAATTAAGAAAGTCCTTAAAAAATTGTCAGAAAAAAAAAAAAGTTACTATAATTGATTTACGCTGACATGTGATTTTTCAGCATGAATTGATTCACCACATCAATCTATTCACTTCACAACACTTTTTCATTGAATTGCCAGAGGGACCATAGCTATTAATTCTATACCAGTATTTAAAAAAAAAACATTGACTAACTAAGATCATGAAGAAAGTTTGTTTCATCTATTAATTGATTTTCAGCTACAGTTTTAAGAATTGCAAATTCTCTGAATGCTTTGTCCTTGGTTGTTATGTGATACACGTAAGAAAATTTTGAAAAAACAATAATTAAATTTACATAATCCCTTCTTCTACTGAATTTAAAATATAGTTCAAATTGATGTGCCTTTGTGAATCAATTCAAGAAGCTATCTCTTTCAACAATTTTAAAAGGATTTCTTCCTTGTTTCACATATATTACTCATATTTATATCATAGGAATCAAGGTCTTAAGTCTTGGTGGGATATGAGGTGTTGCAGCTCTCCATCCCATCCCATTCTTGTGGGAAAACAGGACTGGGATGGGGGTAGGACTCTGAAACCTATCCAGGGAAAGGAGGAGGAAATTAAGAAAGGAAGTAATGAAGGAAAGGAAAGAAAGAAACAAAGAAAATTAGGACAAGGGTGGGACTCTCAAACCCATCTAGGGAAAGAAGAAGAAAAAGAAAATAAATAAAGGAAGAAATGAAGGAAAGGAAAAAAGAAAAAGGAAGAAAGAAAAGAAAATTAAAGGAAGAAAAGAAAAAGAAAGAGAAATAAAGGAAGGAAAGAAAGAAGAAAAAAAAAAAAGTAAAAGAAAAAAGAGAGAAGTAAAAGAAAGGAAGAAAAGAAGAAAGAAAAGAAATAAAAAAGAAAAGGAAAGATAAAGGAAAGAAGATGGGAAAGAGATGGAGGTATATTAAGACACTATTGAGAAGGCCATCGGGATAAGGCAAGATAGTGGGGCATCCCATTTCATATAAAAACCAAGGAATCCCTATCTCACATGATTTAGGACCTTGATAGCAATTAAACTTAAAAGAACCTTTGTTCTCATTGTGTCAACATTGCATGCCTTATTCAACCATTCCAAAACATCACATAATAGGAAGAAAATGTATTTTATAATTATAGTAACTATAAGAAACTAAAGCAACAATCAATGCAGATAGTCCCTACATTATTTAAATTGAATGTTGCTATGGTTTCTACGAGTTGAAATACCAATATAGCAAATGTACTTTATAATTATAGTAAGTATAAGAAATTAAAGCAACAATCAATGCAAATAGTCCCTACATTATTTAAATTGAATGTTGCTATGGTTTCTATGAGTTGAAATACCAATATAGCAAATCTTTCTTCTCATTTGTATCCATGATGTTTGGCATGGTAGATTAGGATGTGTTTATGTAATAGAATGGGAAGGGTGATGCCCTAAGCCTTAATTCCTAAGCAGGAATGTGAGATAAGTATAAAATATTTGTACCTATTAGACAATTAAGAAAGTTTTGAAGAATTTTTAATCAGAGTAAAAAGCTTTTTTTTATTTCATTGAAGGCGGTGGATTTAACTCTGCCAAGGCCGGTCCCAAGCCTGGGTAAAGGAGAAGGGTTGCGTTAAATAGCTGACAACTAACGTAAAACTCCATCAGATCCCCTAAAACATGAATCTACTAAGTGGAGGAAGTAGATTCATGTAGCTGACCCCATATAGTTAGGAAAAGGCTTAGATGAGTTGAGTTGAGTTAAGTTGAAGGCGATGGATTTACCGAAAAAGAAAATGAGGAAGAACTACTAAGTAAGCCAACTTGACTACATTTTAATAGTTTCAGTATTTAGTATCACAAGGCTCTAGGTCCTCTTTGTATATATTATAAGCATGGTTTCAAATCCCACGAAAATATCCCATGGAATGACGAGATTATCCTACCATTGTTCCAGCATCCCAATTAGCATGTTCTGTGTGGCATTCTTTATCCTAAGTGTTAAGATGTGGGACAATGGCATATCCCTTTCTATAGAAAAAACCAAAACGAGTCTGTCCCATAGAATTTACAACCTTTATTATAAGTATATTCACATTATCTGCTCTTTACACTTGGAGGTGCTATTTGAAGGATAGCAAAAATGCCTACAAGTATATTTTGGTTGCACTTATTGGATAATACTTAACTAAACATTAACTCAAGCTAGATGGGTGCACTTAATGGATAATAATTAACTAAACCTTAATCTCCAGCAAGGTGGGTCAGCTACATAAATCCTTTTCTTTCATTCCACTTCATTTAAGCCCTAAGTCGGCTACATAAATCCTTTTCCTGCATTCCACTTCATTTAAGCCCTGCCATAGGGCTATATTTATGTAAGATATTGAGATATTAAGTCCTTACTGTTTTCTCTCGTGCAATTTTTGATCTGCAACTACTCCTCTTTCCTTTAACATATATCAAATCACTCCTTCCTACTGATGCATCTCTCAATCGATGTTATACATGTCTAACCCATCTAACTACTATCCTCTCAATTTATGCTCAATTGATATTACCTATCTTTTTATAAATAAATTTATTTTTTATTATATCTTTTCTTGTATCACGACATATATATCTCAACATTCTTATTTCAGCTATACTCCTTTCGTGAACATATTGGTTTCTAACAAACAAATAATCTATACCATAAAGTATAGCCGCTCATTGTTTATAATTTTTTTCTTCAACTTGGCAAGTATCTTATGATCATAAATATTTCAATTATACTTCATCATTCAATCCCACATGTTTTAATTCTATGGATAATATCCTCTTCAATCTCCTTTTAATGAATAACAGATCCTAAATATTAAAAATGATCTCATTTAAGAGCCCGACGATCCTTCAGTTGCACTCCACCTTTATTTTTTCTTTCAAATTACTAAAATTACGTTCAACATATTCCATTAGGGTTCTACTTAACCTATAAATCTTAGACTCTAATGTACTTTTCTATAATACTAATTTACAACTAACTCCGACTTTAATTTCATTCACTATCAGCTGCCAATAGCACGTATTGAGAAATATTATCTTGAATATGCTTAGTAAGCTTATCTATAACCACCATAAAGAAAAGATACTAACTTAGAGCAAATCCTTAGTGTAAATCTATGACAATTGAAAACCCACTAGTCATACCGCTAGTATATTTCATTTTAGTAATTATAATAACGAAAATGTATTTCTTTTTAATACCTACCATAATACTTTTCTAGAAACTCTATCATATATTTTCTTTAAAACAATAAAATCATATGAAACTCTTGTTTCTTTTCCTGATACTTCTTGACCTTCAAAAAAAAAAAGGCTTTCTTAGTCAACCCTCTTGGCATAAAATAAATAGATTCTCCATATTTGTGTCACATCTTAATTTCTAATCAATTCTCCCATTCTCAATTTTTATAGTATAGCTTATGAATTCAATACCATGATGGTTAGAACAATATTTCCTTTCCAACAACAACAACAAAGCCTTTATCCCCAACTAGTTGGGTCGGCTACATGAATCTTTTCCTCCATTCAGCTTGGTTTTGAGTCATAATTTTTGTAAAATACAAAGATTTTAAATCTCTTTATCACTTCTTTTAAAGTAATTTTTGGTTTACCTTTACCTCTTTTTCACTCCGTCGCGTAGGTGCATCTTTAGGCCCACATGCATACATTCAAATCATTTAAGTCATCATTCCCTAATTTGTTTTCGATTAGTACTACCTTCATCTTTTATAAATAATTTTATTTCTTTTTCTTATATGACCACATATCCAATTCAACATTCTCACTCCAGCCACGTTCATCTTATATACGTATACTTTTCTAACTACCCAACATTCTATACCATAAAGCATAGTCGATCTTATGGTTGTCCTAAAATATTTTTCCGTTCAACTTGGCAAGTACTCTATGATTACATAATATTCTAATTACAGTTCTTCATTTCATCTAACCTTCTTTAATCCTGTAAACAACATCAATATCAATCTCTACTTCTACAACTCAACTCATCTAAGCTTTTCCCAAGTACATGGGGTCAGCTACATGAATACCTCCACTCTGCTCTATTCAGGACTAAGTCGACATTTAAATTACAAATAGTTAGATCTTTTTTAATTATTTATGTCCATATTATGATGATATGTAGGATCGATTTTCGTAAGGAAGAAGAGATTAATATTATATAATTAAAAAAGATATAACTATTTATAATTTGAATGTCGACTTAGTCCTGAATAGAGTAGAATGGAGGAAGCAGATTCATGTGGCCCCATGTAGTTGGGAAAAGGCTGAGATGAGTTGAGTTGAGTTGTTCAATATTATTGAAACTGGCAACAAGCACATATCATAGATTACTATTTTAGGTTGTTTTACCTTTGTCTATCTCAAAAATGATGCGGAAGGTTGAGACATGAGAAACAAATGCTCTTGCTTCCAAAGAAATATATCAATTGTTGATTTCTTATGCTCCGCATATAATAAAAAGCTCAAACTTCTATAGAATGAGCGTTAAGGCTTTGTTCTTCGATAGGCAAGATTCATAAGAAGGTCAACTTTCCTACGGATCAACTTACTCATGTTCTCTTGGTTTGGTCAAAAGAATCAGATGGGTAAGTTAAACTTCCATAGGTATCATTTACCTATAAAATGGAAGAAAAGTTAAACTTCCATAGGTATCATTTACCTATAAAATGGGAGAAAAGACTTACCCACCAAAGAGATGGGCAAATTGGTTTCTTATTGGTCAAGTAAAATATCACTGTTTTAATCATAAAATATCACTATCCCCTCTCATGATTCTCACTTGTCTTCATCTGTAGCAAACCCTAACAAAGGTGGCACCGTTATAATCTATCTAGCTTTTGGGCAAAAAAATTTGCGATCCTAGTGAGTCTACCGATTTTTTTTGCTTCATCTTCTTCATTACTTTTTTCTCTTTTCTTCTCTTGACCTCACTTTTTTTTCCCTTTCCTTGTAGCCTCTAATTATGTTCGATGAAGAACAAAGCCAAGAAGATGGTATCCACCCCTTACATGTGATCTCAAACATTGTCCCCCTATGACCTCCACACTTATCAATTTTTTTATATCATTATTTTTTTTCTTTTCTTCTTTTGACCTTACCTTTTTTTTCTCTTTCATTGTAGCCTTTAGTCATGTTCAAGGAAGAATTGAATTGAGAATAGTCTTTATGCTCCATCTGGCCTCTGCCCAACCTCTGACCATTCTTCAATGTTGCCCTCGAGATGTACATAAAGATGTGCTATCTCAAGCTTTACCACCTACCCAACCTTCATCTACCCTCCCACATTGCCACCAACAAGTATGCAACATTTCCTGTTGCAATCTTAAGCACCACTGACCTTCATCCAACCTCCAACTGCCCTCTAACACCACCCACCTTTTTATAACCTAATTTATGAAAGATTATATGATTTAAATAAAAAAAATCTTCTCACAGTATAACTGATGTTTTATAAAGAATGTAATGCTGTTATTTATTTATTAAACAGTAACTACCAAATTTTTTTGTCTAAAAAATTACTATTCATATATGATCTTTATATACTTGGCTATATTCGAATATAACCAAGTATAGAATTCAATCACCTTCTCCGCACTTGGATCCATATAGATCCTAAAGCCATCGCACCTTTTTTTATTTTTCTATTTTTTGGATCCGTGAACTGTGTGGATCCAAGGGTAAGGAAGGCAACTGAATCTAAACTTGGCTACATTCGACAATAGCCAAATCTACCTATATATATATATGTGTGTGTGTGTGTGTGTGTGTGTGTGTGTGTGTGTGTGTATAACTAGGCATCAATCACAAAAGAAAAATATAGGCCCGAAAGCGTAAAAGATATAATAGAAAAAATGGATAGATCTTAGTAATTTATCCAAAAAATTATAATGCAAAAGAACATGAGTAACAAATATCGGAACCACTTTTCAATGTTTAACAAGAATGAGTAAATTTTTTGCCCGTTTAAGCGCTGCCTGGGTAACGCTTACTCAGAAAAATATAGATTTTCAGGTAACTTTAATGCTCCCCAAAGAACAAGGCCCCAGCAGCAACTAGCAAGGCAGAAAAAGGCTGATCAGAGACAACTCTAAAATGACAAATTGTGGATTAATGGATTTGACAGAGGACCCTCAAATCACAAGTCATGTAACCTAACTTTAAACTCTTCTATGCATAGGAATAGAAAGTAAAAAGAAAATCTTTGTACTACAAATATAACCACAAATCGCTAGACACAACCATATTGAGCTCATCAGAGTAATTAAAAAGACAAATTGTGGATTAATGGATTTGACAGAGGACCCTCAAATCACAAGTCATGTAACCTAACTTTAAACTCTTCTATGCATAGGAATAGAAAGTAAAAGAATCTTTGTACTGCAAATATAACTACAAATCGCTAGACACAACCATATTAAGCTCATCAGAGTAATTAAATTCACAATGACAACTATATGACCATTCCTATTAAAAATCTCCGCACTATTCTGGCCCTCATCATTTTGGAGAAGAGTTCTAAGTGGGATATAGGAGAGAACAAGCAATCAAAAAATACCAATTAAATCTTGTCAAATGATCATTTACTCAAATTGATCAGAGAAAAAAATGTAACATATTTGAACCAAGCCAACCATGCAAATACATTGATAACAAACTGCCAACAGAGGTACCAAGTAATATATACAGATCTGTCACATCTTTCAAAAGTCGATCTTATGAATTTTCTATAAAATTTACAACATTTATCTACATCTGCAGCATAGTTGTACAACAGCAAAAGTTACATAAGACAACAAAGGTTCCACAATGCAATTACATTATAGAAGTTAACAATCTGGGCCTCACTTTTGACAGTCCTCTTGCAATTTAAAAAGAGAATTTACTAGATGAACCACTGAAACCCATATAATGCATTTATATGTATCAGAATTTTTTTTAAAAAAGTTGAAACATCAACAGTTGAATTTAAAAATATCATAATAGGTCATATAGGGTGTTATTGTATCTGTGATACCTGTATCTCATCAAAGCAAAGAATGCTCGCCCCAGTCTTATTCGCCTTCCTGTCGACAAGAAATTTATCTGCTACAGCGGGTAGAATATGTTTTGTTCGTACCTCTTGCTTATATCTTTCTTCTCCAATTAACCACTCTTTGACTTTCATATCAAATGGGAGGCAAGCTATCCAACTGAAAGTACTTGATTGTACAGACCTGTCATTATGCTGGTCCTTCCATATGTCATGCATATGTTCATGTATTTCAAGCATTGCCTGTAGGCAAAATATGCTGAAACTAATGAAGCCTACAAAAACAAAAAAGCACTAACAACAATATTGACTGTATACTAAACGAAGTCTTAACAATGTTAGTGTGCTAAAAATAGTCATCATATTTATTAAAGTTGCTGATGGAGTGCAGTTTGCTCAGAAGATATTAGATAAAAAACCAAAAAGCATACATACATAGGTAGACTTGGCTGCCTATATATATATATAGCCAAGTCTAGATCCAGTCACCTTCTCTACCTTTGGATTCATAGTTTTCTGTGTGGATCCAAGGATGAAAAAAAATGACCGGGTCCTGGACTCGGCTACATTCAAACGTAGTCAAACTTAGATCCGATTACTTTTTCTCTCCTTAAATCTACACGGTTCATAACTCCCAAAGATAAACAAGTGAAAAAGGTGGAGTGGTTACGGAATCCATGTCGATCCAAGCATGGAGATGACTAGATAATATACTTGGCTGCTTCTCACTCTTTCGCTTTTGTTTGTTTATTTTACAATGATGGGTAGACCTTTCCAACTATGCTGATACAACTGGTAAGCCCATATGGCAAAAGCCCAAAAGGGCCCACTAGAGATTGTTGCTCATGGTAGGAAGGGGGGAAGAAAAAACTGTCTTCAGAGACTTTGTTGTAATAGGTCATAAGAAAAATATATAGCACACAGATATGGTACTTGGAGCCAAAACATGCCCTTAACCCATACTGCATAGTTATTTTATTTGTATGTGTATGTGCATGATGGATGCATGCTTAAGACTGCTTAACCATGGATGTATACATGACTGAATGCATGAAGGATCATATGGATCTATGTGCATATGCATATGAGAAAGTGGGAAAAATGTGCTGTCAAGCACAAAACTAAATAATTCACCTCATGAAAGTGAAACCTCCGCCGGTGCTTTACAATACCTTCAGTAGCACTGTAAAACATGTCCATTAACATAGTCTTTCCTGCATAACATCCATCCATCAGCCATCAGGAGCATACAAAGTGTCTACAAGAATTTATTTGACTGGAAAGGCCTGTCAAACACCCCCGAAAGCTAGTACTTTTCCAAATGCAGTATAATAATATGGAGCCCTCAGATAACAACATGACTCCAAAGATACTAATTTTGTTATGTTATACAAATTCAAATGAAAAGAACTTAAAATGGTGATATATTTCAACTGCAAATTATACAGTTCAGCAAACAAGAGAAAAAAAAGATGAAATGGAAATGCTAGCATGTCAGAAGTTTTTGCTTCATGTCAAAAGGAGTTAAATGTTTTGATGATTTACCACTTCCAACATTTCCATAAAGATATATTCCTTTTGGGGCTGAAGGTGCAACTGGTTGGCAACCAACAATTGAATCCAGCCTCTTCTCTCGATTAAGATATGAAACCATTTTCCCAACACCAGGTTCTACATTCCCACGTTTCTCCTAAGTCCAAAAAATAATCTACGAGTAAGGAAACCAAAACCAACCGTGTGATTTATTAACAGCATATACATAAAAGCCAGGACTGGTTTGCACACCATGAGCATGCATGCTCATGCACCAAAGACAAGGGGGAACAAAAAAGAAAAAAGCCTGCAATAATATTCATGATTGGGCAGCACATGCCACCGACATGATACACAAGTGTACTTAAAAGATCATCAGACGCATGCTCTTAGCCATATAAGTCACGTGGTGATTAAAACTTTTATAACAAGTTTTCTGTCATGCTACAAGGTAAGCAACGTTTTATCCTAATTCCAACAACAGTACCCTCATATAATCGCAGATAATTGTTTTCTGTCATGTCCATGTTTTTTTCCATGAGCATGGCCAGTCATTTATCAGGAAAATAACTATCACAATTTTTGTATTAGTCATAGTATAGCATCATGATTGTCAGAAACAATAACCATTAGAGTGCTGCTAATTCAATTGGAAAGTTTATATTGTCTTCTGCATATTGTCATATCATGGAAACCATAAGACATCACACATTAAGTAGTTAATATCTATAGTGATCATGCTTGCTGGTCATCAAGATCAAGGTCTATCGTCTTGGCACTAAATCCCATACCAATATCATATTGATATAGTATCAGTATGCATCAATACCAAGTTTTGGTTCGATACCAACCTAGTATGATATCCCCATATGGTGTATGCACCAATATGACATACCATGAGCAAGATATCTATGAATATGCATACTTAGGCGCAGACCATGGTATGCCAATGCTAGTCATATTGCCCCGTACTAAGGATATCGTACCACATCGGTACCAAACCGAGACTTAGTATGGAATCAAGTCTTAGTTTGCTGAATTGATCGGCATACTCAGCATGCCGACATATACCAATATAATACCAGTATAGGATTCAGTACTAAGATGGCAGACCTTGGCACAAATATTATAATAGCAAATGTAGATACAAGTGTTAGGCATGTTACCAAGTGGCAACACTCCCAAGGATTATAATCAACAAAATAGAGAATCCCTACCGTGAAATCCACTTGCCAAGAAACCCACTTTTGATGTTTCTTGCTTCCATCCACATTCCCTCCTGGTGTTTAAGCTCAGCTTCTTCCCATAGAAGTCTGCGCCTCTCACACTCTCTATTCTTCTCCCAAATCGTTAGTTTTTCCTGGAAAAAAAGGGAGAAAAGGAAATCAGCACAGTTGAACAAGTTCAGTACCCATGATGGTTAACTGATCCCATGATACGTCAATATATGCTTCAAAAATATGCTTTGCAAACATACATGGTAATCTTCCATTTGTTGCTCATATTGCTCCAGCCTTCCAAGTAAATCTTCTAACTCAAAGGCTACCTTTTCCTGAAAAATATCATGTCGAAGTTTCCCCTGGCTGACCATGCTCCTGTAAGTTGAAAGTGGACCTTCAAACAGAACCAATAGCAAGAAAGAAGGGGGGGTTGAAGAAAATTAATTTCAATAAAAGAGCTTATATAAGGATCAATAAGAAAAACATGCATATAGAGACAACTTCCTTGGAAGTATATAGAAACAAGAAAATCATTTGCTTCCACAAGAAATAAGTAAACCAATTAGTTAGAATTCACACAAGAAGCTTGCAAGAATACATCAAATCTAGTGACTTCAAAAGTAATAATAGTTACATGACGTATATTTACACAAAAGGATAAAGTTCAGACTATGCCACTCCTCCAAGGCATGGTATGCTGGACAAGCAAGCTGGTAGCAAAAATTACTGGACTTACCAAAAGAATATATTTACACTAAAGGAAATGCACTGTCTTGTTCATGATAAAGCAAGCATACATTAATTTTGAAGGTAGTGAGAAGGGTGATCTCACAAAGTTCTGAGGCTTTTGCATCACATTATCATACCTTTCATCTATAAAACTTAGGCAACATGAATACCAGTAGAAAAATCCAACTGATAGAGTTGGTGTCCATTAAGGAAACTTTTACTTCTTTCTTTGATAAGTTGCAGAATGGATTAAATGTCTTAATCAGCATCTGACATGTTGTCTAAGTTGAGCCAAATTCTTGCAAGGAAGTTATATCAAATTTCATATGGCATTACTAAGGTTCACAAAACTAGTACCGAGACCCATACTAATATATTACCGATTTGATACAGTATGCATTGGTACGATTCAATATGCACCCCATACTAAAATAGAGTGCCTATTCTTTTCTTATTCTTAACTATAATAACACTACGTACTAGGTTGTATGGGTCAGTACTGAATAATATAGGGTGGCTTAAATCAATTTGGACTGGTTCGGTTTATACCAAATTGAAACTTGATACCATATTGGTTCCTTAACGGTATGGTATGGTATGGGTCCATACAAGTTGTCACAATAGACCTTGGACATTACAATAGACTCGGTTGTGTTGGTCCAAGGAGTTCTTTGTATTCAAAAGAATTCACAGCTTCTGTGCACAAGTATTTTATGTTGATTATTTTTTTAAGATAACTACCGTATTTTCATTTATTTGTTTAGTGATACAACTCGAGTTTCAATGGCTACACCTTTCCTCACAAATCAAATCTACCTGCCTACCAAGCCTGTTATTGTCTGTGTTGTATTTGTTGTATTTTTCAGTCTATCATTTATATTTTTGTCAAAGAGCACCTTCGCATCCTCAACACTCCAACATTCAGATTATGCATGCATATCTTGCACCTTGCATAAAACTCCAGCTTCCATACCACACAGTAATGCCAAGAATGCGAGTGTTTTACCAAGTATTCATATTCTTTCTTAAGTCCCACCAGCATGCAATGATTATACAGTGTCTCTCCAATTAGTCCATCACTCCATCTTTTCATATTGCATCAACAGAATGCCCAGGGACCTCCATACTTTTGTACGAAAAATCCAGGAGACAAAATAGCACGTCCGTTTAGATCCCTACCATCAGCACTGTTTGCATTTTTAGTTTTTGCAAGAATCCAATACCATTTGAATTCTGTTTAGTAGATTGATGAAAAGTTTTAAGAAATTAATTAAGGGTCAAGTAGCATAGGTCAGCCAACTGCAACTTAAATTCCACTGTTCTTATTATCATTCATGCATTCGCTTGTTACAATTTCCTCATATGTAATTACTTAATACAGCTATGTTTCTTAATTGCATCTTTTTCTCTCTTTATTAAATAAAAGCCTCTTCTTTTTCCCTTTAAACTTTTGGACAATTGTCCAAGCAAGAAAAACTGCATGGATAATCATCTTTCAGAGAAAACGCAACAAATTAGTTTCAAAGGTCAATAATTCTTATACATGTAAATTACTATCTCAAAACATGTCCTCAGACCATAATTATTAGCTTTTTCTATAAATATCCAACAATTAACCAGTTAACTAAAACATGCAAGTTTCTATGAAACACATTCTCATGCATTTGTAGGTTTATAATTGGTTGTAATATCTCATTAAGCCCTCATTCTCAATGAGTACGATTTATAGCTCTGGTTTACTATTCATCTTTGCTAATTCATGGAACTCCTTTCTCACTTTCATTAGGAACTCCTTTCTCACCTTCATTAGAAACTCTTCAGGTGTTTAGCATTAGGAGCTGCACCTACCTAACATCATCAGCTTTTCCGCCTCCTCAGGTGTTTAGCATTCAAAATCTTTAGTTTACTTTATTCATGATTCATGAAGTAAATTCATCTGGTCAACTGCTTGGTCCTAGCACTCCATCAATAACAACAAACATATGCAAATCTTTTAGCTTTGTCATCTAGATATTTTTCACTATCTAGCGAGATTGGTTTCACTTCTCCCCCTTTCCTAGTCCATCCATGAAGGATGTGCATGCGGTAGTTTCCCCTTCTACATTTCACCACCTAAATTTTCACTATACTTAAGGCCACATCAAACAGTCGCTATCCTATGTTATGGGTAATTTTTCCCTCACTAGGGCCAAAAAATTTTAAATTGTGCTCTATTATTGATATTAAGGAGGATATTTAATCCATAGTATGCTTAATTCAATCTCTGAAAGGTACTACTTGTCAATCACTTTCTGAAAAGCCCAGGTTCATACATTATTATCATATTATCAATGAATTTCCACAAAGAATCACAATTCAAATTAACCATGGCTTAGATTATAGGAAAAAGGGATCCATGATTTTCTTGCCAGCAAGAAGGTCTCCTAAATCTTGAGGCAATAACACAAAAAGCAGAAAAGAAACACATTCAATAATAATAGCTACCAGAGCAGGAGACAAGGTTTGAAAAGATTTAAGGAACAAAAGAAAAAAACACTTCATGACAGAACTCTGAACAGTAAACAATCTCAAAGCTGCAGTTTTTATTCTATCCAAGCCACAAGCTAAAATATAAACAGGACCAGATGCAACACACCAATAATATCTGCAAGAAGAGGTCAAGATTTGAAGAAAACAGGACACCTTGAGGACACAAAATATATCAAGAATTGTGGAAGAAGTCTGGCAGAGATGGAGGATTCAAATATGACTCAATCTAAAAAGCTACCGGGATTCTGGATTCACCTGGGTGCTGTTTTGCGGACCTATGGGAATGATTGCTGTAGTTGCAAGGCCGGATCATCATCCAAGATCCATAGGCAGAGGAGGGAAAGAACCAAAAAAAAAAATATATATATATATATATATATAGTGTTGTTCTCCATTATTGTTATTAAGATAGAATATTTAAATCGCTGCGTGCTTGATCACTCTCAATCCGCACTATTTGTCAATCTCTTTTTTTAAAAAAAAATTTAAGTCCGTACACTGTCTTTACGTTATCAAAGTTCTGATTCCTATGAATGTTTCCTAAATTTCTCCCAAAGAACCAGAACGCGGTTTAGGCCATAGAACGCAGGAAAAGAATGCTTTCTGAACCCTTCCTTTCCTTTGCCCTCTTAACTCCCAAACACAGCGTAAAACAATGAAGAGAAGAGCATCCGGAAACGGAAAGGGAAGGCACTTTAGAGAACGAATCCGAAGCACTAATCAGTCCCTAAACCGTGATTTTAATGTATTCAAGCGAAGAGACCATCCGAAACAAGACTAGGTGAAATATTACACAAAAAAGCATCAAATAAGGGATGAAAGCATCTGAGTTTAGACATCAAGAACTCAAAAATTGATCAAGAATCGCGTTAAGAAAGGAAAAGGAGGACTTGATTAAGATTCAGAATGGAAAACTAGGGAAATATTAGGTTCCACCTGGGCGCCATCCTGCGGAGCTCCGCGATCGATCGCAGTTGAAGCGGTTTCTCATCCTTTCAAAGGCCCAGCGTCCATGGGCTCGGCTGGCGAGGATCGAAGGCAGACGGCCACGCATTCCGGCGCTGGTGGAAGAGGAAAAACGTGAGGGAATATATACATATGGAAAAGTCTTTGTACACCGTGCAGCAAATCCTACGTGAACTCTACCACTTTTTTTATTGGTCCACATAGATCCCATGGTTTGACATGATGAGACATAATAGCAGAAAGATAATATTATTTTTTGATAGTACATCATTAAAAGTCATTCAGCTTTTCACCATTAGTGTGCTTTTCTTCAACCTACTTCAACCCGTATCTTATCGAAGAGATGAATGGATCATCGGAGTGAGGATACCAAAGACATCGAGAGCATAGACGGCGTCTTCGACATGGAATCCTCGGGCGAGCAACCCTCTCTTTTCGCATGGACCACCGGGTTCGCGTTGATCAGCCCTAGCATCATCTCTTCTGCCAACTTCCCTTCCCCCTCCCTCTCTCGCTTGCTTCTTCCACCACAGTCAAAGCTCACCTTAAGACAAAGCATTAGTTCAAAACCCACGATACCCTAGTTCAAAACCTTAAGACAAAGCATCAGTTCAAACCCACGACACCCTAGTTGGAAACCCACGACACCCTAATTCATAACCCACGACACCCTAGTTCAAAGCCTTAAGACAAAGCATCAGTTCATAACCCACGACACCCTAGTTCAAAACCTTAAGACAAAGCATCAGTTCAAAACCCACGACACCCTAGTTCATAACCCACGACACCCTAGTTCAAAACCTAAGACAAAGCATCAGTTCAAACCCACGACACCCTAAACCCACGACACCCTAGTTCATAACCCACGACACCCTAGTTGGAAACCCACGACACCATAGTTCATAACCCACGACACCCTATTTCAAAACCTTAAGACAAAGCATCAGTTCAAAACCCACGACACCCTAGTTCATAACCCACGACACCCTAGTTCAAAACCTTAAGACAAAGTATCAGTTCAAACCCACGACACCCTAGTTGGAAACCCACGACACCCTAGTTCATAACCCACGACACCTTAGTTCAAAACCTTAAGACAAAGCATCAGTTCAAAACCCACGACACCCTAGTTCATAACCACGACACCCTAGTTCAAAACCCACGACACCCTATTTCAAAACCTTAAGACAAAGCATCAGTTCAAACCCACGACACCCTAGTTCATAACCCACGACACCCTAGTTCAAAACCTTAAGACAAAGCATCAGTTCAAACCCACGACACCCTAGTTGGAAACCCATGATACCCTAGTTCAAAACCCACGACACCCTAGTTCAAAACCTTAAGATAAAGCATCAGTTCAAACCCACGACACCCTAGTTGGAAACCCACGACACCCTAGTTCATAACCCACGACACCCTAGTTCATAACCCACACTAATTCAAAACCTTAAGACAAAGCATCAGTTCAAACCCACGACACCCTAGTTGGAAACCCATAGTTCATAACCCATGACACCCTAGTTCAAAACCTTAAGACAAAGCATCAGTTCAAAACCCACGACACCCTAGTTCATAACCCACGACACCCTAGTTCAAAACCTAATTCAAAACCTTAAGACAAAGCATCAGTTCAAACCCACGACACCCTAGTTCAGACAAAGCATCAGTTCAAACCCATGACATCCTAGTTGGAAACCCTGATACCCTAGCTCATAACCCACGACACCCTAGTTGGAAACACGATACCCTAGTTCCCCACAACACCCTAATTCAAAACCTTAAGATAAAGCATCAGTTTAATGCAAATTTTGCCAAGATGAGTTTGTGATGGGCGGAAGGTTCGATGCAAATTTTGCCAAGATGAGTTTGTGGTGGTGTAACTCGGATGAGATATCATTTTGCAAATACTAGATCGAAAGATATCCGACCATGCAAAGCAGTGCCAGCTTCAGTTCGTGATGTGGCATTGCAAGCCGTCCGTGAATTGGAGGCCAAGAGTAGACGACATAACGTCATGAGCTTTCCCAGATCGACTGATAGTTCTTTGGGGTCCATTTTACAGTCGGGGGCTGGTAGCCATGATGGTCAATCTGGAGCTGTCAGTCTTGATGGGCCTCAGGCATATGACTCTGCACCAAGACCCATTCGTTCCTTGAGAATAAGGATGGGGAAGAGAGCTGCAGACAAAGCAATAATTAAATGCATGATTTGCAATAACTTACCATTTAGCTTGTTAAGGTCGCCAGAGTTTCATGATGCTTGCACTGCAATTGCAAATGCTGGACCCGGGTATGAGCTTCCAAGTAGTGAGATGGCCTGGATGAAATTGTTACCGGAATTGAAGGATGAAGCTGATGTCTATGTTCAGTCTGTGAAGCAGACATGGTACAGATCTGGTTGCACTTTGATGCTCGATTCTTGGACAGAAGGAAGGGATATGCTATTCTTGAATTTATTCGCAGCTTGTCCTAAAGGTGTTGTATATCTGAAGTCTTTGAGTGTAGTTGGGCATACAACCAATGAACAACATATCTTTAACTTTGTATCTTCAGTTATTGATGAGATTGGCTCGCAGAAAGTGGTCCAGTTTATATCAGATAACACCCCAATTTTTGAATCTGTAGGCCGCATGATCGAGGAAAGATACCCTAACATTTTTAAGATTAATTGTGCAAGCTTTTGCGTTTACCATCACAAACTCATCTTGGCAAAATTTGCATCAAACTAATGCTTTCTCTTAAGGTTTTGAACTAGGGTGTCGTGGGTTATGAACTAGGGTGTCGTGGGTTTTGAACTGATGCTTTGTCTTAAGGTTTTGAACTAGGGTATCATGGGTTATGAAATAGGGTGTCGTGGGTTTTCAACTAGGGTGTCGTGGGTTTGAACTGATGCTTTGTCTTAAGGTTTTGAACTAGGGTATCGGGTTATGAACTAGGGTGTCGTGGGTTTCCAACTAGGGTGTCGTGGGTTTGAACTGATGCTTTGTCTTAAGGTTTTGAAATAGGGTGTCGTGGGTTTGAACTAGGGTGTCGTGGGTTTTGAACTGATGCTTTGTCTTAAGGTTTTGAACTAGGGTGTCGTAGGTTATGAACTAGGTTGTCGTAGGTTTCCAACTAGGGTGTCGTGGGTTTGAACTGATGCTTTGTCTTAAGGTTTTGAACTAGGGTGTCGTGGGTTATGAACCAGGGTGTCGTGGGTTTCCAACTAGGGTGTCGTGGGTTTCCAACTGATGCTTTGTCTTAAGGTTTTGAACTAGGGTGTCGTGGGTTATGAACTAGGGTGTTGTGGGTTTCTAACTAGGGTGTCATGGGTTTGAACTGATGCTTTGTCTTAAGGTTTTGAACTAGGATATCGTGGGTTTTGAACTGATGCTTTGTCTTAAGGTGAGCTTTGACTGTGGTGGAAGAAGCAAGCGAGAGAGGAAGGGGGAAGGGAAGTTGGCAGGGAAGAGATGACGCTAGGGCTGATCAATGCGAACCCGGTGGTCCACACGAAGAAGGAGAGGGTTGCTCGCCCGGAGGATTCCCACACCGAAGATGCCGTCTATGCCCTCGATGTCTTTGGTATCCTCACTCCGATAATCCATTCATCTCTTCCGATAAGATGGCGGGTTGAAGTAGGTTGAAGGGAAAGGGCATTTTCGTCTGCACACCAATGGTGAAAGACTGAACGACTTTTAATGGATGTACTATCAAAAAGTAATATTATCTCCCTGCTATTCTGTCCCATCGTGTCAGGCCACATGGGATCCATGTGGACCAATAAAAAAAAGTGGTGCAGCCCACGTAGGATTTGCTGCACTGGAGGCGGTGTATAAAGACTTTTCCTATACATATACGTTGCCGCGGAAATCCGCTCTCCGACTCAGTGCGGTCTGGCTCACGGTATGAACGCCGATCTCTTCATCCGGAGTGAAACCTGCAAGACAGAGTGGCCCTATGCAGAAGACCCTTCGACGCTCAAGTCAGTGAAGATTCACAGCAAGCAGAATATGAGGAGAAGGTTCTCACAGAAGATGAGAGTTGCTCTAGATGGGTGTTCTTATGAGAGCTCGGAGCTCTGATAGAGCTTTAATGGAGCATTTTTAGTATGAGAGTTAGTGAATCCTGAGAGATTTGGGGCTATGATATTTATAGGCGATCACCTGATTCCTTGGGCGCGTCACAGGGGTCCGAAAGCTGTTGAGATTCGAAACGGATTCGAATCAAGTTTGTTACGAGGCTAGTAGGATCCGTATCTTGTCACTTAGAGGATCGATGGCCAGGAGAGCTAGTTGATGCTTCGAGATTCAACGATTATGTAAGCCCTTGGCCACTTTCATGGCCCTCAGGCCACTTCTAGCATGATTCTTCGTTTCAAATCTTATTCGGTTATTGTTAATTTAAACTCTTTCGCGCTGGATTCCGCAGAGGTGTTCGAGTGCCTCGGTCCGACCGAGGCGAGGGGCAGTTTGGTTTTCCGAGGTATAGGATGGCTTGGTTTGCCGAGGTATAGGATGGCTTGGTTTGCCGAGGTATGAGGATAGCTCGGGTTGCTGAGGTATGAGGATGGCTCGGTTTGCCGAGGTAGAGGATGGCTCGGTTTGCCGAGGTATAGGATGGTTCGATTCGTCAGGGCGACCCGACTTTGCTGAAGGCGATTCGGCTTCACCGCCTTGCGGATGTGACAACTGGCCGATAGGACGTTGGGATTGGTCTCGACCCAATTATCGATGTGCACGGGCATTAATGCGATGATAATTTTATCCCTCATCACATGCCTCCCATTCCCTAGTCCGAAGTGTAAATTCGGATGTAGGGAGTAAAGTTTTGGAATAATCTCATTCGGGGGATCCGAAGGGGCGGGCAATGATAGTCTCGTAAATGACATGCCACTGTTTCGTCATCATTTTTTGCTACAACACGAGGAGAAAACGCCTTGTTTCCAGCAGGCCATGATTGTGGGAGTCCCACATGGCGAAGCTCCTGTATTTTTGGCACCCATATCGGAAGTGTTAGCGCTCCGGGCTTTCCTTCTGAGGTGCTATTTAAGGAGGGAAATGGGCTAGGGTGGCGTCCCTTCTGCAATGCCTTCTCGTCTCTCCATTAGAGATTTTTCATTTCTCCCCAAACCCTTGCTAGCTTATTTGTGTTTTGCTTCTCAACTTGACAACATGAAGGGCCCGAGCGACGTAGCCTCAGAGATAACTCTCGAAGATTTGGACAGAATCCGCCGCTGTTACAGAGTTCCTCGGGATGTTGCCCTACGGCTTCCAAGGGTTGAGCATAGGGTTTCGACGGAGCTAAGCCATGGGGTATTTTTCTATGAGGAAAGCCTAAGGGCAGGTCTTCGGTTCCCTCTTCACCCGCTAGTGCAGGAGGTAATAAGGTTGTACAACATATGTCCAATAATGGTGGCTCCGAACAGCTGGCGTAACCTCACCGGGTTCATCTCGATGTGCAGCCGTGTTGGGGTGACTACGACCCTCCCTATATTCCGAGTCTGCTACAACCTAATTTCTGGAAGGAGCTCCGAGTGGCCTTATATTGGTCCCTGAAAGTCATTTAAAATGATTTCAGATAATCCGTCGTCGATAAAGGAGTGGAAGTCCTAATTTTTCATTATCGAGGGGAACATTGGTTCGGCTTTCCCGGGGACATGGGCGAGTTACGTGAAAGACCCAAAAGCGCGCCCGGAGTTGTTCGAGCAGGAGAAGAGGGATTTGGTAACCCTCCACAGTGGTTGGGTGCTATCGGCTAGCCCTGTTATCAGAGGACGCCCTTTTTGCCGCTGAGTTCAGTTCCATTGACCCCCAAGATGAGTCTCTTTTCCCCTTTGCTCTGGTGGCCGATATACTCAGGCAACTTTATTGCAGTTTATTTGACTGTTCATTGTGCTTTCAGCCGAGAGGTCAGGCCTTTGTGGGCCAAATGAAGAAGGAGCTGGGCAAGCACCATAGGGGCTCCAGCTCCGAGGATAAGCATAGGTCTGAAAAGAGATCCCATCCTTCCGGGTCTCACTCAAAGGAGTTGAAGAAAGATAGTGCTGGCCGCCACTCCTCCACTCCGAAGAAGGGGGAAGTGGGTGTGTCGGCCGCGGTCGATGAGCCCTCCCTGCCTGAGGGGGGCAATGTAGTGGAGGAGGAAAGAGCCGTCGGGGGAAGCTCGGAGGGAGCTATTGAAGTTTTCCCTCTTCAAATAGTGGTCGTGTCAGACGACGCCGAGGAGATGTCACCAGTTCGTTCGGCAATCCCTTTGTCCGAGGCTAATCAGCCTCATTCGTTAGAGGTTGGTAGTCCTTAAGCGCTGCACGCGGATGGGGAAGAGGCCCCTGCTTTGGTTGAGGGGGCGGAAGAGGTAGTCGCTGCCGCCGAAGCCCATGTGGAGCCATCCGAGGGGGGACCGGCGGAAGTTGAAGGACTTCCCATTGGGGGATCTCTCTTGAGGTACCGGGGGGAGCCGCGGAGGAAGCCGAAGTTTGTGTGGAGTCTGCTGGGAACGAGGTAGCACTTGGAGAGGAGGAAGAAGAAGAAGAACCATCGAGCGGAGGGGATGCTCGGGCCGAAATTCCTTCAGTCGGAGCCGAAGCATCTGAAGCTCCGCAGGTTAGAATTCTAATGGAGGAGGCCAGACGGATGGCAGTTCCTCGGGTCGAAGCTCCTCAGGCCGATACTTCAGCCGCGAATTTCCTTATGCACAGTCCAGAGGTAGAAGATATGTTTGCCGCATTGATATGGTCCGTGATGCGCATGGGAGAAGGTTCCTCGGTGGATGAACCCACCGTAGAGGACACCGTCGAGGTGGCTTTCAGGCGGCTCGGAGTGTCGAAGGATGTCTACCTTCTCCCCGAGATCAGCAGCCTTGCTCTTTTGAAGATCGCCACAAACTATGCCTCCGAGTAAGTCATTGTGTCAAGGTGACATTTTTTAGTCGGTTGGCTTGGCTGCACTTTCTTACCTGTGCTTTTTCTGCAGAATGTCTTAATTATGAGGGCGTTGAGTTGGCACCTAAATTTGGTCATGGGGGCCTATGCTTAGGCCAGGAGGGAGGCCACCGATCTTCGGGAAAGGGTGGATTCGACTAGTAGACTCTCCAGGGCCTTGTCATCTATCCAGGGGGACCTCGAGAGGATGAGCAAAAGTCCTACCAAGCTACCACTGAGAGAGCCTCTCAGCTCGGATCCAACTTAAAGAGCTCCAGGGCTTTCATGAGCAATCTGATAAGGCTTGTCTGGAGTTGTCACAGATCAAGTCTAAGCATGCCGAAGAAATAAAGGCTATGCGGCAGCGCTTCAATGAGAGATGGGGTGAACTAAAGGATAGCTTCGCCGAGGAGAAAAATAATTGGAATAAGAGGCTTGACGAAGAGGAGCGCAGGCATCGGCGACAGCAAGATCAGCTCGTCAGCATGAATAGGAAGCTCATCGATTAACTAATGGTAGCACGATCAAATTGCCAAACTCACTGCTGACCTTGATCAATCTTGGTGGGAGGTTGAAGAAAAATAGTCCAGGATTAACGACCTCAAGGAGGGTCTCCAGCAGAATAAAGCGGCCAAAATAAAAACTCTTGAAAAATTCATGAGCTGAACAAAAAATGGCTCGGCGAGAAGAAGAGGTATAATATCTTCTTACTTATTTTTAGCGCCTTTTCTTTCGGCCATAGCCTCACGTGATTCTATGTTTGCAATAGGCAGAATCAGGTTCGAGGTTTAGGACCAGTTCAATGCTTTGAGAGCAGAGTTGGCCTCGAGCAATCAAATGAATTCTGAACTAGGGGGTCAATTGGCCGAAGCTAACAGACGAATTTCTTCGGCGGTGGACGAGTACAAGAGTTATGTCCAATTCTCTGAGGAGTATAAAGCGGCTTGTGCTGATGCATTTTGGTTCGGCGAAGAGGAGACTCGGGCGAAGATCTCCCGGGTTTACCCCGAGTTAGATCTATCTTTTCTAGAGGCCAAATTTTATGATACTCGTACCCCAGGAGCCGAAGAAGCTGAGTATGAGGATATCTCGGACGTTGACCTTGAGACTATCCTAGGCACTGATGAGGCCGAGGTTCTAGGGGGGTGTCCTCAGCCTGATGCCGAGGAACCTGAGGTTCCCCTCCAACTGTATTCGAAGCGGGCGAACCAAGTCAAATTCCTCCATATGTTACCGAGGGGGCCCCTGGAACTGATCTGAATCCTGACCCTTGAGGGTTGCTTATGTATTTTTATTTTTTTCACTTGTAATTTAATCGAACCTTAATGAATGAACCTTTTGTCTTATTCTGTGTGTCCTTTTGCTTTGGTCATCGTTTTTCGAACAACCTTTTAGTTTGTCAAAAGTTTTTCCCGCTCGCAAACGAATCGTGCTTTAAGGTCGGACTGCTCTCAGCAATTCTGAATTGAATACTCTACTTAATCGAAGCCAGATTAGCTAGTTCTGCCGATGTATGAAACTTTCGGTTTTGCCGAGGAATATTATTCTGGCTTCGCTCGAAGTAAGATGAATAATTTGAAATGCGTAAGGCAACTTGATTCGTCGAGGCATATGATAGCTCAGCTTGCCGAGAAAGAAGAGCGGCTTGAAATGGCCGAAACAAGAGAAGTACCTCGGCTTGGGCCGAGGTAAGGTGGACTGCTCGGTTTATCCGAAGTAAGAAGTCGGTTCACTTTTTGCCGAGGTAGATGAAACAGCTTTGCCAAAGGGTACCTCATTTTTCCTTAGGGCATTTATCTCGTTGGCCCTTTCCAACGTAGGTCCCTTTTGCGTATGCTCTAAGCAATCAATTGCTAGTGGACGACGTCATTTTCGGAGGGGGATCTCCGAGGTCCGCCCGTATCTCAAGGACCTGCAGGTGGTTTTTTGCATTTAAAGCTCACGATTCTAGATCAGAAGAAGATCTTCTGCCTTTCGTCATGGCCTGGGAGGCATGCTCGGTGCGCCTTGGGGCGCACCCTTTTTTCTCAGTGCACCACGTGGCAGTGTGACCATGGTGTTTCGAATTCCGGGGTCTTCTTCCTTAATGGTTGCTCCCGGTTTGTTTGTTTATTAAAAAGGGAAGAACATACTGTGTCTGAGCACTCTTCAAAGTTTTATTTCCTCGTATCTCAGAGGTATTTTCGTGGTTTTTGCTCTGTCAAAGTCGAGAGCGAAGATGTCGAGCTTCCCTTTTGAAAGTTGGCTCGCCCCAGATAGCTGGGGTGATGGAGGAGCTGCTGAAGAGCAAGTAGTCCTCAAAGAAGGAGTCTCGGAGGTCATATGGAGAGCGCACGGGGACGCACACAGAAGTCATATGGGGAGCACACGTATGCGCTCTCTGTGTTGCCTTTGTCACTTGCCATGGGGACCACAGGAAATGCAAAGCATATACAGCCCCCATGGTTTACATGAACTTTGCCTCCTTCCTCAATTTGTATCCCTCAGTTCATCCCCTGAGGGGTCCTTCTCAGCGAGGAGGGAGGCGAAGTTGTGCTGGTATGCTGGTCTCCTGTCCATGTTCTTGAGCAGGGGCTAGCAGCCCAGCATCCCACTCAGGGACAGGAATCCTCAGCATTGGCATCCACAGGTCCTCAACTCATTTGGATCCCTTAATTCATCCATCTGAGGGATCCGTGGATGGCCTGCTTTGCTATCAACCAGCGACTCAACGGAGCCATCTGATTTCTTTGGTTTCTTGGGTCGGATGCAGACATAGTGTTATCGACCGAAGCTGCTTGCCCGAGCTTTCAGAGCAATGTCATTGGCTGAAGCTGCTTGTCCGAGCTTTTATTTTATTTGTCTTTATTTCTTATGCTATGATGCACTTGTAATGCCTCTCAGGAGGTTGTAATTTTTATCAATAAAGAAAGCTCTTACTCTTTCTTCTTCGAACACTTATTCCAGCGTGATTGTGTTGTTCGGTAGCGAGGGTCGTTCTGTTTGTATTGCATTTTCTGAATCGTAGCGTAGTTTATAAATCTCCAGCAGTGATTTAGTTTCTTTGCCTTTGTTAGGCATTTTGGTAATGCTCAGTCCTCTGCGGAGGAAGCATTCATCTCAGTTTAGGTCAAAGGAAGGCCTGGGCGGCCTTACTGATTTGCAATGTAGACGTGGTTCTACTCAAGGGATGGAGTAGGTCTTTCCTTAAAGAGAAATGACTTGCATAATTTTGCTAGTGTGCAGGGAGAGAGAGAGGTTACTTACCTCCGCCGAAGCATGATAGGATGTTTCAGTCATGCTAGAGCGTTTGAAAAATCAATCGGCTTTGCTGCCATTATGTAGAAGTCATCCATTCACGTCAAGGCTTGAGATATTGCTTGAAGATATCACTCGGCCTTACCGAGGCTTGAAATATTATTTGGATATATCACTCGGTCTTGCCGAGGCTTGAGACATTATTTCAATATATCACTTGGCTTGGCCGAGGCTTCAGATATTATCTAGAGATATCACTCGGCCTTGCCAAGGCTTGAAATATTATTTAAATATATCACTCGGCTTGGCCAAGGCTTCAGATATTATCCAGAGATATCACTCGGCCTTGCCAAGGCTTGAAATATTATTTGAATATATCACTTGGCTTGGCCGAGGCTTAAGATATTATCAAAAGATTCACTCAGTCTTGCCGAGGTTCAAATATTATTTAAAGATATCACTCGGTCTTGCCGAGGCTTCAGATATTATCCAGAGATATCACTCGGTCTTATCGAGGCTTCAAATATTATTCAGAGATATCACTCGGTCTTGCCGAGGCTTCAAAGATTATATTTTACTTGGCGCAGTCAAGGTACGGAGACATCACTCAGCTTCGCCGAGGCTTCAAAGATTATATTTTACTTGGCACGGCCAAGGTACGAAGGTCTCTCGGCCATGCCGAGGTTTGTCAAATATATTTTACTTGGCGCGGCCAAGGTACGAAGGTCTCTTGGCCATGCCGAGGTTTGTCAAATATATTTTACTTGGTGTGGCCAAGGTACGGAGATCACTCGGCCCTGCCAAGGATTTAAAAAGATTATATTTTACTTGGTGCGACCAAGGTACAAAGGTCTCTCGGCCCTGCCGAGGTTTGTCAAATATATTTTACTTGGCATAGCCAAGGTACGGAGATCACTCGGCCCTGCCGAGGATTTAAAAAGATTATATTTTACTTGGCGTGGCCAAGGTACGAAGGTCTCTTGGCCCTGCCGAGATTTGTCAAATATATTTTACTTGGCGCGGCCAAGGTACAGAGATCACTCAGCCCTGTCGAGGCTTCAAAGATTATATTTTGCTTGGCGCGGCCAAGGTACGAAGGTCTCTCGGCCCTGCTGAGGTTTATCAAATATATTTTACTTGGTGCGACCAAGGTACGAAGATCACTCAGCCCTGCCGAGGCTTCAAAGATTATATTTTACTTGGCGCGGCTAAGGTACGAAGGTCTCTCGGCCCTGCTGAGGTTTGTCAAATATATTTTACTTGGCGCGGCTAAGGTACGGAGATCACTTGGCCCTATCGAGGCTTCAAAGATTATGTAGCCAGACCTGTTTCTTATTGCAGTTTTTAGGGAAAGATAATCGAAATAGAGATTTTGCGAACATTTGAAAGTTAAATTTAACGCAATGAACAGAGTAAGTTTAGTAAGAGCGTACTCTTACTGATGATACGCGGAGATTATCCGAGTTCCACGTCCGGGGGATATATTTTCCATCCAGATCTTGGAGTTTGTAGGTGCCGGGTCTGATTACCTCTGCAAATTGGTAAGGATCCTTCCAGTTTGAGGATAGTTTCTCTTGCTCCAGTGGCTTTGACACGGATGCCTTCCAAAGTACCAGATCACCTGGGAGGAAAGACTTCCCTTTAACTCTGGTAGAGTGATAGCGGGCTACTCTTTGTTGGTAGGTGGCCATTCAGATTCGAGCCTTCTTCCTGACTTCTTCTATTAAATCAAGATTAGTTCAGAGTTGCTCGTCGTTGGATTCCTCCGAATAGCCTTCCACGCGAGGGGAGGGGAGCCCAACCTCCATAGGGATAATAGCTTTCGTGCCAAAAGCCATCTTAAATGGAGTTTGGCCCGTGGGTATCCTTTCAGTTGTTCGGTAGGCCCACAACACATGGTGGAGCTCTTCTGCCCATCTGCCTTGTGCCCGATTAAGCCGAGCTTTAATTCCCTGCATAAGAGTTCGGTTAGTTACCTCGGCCTCCCCATTGGCTTAAAGATGTCTGACCGATGTCAAGCGATGAAGAATGCCGTGATCCTTGCAGAATTCTCAAATTTAAGATTATCAAATTGTTTTCCATTGTCAGTGATGATGGTCTGGGGGAGGCCAAAACGGCAGATGATAGACCTCCATACGAAGTCCCTAGCCCGAGCTTCGTTTATCTGGGCGACTGCTTTGGCTTCGACCCACTTGGTGAAATAATCAATTGCAACAAACAAGAACTTTCTTTGCGCCATTGCGAGGGGGAAAGGACCGAGGATATCTGTTGACCCACTTATTGATTTTGATGATTAACAAAAGCCATGAGTATATTTCTTGTGTTACTAATGAAATTAACAAGTGTTTCAGGAACTTAGAAAGGTTAAATTATTCAAAAGTTATATAAAAATCAGTTTGAATCAGTTTTTAATGGAATATATCAAAGTTCAGAACTTGGAGCCGACACCCACAGTGTTTGGAGCTGACTCCAGAGCGTATCGGAACGGTTTAACATTTTTGGCATAGTTTAGAGTCGACACCTGGAAAGCTAGAGCCGACTCTAACCTGAGATACAGAGAACTATTTTCTGAGTCAGTTTTCGGAGTCGACACCTGGAAATTTAGAGTCGACACCTGAGATTTTAGAGTCGACACCTGGAAAGTTAGAGCCAACTCTAACCTGAGAACATAGAGTGTATTTTTGGGACAATGTTAGAGTCGACACCCTCGGAACTTAGAGCCGACACCAGATCGCATCGAGCCGACACCACAGTTTATCGAAGCCGACTCCCCGACGGACGTTTTGTTACTATTTTGGAAACCCGACTTGGAGCTGACACCTTAAAAGTTGGAGCCGACTTCAACCTATCAGAAATAATTTTTGAAATCTATCAGAATAGATTCCAACGGTAACATTTCTTCACCTAACCCCTAACGGATCTATTTCTTTGCGTGAGCAAGTAATCCAAGTACATTTCAATGGCTATTTTTCACCTAATCTTAGATTAAAGAAGATTATAAAAAGGGGTTCGTCCGCCCAAAAATAGAGAATGAAAAAGAGAACAAAAAATAGAGAAAATCAAGAAGTTTTCAAAGAGAAAATTTTCTGTGTCAAAGCCTATTTGTTATTGAGAGATAGAAGAGAAATTCAAAAGTTTTTCAAGAGCATATTCAAAGGATTTCCCACATTTTGAAGAAGAAGAGCTAGAGCCCTAAATTTTAGACTTCTCTTCAACAAGCTTCGTTCAAGAATCAAAGTTCAAATCTTGTTAGCCCATTCAGAAGAGAAGAGGAAAAGAAGAAAAGAAGAAAAGCTCAACTTCAAATCGCTCCAAAATAGGCTTTTCTATTCTCATTTATTCACATTGCATATTTGCTCATTTGAGGAGCTTTAAATTATTGTAAACTTATATTTGAATAGTTTACTATCTAATTCAATCAGGAGATTGAATTAGTTGAGGTAGTTGACCTCGGGGTAAGCTAAGAGTAGCTTACGTTGGGTTGTGTGCTAATGAACCCATGAAAACCAGCTGGGTTCGTTGTGACCCCGGTGTAAAACAATAAGTTCGAGTTGTGATCTTGCAACAGTCATCAGGTCCTAACAATAACAAGTATAATTAACGGCTAGTTTTTATCTAAATATGGATTAAAGAAAATTATAAAAGGAAGCTTCCGATCATTTGAAAAAAAGAACAGAATAGAGAAAAATCAAAGAGAAAAGGTTCAGAGTTGAAATCCCAAGTGTTTGAAAAAGAGTTTAGAGAAATCCAAAGTATTCAAAGCCTACTTTGAAGGATTTCCATCAAATCAAAAAGAGTAGTAAAAAGCCCTAGTTTTTCAACAGCCTCTATATCAATAAATCTTCCAAAGCTTCAATCCTATCTTAAGGAAGATCATCCAAGAGAAGAAGAGGAATAGAAAAAAAAAAAAGAAAAGTCCAACTTTAGAAATATTCTAAATCAGGCTTTTCTATTTCTATCCCATTTATATTGTTTATTTGATCACTTAAGGAGCTTTCTATCTATTGTAACTGTTGCCCAGATGTAGCAACCCAAGAGGGGGGTGAATTGAGTTAATAAAAACAAATTGATTACTATGCAAGTATGTGCTTAAACCCTAATCTTGATTGGCAGCAGTGTAGTGGAGTGCACAGAAGGATAACAGTAAAGAATCAAACAACCACAAACATAAAAGTTTATAGTGGTTCGGTGCCAAACTCAGCACCTACATCCACTCCCCAAAACCTTTGGGAATTGCACTAATTGTATCACAACGATTACAACCTCTAGCCAAACTAGGCTAGCCCTCTTGTTTATACGGCACAAGGTAGCCAAAAACCCCTAGCCACACCAGGCTAGTCCTCTTGTTTCACGGCACAAGAAGCCAAAACCCCTAGCCAAACCTAGGCTAGTCCTCTTATTTCAAGGCACAAGAAGCCCAAAATAATCAGGATTAACACTAACCCTTTTACAAAAATGATCAAGGAATGATAAAGAGAAGCTCCCACAATGAGCAAATATTCAGAGTATACTTTACAATTTTTGAAGCAATAAACTCAGTAAAAAATGAATGAGGTCGAAGTAGCTGAAGTCTTGATTACTTGAAAAGCATCAAAGATCCGGACGACTTTTTGGAGCAATGAATGAACTTGAATGCACAGCAACAACCACTCAACAATATGCAATATGAGCTCTTTTCTTGGATTTTCTTTCTCTTTAAAAACTCTTTTCCGAATCGTCATAGTGTGCTTCAAATCCTACCTTTTATAATCATCCAACAAGAAAAGATCCGTTAGATATATTAGGAACAAATGGAAAATAAAAACAGGAAGAAAATATAACCATTATAAATGTTTCCCTTAAGCATTGAATGCTGATCTCCATTTGAGGAAGGAAGAGCACTGCAAAAATTCAAAAATCCAAAAGTTAAGTGTAGCTTAAAATAGCAATAGAGAGAGAGTAAGAGAGGAAAAGCAAACTCAATAACTCAGGCGGTAGTTGGCTGAAAGAATAACTCCAAGCAGCTGAAGCAAGAAACCATTCGGCCAAGGCTTAAGCAAAAGTCCCCAGCTAGCTAGTCAGCTAGCTCACAAGAGAGGCCAAGGTTGAAAAAGGACGTCCAGAGGCAGCTCATTAGTTAGCTAAACAGGTTGCTAGTTAGCTCTCGGCTAACTAACAGCAAAAGCAACGGCCAGGACAAAAAGGTACAGAACACATAGTTAGCTCACCAGCTAACTAAACAATCGATAGTAGCTTTCTAGCTAACTAACAGGCAAAACAAAAAAGTCAGGAGAAAGTGCCGTTGAATGCCAGTTAGCTCCCCAGCTAACTAAAAGTATAAAGCTCTCGGCTGCAGGAAAAATAGGAGATGGAGAGTTAGCTCTTCAGTTAGCTAAAAGATAGCCAGTTAGCTCACTAGCTAACTAAATTCAAAAATAGTAAGGAACCGCCCAGCTTAGTTAGCTCTCCAGCTAACTAACAAAAAGATAGCTAGCTTTCCAGTTAGCTAAGCAGAGAAAGCAAATGGCCAGTGGAGAGAGGGAGCTAGCTCTTTAGCTAACTAAAATTTCAAAACGCACGGCCACACACGTACAGTGAAGAATAGTTAACTAACCAGTTAGCTTTAAGATACAATAGTTAGCTAAGCAGTTAGCTAAAGGAACTGCCAGCTAGCTAGAAGACCTGGCAGCTAACTCAGCAGTTAACTAGAATTTGAGGCAATTCGGCCAGGCAACTAAAAGCAAATTCCAGTTAGCTATCAGGGCACCACGAGCTAGCTAACCAGTTAGCTAGAAAAGGAGAGTGTTTGGCCAACTTACAGTGACGTGAAGATTAGTTAGCTGAAGGATCTCCAGCTAGCTAACAAGCTAGCTAACCAGCTAGCTAAAATACAACGACGTTTGGCCCAAGCACTGAGAATGTTTCCTAGTTAGCTGAAAGTCGTGCCAGTTAGCTAAATGGAATAACAAGCTAACTAACCAGTTAACTCTCAAGCTAATAAAAAATATTCAAAGCCAATTAAATGAAGTGCTTTCTTACCAATGAAATTTTGTACGCAGATACTTACTTGCAAGGCGACCGAACTTCCTGTATCAAGCTTAGAGTTGCCTAACTATGTTGTAATCATCAAAATCAATGGGGTCAACAGTAACCTTACTCTTATTACATTTGGTTACTGATTCAATCAGGTGATTAAATCGGGTGAGGCAGATTAGCCTCATGCAAGCTAGGATAGCTTGTGATAAGCTGTGTACCGGTAAGCCTGTGAAAACCAGCTGGGTTCATTGTGATCCCATTGTTAAAACAATAAGTTTGGGTTGTGAGCTTGTAAAACAACTCAATTGTAATCAAGTTGATTATAGTGTGGGCCCAAGAGTTGCTTGGGAGTGAATGCAGGTGTAGCTAACACCGAACCACTATAAATCTTTGTGTTTATCGTGCTTGTCTTTTTTTCTCTCTACTCTATCCTTATATTCTGCTTTGCATTCTTAGCACCACACTTATTGAATTTATCCTTGTGCACTATCACTTGTGAAATTATTTTTAAGCGCCAAAACTTTTAAAAACCCAATTCACCCTCCCTCTTGGATTGCTATCTGAGCCAATAATTGGTATCAAAGCTTATGCTTATCCTTCCTTGATCTAACAATCAAGAGCTAAAAATCCAAATGGCAGCTCAAGCTAGTTCTTCTTTTTTTGAGGGACAATCCACAAATCATCTACCTTTGTTTAATGGTACTAACTATTCATATTGAAAAGGTAGAATGAGAATATTCATTCAAGCTTTAGACTATGATTTATGGAGTGTCATTATCAATGGTCCTAGCACTCCTAGACACATAGTTAATGGATCCATTGTTCCTAAACCCAAAAGGAATTGGAATGAAAATGATCAAAAAATTACTCAGCTCAATGCCAAGGCCATGAATATCCTATAAATTTAATAAAATATCTACTTGCATCTCAGTCAAGAAGATATGGGATCGGTTAGAAGTTACCCATGAGGGTACTAACCAAGTTAAAGAGTCCAAGATTAACATTCTTGTGCATAAATATGAACTCTTTAACATAGATCAAAATGAGTCAATTACTTGCATGTATACTAGATTTACTGATATAGTGAATGGATTGAAAAGTCTGGGAAAGACCTATACTAATTCTGAACTTATTCAAAAAATCCTTAGGTCTCTTCCAAGAGCATAGGAAGCTAAAGTGATAGCAATCTAAGAAGCCAAAGATCTCAACACCTTACCTTTGAAGGAGCTCCATGAATCACTCATGACCCATGAACTCACAATGAAGCAACATCAAGAAGAAGATGTGAAAAAGAAGAGGACTATTATACTTAAAGCTACTGAAAAGAAATGAGCAGCAGTGAAGAAGATGAAGATGATGAAGATACCGCTCTTCTTGCAAGAAAGTACAAAAAATTCATGCAAAGAAGGAGACCATTTCATAAAAGAAAAATTGGTGTCAAGTTGGAAGGAGATAAAGAAAAAGAGAAAGATCCTTTGATTTGCTACAAATGTAAAAAGCCTGGACATTTCATATCCGAATGTCCTCAACTCAAGAAGGAATTTAGAAAAAAGAAGAAAGCGTATGTTGCAATATGGAGTGATAGTGATGAATCTTTATCTGAAGATGAACAATAAGAAGTTACCAACATATGTCTTATAGCAAATGAAGAAGAAGAGATAAGTTATGAAAACCCTATGTATGATTTTATATTCGATGAACTTTATGATGCTTTCAACAAATTAATGAATAATTTTAAAGTTTTAAGAACAAAGAATAAGGTTTTAAAAATAAAAAATTTAAATTTTTTCAAAAAAAATAAATTTATCATTGAATTTGAAAAGATAAAATCAGAAAAGCAAGATTTAAAAAAAGAGAAGAATGTGATTTCTGCTGAAAATCTAAATTAAAAATGAAGTTAAAAAATACAAGAGTATTGTTGATAAATTTACTTATAGCTTAAAAAGACTGAATCTACTTTTGAATAATCAAAGAGCTATTTTTGATAAGGCTGGTTTGAGTTACAAACCACATAAGAAATAAAAACTTATTAATAATTTCTTTGTAAAGAAATCGATTGAAAAAGATATTTTCTATTTTTATTATGGCAAAAAAGGGCATAAATCCTATGTTTGCAATCATAAGATTTCTCATGTAAATGCTGGTTATAGAGGTAAGATGATTTGGGTTTTAAAAGGAACTATATTTGCTACTGCTAACCATGAAGGACCCAAGAAGGCTTGGGTATTTAAACATAAGATGTGATTGCTTTGCAGGCATATCTTACAGTCAAAGAATTAAAAGAAAATGATATCTTAATAGCGTCTATTTAAGATATATGACGGGTGACAAAAATCAATTCATTATCCTTGAAGCTAAAAGAGGTGGAGTGGTGACCTTTGGAGATAATGGTCAAGGTCACATCATGGGTATTAGTAAAATTTAGATCACTCCATCCATCTTTATTGAAAATATTTTATATGTAGATAGATTAAAGCATAATTTGATTATCATTAGTTAACTATGCAATAAAAGTTTCAAAGTTTTCTTTGAAGCATCTATTTGCATAGTGTCTAATCCCATTAACAATAGCATTATTTTTATCAAAATAGAAATGGTAATGTATACTTAATTAACTTGGATAATTTATCTACAAGTAATCATTGCCTAATTGCCGATAATGCTAAGATAAATAAGATTAGGTGGCTATGGAACAATAAATTGGGATACGCAAGCACACACTTGATTTCAAAATTGCTTAGAATGGATTTGGTTAAAGGTCTTCCAAAATTAGATTTTAAAATAATAGAGTTTGTGATGCATGTCAATTTGGAAAACAAACTAAGAATTCTTTCAAATTTAAAAATGCTATTTCCACTTCTAGGCCACTCAAGCTACTACACAAGGACCTTTTTGGACCTACTAGAACCACTAGTCTAGGAGAAAAAATATGGTCTTATAATAGTAGATGATTATTTTAGATTCACTTGGATATTATTTTTAGCTCACAAAGATAAGACTTTCTCGGTATTTCTGAAATTCTTCAAGAAAGTCACAAATGAAAAAAAACACTACCATAGTGTCTCTTAGAAGTGATCATGAAACTGAATTTGAAAATTATTCGTTTGAAGATTTTTACATTGAAATGACATCTATTATAATTTTTCAGCACTAGGACACCTCAACAAAATGGGATGGTAGAAAGAAAAAATAAGACTCTAGAAGATATGGCCCATACCATGCTATGTGAAAGCCAACTTCCAAAATATTTCTAAGAAAAAGCTATAAACATAGCATGTTACATTCTAAATAGAGCCTTGATTAGACTCACTTTTAAGAAAACTCCCTATGAACTATGGCATGATAGGAAATCCAGTATTAGTTATTTTCATGCATTTGGTTGTAGGTGTTTCATTCATAACAATGGAAAGGACAATCTAGAAAAGTTTGATGCTAAGTCAGATGAAGGTATTTTCTTAGGTTATTCTACATCTAGCAAGGCATATAGAGTGTTCAATAATAAATATTTGATTGTAGAAGAGTAAATCCATGTAGTGTTTGATGAGTTTAGCATCAAGTTCGAAAAAGAAAGATGATAAAAAAGATACTAATATCTTTGGAAGAGATTTTAAAAAATTGAATGTTGATGTATCTTCAGATCATGAACCTAAAGCTAAGGATGATGACTCACCTAAGGATGGTGAAGTTGATACTACTCATAATAATACAGATATACCTAGAGACTAGAGATATGCTTATGATCATCCAAAGATATAATCATAGGTGATCCATCTCAAGGTATAAGAATTAGATCATCCATGAGAAATATCAATAATCATCTTTCATTTGTATCTCATATAGAGCCAAAATAATTAAAAAAGCTGAAAAGGATAGTTATTGGATGTTAGCTATGCAAGAAGAATTAAATCAGTTCATTAGGAATAAGGTATGGATCTTAGTTGATAGACCCAAAGATTATCCAATTATAGGATCCAAATGGGTATTTAGAAATAAGTTAGATAAAGATGGCATAGTTATTAGAAGCAAGGCTAGATTAGCTGTAAAGAAATATAATCAGGAAGAAGGTATCAATTTTGATAAAACCTTTGCACCTATTGTTAGATTAGAAGCCATAAGGTTATTACTTGCATTTTTATATTGCATGAACATTAAATTATTTAGATGGATGTAAAAAGTATATTTTAAATAATTTTATAAATAAAAAAATTTATGATGAACAACCAACTAGTTTTGAAGATCATAAATTTTTACATCATGTTTTTAAACTACACAAAGCACTTTATGGTTTAAAATAGGCACCTAGAGCTTGGTATGATAGACTTAGTAAATTTTTGATTGAAAATAAATTTTTAGAGAAAATGTTGATAAAACCCTATTTTTAAAAAGAAAAGAAAAGGATTTATTAGTTGTACAAATTTATGTTGATGACATAGTATTTGGTGTTACTAACAATCTTCTTTGTCAAGATTTTGCAAAGCTAATGTAGGAAGAATTTGAAATGAGTATGATGGGAGAACTGAATTTCTTTCTTGGACTTCAAATTAAACAAGAAAGAAAGAAAATTTTCATTAACCAAACGAAATATACAAAGAAAATTCTTAAGAAGTTTGGTATGAAAATTGTTAAACCTTTTGGCACACCAATGAGTCTTTCATGCAAACTCGATAAAGATGAAGATGGTAAGAAAGTAATCAAAAGCTTTATAGAGGTATGATTAATTTTTTGCTTTATTTAATAGCTAGTAGACCTGATATTATGTTTTCTATTTGTTTATGTGCTAGATATCAATCTAATCCTAGAGAATCTCACTTAATTGTTGTAAAAAGAATTTTTAGATATCTAAGTGGAACAAAAAATGTAGGACTATGATATTCTAGAGACTCACCATTTAATTTGATTACATATTCTAATTTTGATTTTGCTAGTTGTAAACTAGATAGAAAGAGTACAAGTGGTGCATGCCAATTCTTAGGCAATAACTTAATCTCTTGGTTTAGCAAAAAGCAAAATTCAGTTGCATTATCAACTGCTGAAGCTGAATATGTTGCAGCTAGAAGTTGATGTGCTCAAATCCTTTGGATTAAGCGATAACTTGAGGATTATGATATCACACTTGATAGGATTCCAATTAGGTATGACAATACTAGCACAATAAATTTGACCAAGAATCCTATTCAACATTCAAGAACCAAACACATAGAGATAAGATACCATTTCATTAGAGAACATATTGCCAAAAATGATGTTTGTCTTGATTATGTGTGTACTGATGAATAATTAGCTGATATATTTATAAAACCCTTAAGTGAAAAGAGATTTTTCTATCTTTGAGAAGAATTAGGAGTTTGTGATCCATTAGAATAATTTTGAAAATCCTAAGAATGATTACCTAGGTTTCAATTCATTTTCTTAAAAACCTTCTTATGTTTCAAAGAAAAATTATTTAGATGTTTGATTCCTTGATCCACCATTCTTTAAGAAAAAATTATCTAGAGTTTGATGCTTAGATTGTCAAGTTTCAGATTCTTTGAAACTCTTTTTTTTTTTTCTGAAACTGCTGTGGAGCCAACTCTATTGGAGTTGGAGTTGACTCTAATCATTTGGACTCTCTGTCTGCTTATTAGAGCCGACTCTAGCTACTGTCATAGCCAACTCTATTTTAGGCACTGACTGTGTTAGCGATTTAAAGCGACTCTACACTTTTCGGAAGCCGACTCTAAGTGGTTCCCATTCGATATATCTAGGGCAGAGCCGACTCTTCTCCAAGCCAAAATGACTCCAATTCGTTCCAAACTTTCCTCCAATCCTCTCAAACCTCAAAAATCCTTGATTCTCAATTCTTTTGATCCCTAATGGCACCCAAATGTTGTGCATCCGTCATTGGAGTCGCCATCACCATTGGGAGATGCTCTATGCGACATCCAGTGGGACTACCTTCACCATGCACTCCCTTCAACTTCTTCCTCCTCAACTCCAAGTGCTTTCCCTACTCCTTCCTACCTCAAGTTGATTTTGTAGCTGAAAAGGCAATCATCATGGAAAGAAAGGTAGACTTTCATTTCTTTGACTCTGAGGGCTTTGATATTGGGACAATATTAAGGAATATAGGTTGGGAAAATGTTTGCTCATTAGACATCCCTACCTACCCTACTTTAGTGAAAGAGTTTTACAACAATGTTGGTAGAGGAGATGGTGGATTGGTAAGCCATGTGAGAGGCACCTGAGTCCATATTACTTCAAAAATTTTAAAAAATGTCTTGGAAATTCCTATTGTTAGAGTGGCTGCCACTCAACACAGTGATAGAAGTCATGCTTTATCAAGACTGTTAGGAAGAAAGGTTACTGATTTTAAGGAAATTACGACAAATCAGTTATCTTTGGAATTGAGATTGTTACACAATATTTGCAGCATAATTTTGTTTCCAAAGACTTGTAGGTTTGAGTATGTATCTAAAAGAGATGTAGTTGTTATGGATTGTGTTATTACTGGACAACCTATAAACCTAGCTGGTATGATGATTAGGTATATGGTTGAGGCCGTGAATAAGAAGAGATCCACTCTACCATATGGGATGGTTTTGACACTAATCTTTTGGAGCCAAGGTGTGAACATTTTGAAGAATGAGCCGCAGAAAAAGCTAAGGCACACTGACTACTACAACATCTCCACTCTTCATCGTATGGGCTTTAGGAAGTTAAATGATCAATGGCAGAGAAGAAAACAATCTGATGTGTCTATGCCAGTCAGAGCAGCGAAGGTTGATGATGATATTATTGAGGAGGTCCTTGGACCTTCAATAGCTGGACCCTCTGCTCCTGGACCAAGTTCTTCTTAAGCACCGGCAGCTTCTTCTGGACCTTCTTCTGTTTATTTTGTTTCATATCAGAACAATTTTTGCAAATCAAAGAGGCAATAAAATCTGCTTTGGCTGAACAAGAAGAAAGATTGAATGAGAATATCAGGGATCGGTTCTTAAATATCAAGCATGTGATTTATGTTTGGAAAGAAAGAGTAGACAAAATAAAAAAATCTATAAATTCATCTGCTAAAACTTTGAAAACTGAGTTGCAGTATATATTGGACAAACTTAAAGGAATTGTAGATGACTCTGATATTTGCTCTGATTCCACAGCAAAACTTCAAGTGAACATTGAAAAAGCTACATCCAAGATTGAGAATTTGATGAAAGATTTTTGCAAGACTCAAGTGGAGGAATGGGAGAAATCTTAGCTAAAGTAAAGAGAATCCTGAAGATCAGTTCAATATGAAAATCTCCTTCCCTTCCTGCTTCTCCAGCTGATCCAAGCCAATTTCGACTCGACCAACCAATCAATTTATCTTAGTATATGTTTAGGATTCTATAGTGATGCGTGTCGTAGTGCAACGATTAAAATACCTTAATTTCACTAATAGAATAGTGAGAATAAGTTATCGAATCCACAGGGACTTTAGCAGTTATCTTAAAATAAATTTATAAATTTAAATAAATAGATAATTAGTAGTAAAAAATAATTAAGATATGATCTATCTTATAAGATCACGCCCTTACCTGTAGATCACGGTCCGTCTCATTTAAAAATAGATCAGTCAGGAATTATTTTCACTTAAATAGAATTCAATAAGAATTAGATATGAATAAAAGTTGTATTTCATAGCATCCAAGAGTGCATATTAAAATTAAAATTAAAGAGTTTTATTTTTTGACATTAAGAAGGCAACAAAGTCTTCCTGAACCGAACCAAAGCTGGTCTGAACCAGGCCGAAGATGGGCTGAACCGGGCTCTATGTTCTTCCTTCACAGATGCCTCCAAGTCACGAACATTCTTCGAGCAAAGCCTCTGCAGACGCCTCACGAACGGATGCCTTACGAACTCACGAATGCTCCTGGGAACTCCTCCGAACTCCTCCGAACTCCTCTGAACAGAGCCTCCGAGCCATGAACGCCTGTAGAACCTCCGGACGGATGCCTCACGAACCCACGAACGGCTCTTGAGGACTCCTCCGAACTCCTGCAGAACTCCCAATGGCTCCCCCGAACTCTACCCTTTGCTGCTATTTGTAGAGGCCCAGACATGGAGAAGACACGCTCCCTGTTTCCATATCAGATGCTCGGATGCAGAGACGACGCGGATGCGGAGAAATCCTGGAGAGATCACGGACGGGATCTAAATTCCTTCCACCTAAAGTTCACACTTCCCATTTGAGAATTTTTAATCCAATTTATTTCTTGATTGGTGGGGGGAATGATTGAATCGAAAGAGAAGAAGAAGCGGAAGAAAAAAAAGGAAAATTCGTGTGAAAAGATGATGAACTCGGCAATTGGTTTGCTGACTTTGCTTTGAAATGAGTGCAGAAATAGATAAATCATTGTAAATTCAATTCCGAGCTCATTTTAAGTCCGATTTGAGTGTCGTTTGCATCGTTGGACTTCTAAAATTGAGCTATTTAAGTTGATGGGGCTTTACCTAAAAATATTATAAAATATAATTAAATAATAAATAATAAAGGTAATTTGACCTATTAATTAATATATTTATGATGATTATTTGTGCGTTTATCACTCCCCCCAACTTGAATATTACTCGTCCTCGAGTAAATAAGGAATTTAGAAATATGTGCTAAGTTAGTCCAAGAATTGATAGTTATCTTACAGTTCTAAAATTAAAAAAAAAATTGGTTAGATCATAAGGGAGGTACTTCATCGGATTATTAGTTTACCCATTTAGTGATAGAGTGTGGTCCATAAGAATTTATAGAAGTTTCCTTCACCAACTTTCCACTTCTCTGTTTAAGTCCTCTAACTTAATTTGGGTTGGATGTAGTGTCTTTTTGTAATTGAGTCTCCTTATTTATTTATGTGTAAAGTTATTGCAATGTCCTGACCCCTTGCTTTCTAATTGACCCTTGTAGTGAGCTTTAGGCCAATGGCTCCCAAACCAATTAGTTTTAGGGCATTAGGTGTAAAACACTCCTCGGACTTACTGACTCAAGTCAAAAAGGCTTCAGGTAGGACTGACTTTACTTAGGTTCTTTCACATTCTCACCTTTTTACGCGAACAACATCACTTGCTTAGGTGACAGGGCCTGGTTACCTAGTGAAAGATGCTAAGAACCTAATTTATTAACTTTAAGAGAGACTCTCTTTTTCTTTTTTCTTTTTTTTTTTTGAATAACATTTTCACCCATACCTTATTAAGTAGATTGTACTATTAAGATCAGTGGTCAAGAGGGTCTAAAATTATTCTAAAAAATTTTTCTGGGCTAAACCCTACCTTTTATTAGGTTTT